>JBAMJR010000189.1:2007500-2382500 GCA_038501785.1 Myoxocephalus aenaeus
TGCTGCACTTAGCAGTGATGTTGGAAGAGGACTTCAAGGCATTTTACTACATGCAATAGTGTTTTTGACCTAAAACATTTTTTAGGGACTTATATTATTTCTACTGTGAAACATTGTGGGTTTATTTTTCATACCTTGATTACAGTGACATTTTTTTATTTAACAGCATTCAAATCTGCAAAAAGAAAAATGGGAAAAATGGTTCAGCTGTTTGTTTTTGTTTCTTTTCGGGAGTCCTGAAACGTGGTATTTCATGTGCACTAGGTGATTACTTCCAAGTTCCATACATGTATAACAAGTTATCATGTTTGCACAAGATCCATATGTTGCACGCGTACATTAATATCTTGTGAGAAGAACACGATGTTGCACAGCTAATTAGCTGGTTGGAAACATCTGGATCTTGTGTGTACAAAATAATAACGTGTGTAGTAAACATCTGGATCCCTCAAGATACTGACAAAGGTTCCATGTGTAGCCTGCACGTTATTGTTTCGTGGGATAATTTAAAAAAAATAGAATCCTCATGCTGTCACCTTTTGCATTCAAATAATTCAAATAACCTTTGGGACTCTCAAGAAAAATCACTCATCTCCTGAATAAGACTTTTGATTTTGGCCTTCTCACTCCGTGTGTGTGTGTGTGTGTGTGTGTGTGTGTGTGTGTGTGTGTGTGTGTGTGTGTGTGTGTGTGTGTGTGTGCGCGAGAGAGAGTGAGTGATACTCACTGTATCGGTCTGTCAACCTCTTCGCCATTTTTATTTACTAACACTGGGAGGGAACTGAATCCGTGCTGTGATTGGCTGATGGCCGTCCCTCCGAAGTGTCTCTGTTGGCATGTCAAGCTCCTATTTATGGGACGGAGTAGAAGTAGTCTAGCTTTAAAAAGAACTAACTATGAATAAAGGGTTGTACCTGATGTTTAAAATACCAGTGGAGAATGCATGTGTGACTGGCTGTGTGAGTGACAGCTCCTCTCATCCAATGAGAGGCCCCGCTTAAGCCCTCCTATCAGATCCTTGTGCATGTCCCGACGTCCACCTGCCCCCAGTATACCCTTCCAAACGTGGACTGTTATTTTCTGTAAAAATTTGTACTTTTGAACTAAGCTATTATCAAAGTCACTTAATATATATCTAATGTTAGGTACGTTTTAATGTTAGCAATAACGTAATACATCAGTAAAGGAATATATTTGATATTTAAATGCAGTGAAAATATAACGTGATGAAACAACAATGATGATGGATAGAGGTTGTGTTTTAAAAAGCAATATTATTCTGTGTAAACATAAAATGAGTGCCATAAATCTTCTTTTTCTTGTGTTCGTTCCGTTCGTTTGACTTAGTTTTTCCGGTCCTCTGCCTCATCGTTGTTTGTTCCAGTCACTAGTACTGTAAGTGTTGAAGGCTTCTGTAGCTTCCCAGTATGTCTCTGTGTATCATGAATGCTGACTTGGTTAAGCTATAGCAACGGAAATAAAGACACCCTGCTGCTTCTGTCCACATCGAGCTGTTATTGAGTCTCTGCATGCACCGTCCATCCACAATGGGTATAGAGTCTGACTTCACGTTGCAGTGAAACTTGTGTTTCCAGAGGTAATATAAGAAGTGGTGTCCTTTAATCATGGATGGTGGTCTCATGCTGCCCCCTAGTGTCCTTTCTGTGTAGCTACAGAGCAACTGAATTAAACACTGCACGAACCATTTTTAGTTCTGTCATCTAGTCTGGTGCCGCGCCGCGGTCCGCGGGTCCTTTACCAGGCCGCAAAGAAAGAATTAATGAAAACATGTTGATTCATTATCAAGGTCGGAAAGATGTTTTATTTTGTAAAATGACCAGAAACATCCGTCTGTATGTCTGAGCGTCTTGACACATGTCAAGAGGTCACGTGATACGTTACCCCAAAATTTAAACACAGGCGAGCAAAGATGTGTGACTGACGGTGGCCTTAACAGTCTGTTTCAGACAAAAACTCTGCTGGTGTTCTGGAATAAAATCAAGGCAGAATATCCTGAGACAGTGAAACCCTGCTTCCATTTCCAACAGCCTGTCTTTGTGAAGCGGGTTTAAGTTACAGAGTAGACTGGACATAAAGGATTAAGTTACGGAGTAGACTGAACATCGGGTCGGGTGTCATTGTCTCTCAGCACCCCGAGATGAGACCGGCTCTTAGCAGAGAAACAAGCTCAGGGCCCTATTTCTCGTAGCTGGCTTACTGAGTTAGCTGGCTAATTTTCAGGATAAAATGACATAGGTCAGGCTTTTCGGTTTCTCAAAGTAAGTTTAGATAAATCACCATAGCATCACAGCCAAAAATGTAAACCTGCTCCCGGGCAGGCTTACTGAAATTCACTGGATAAGCTGGCCACTCCCACCGGACTAAAGAGGCAACTCCCTTCCTCATTGATGAAGGAGCGATATTAGTTATATTAGTTTTATAGGGAGAGAGTTCTTTCAGATCGCCAAGATCCGTTCTCACATCAGGATGACTTCCTGTACGCGGCGCAATAGATTCTGCCGTCAAAGAATCATTTATTTACGAGAGCTTCTCGAGTTGCGGACATTGATCACCACACGGCGCAGCCGATCGCCCGTCTCACAGACAGAGACTCTCACCCGCTGCATGCCGCGCTGTTCTTAAATTTATTTAGCTCTTAAGTAACTTATGGATGTGTTGAAAGCACTCATAATTATATGACAATGTTATTAGTACACCATACCTTTCATTATTGTAGAACATGATTAAGGTGGACTCATGATGAGAATACAGAGAATTATACACAATTTCTTTTCACTGCTTCAATTGATTGAATTTCTGATGAATAATACATATATACTGATCCGCCCATACACATATTCAAACTCCTAGTCATATGGTAATCTACACATAAATGTATGTATATACACATATATAGTACATGATACATACGCACATACAGTACATATATCCTCATAAGTATATATTAATTTGTATACTACTGCCAGCAGATACATTTAAATAAATATAATCTGATTGATTTGGGTGATGAAGCACTTAAAATTAGCCGATACATTTTCCCAACACTGATGCATTTAACTTGTCTGATATATTTGCGACGCTTGTGTCTTGCAGCGGGGGCGGTGTTAGGGGCCGTTCACACCGGACGCGACTTTTAAAAGCGCAGCCGCTTCAAAAACGCCTTGGCAAAAAGGCGCCAGGAAAAAAAAATAAAAACAGCCCGCTGCGCCTGTGGAGCGGGCCTGCGTGCGCACCCGGGCAATAAAACTTCAAAATGGATTCAAGCAGACGTCGCGCTCTTGCCCTTGCTGTGTTGTGGGATGAGGAGGAGGAAAAAGCCCCAAAAAAGCGGAGATTTTGGGTTCACGATATAAAATAAAAAAATGTCTCGATGACGAGCGCCGTATGCTATTGCAGTAGTTTTTCGATCTTGAATTATAAAGTTCTTCGCAGTTGAAGACCGCTAATATGAATCCTTCATCGGCGGTTGCCATTTTCTTTTGAAATTCCCGCTGTTCATACCACACGGAAACAGGAAAGAAGTGGTAAAGTAATAAAGCCCGCCTCTTGCTTGATCCGATTGGCTGCCTTGGCCGAGTGTGACATTGATGAGCTGTGCGACTCCGCGCAAGGCGTTTAAAAGTTGAGAATATTTCAACTTTTAAGCGCGCCGAAAAAACGCTAGAAAAACGCGTTGCGCGGCATTTAAAAAGCGCGCATTTAAAAAGCGCGCATTTAAAAAGCGCGCATGAAAGGCGCGCCGTACCATAGGAAAACAATGGTTTTGCTAGCGACGCGTTTTTGAGAGTCGCGTCCGGTGTGAACGGCCCCTTAAGCTGGGGCTTTGCTACGTGTTTGCTGTGAATGATTACGGTCTTGAATTCCTCATATGCCTTCATGATCATCTCCTGCTTCTCAGCGGAGAAATAAAACGAGGTTCTGAGTTTATTTGGCATTGTACTGTTAGAACATCGTGGTGTCAGTGCTCGATTTTTATCCCTTCCGAAGAGGAACGGGCACGCGCATTTATCCAGATGACTGACGTCTGGTTAGAATGAACGAGACCCTTTCAGCACGGATCTTCCGTGAAGAAACCGAGTTAGCCTGATGTCAATCATCTCGCCAATTTAAACTGGAGATTAGGATATTTGCTCGACTTTGTTGAACAACGGACGAGAAATAGGGCCCAGGGCTCCTACTAGTTTGGCGTAATGGTGAGTTGTATCTTCATGCACTTTATATTTGTTTTTATGCCGGTTGTATAATTATATTACGTCATATTTATCCCCCACACCGTGAAGGCCAGTCTGTGAAAATATTATTTTACAGGGAAAAAAAGGTTGGGGACCGCAGATCTAGTATCGCTGCTCAGAAACCAGCCTCAGATTGATCATGATGTGTTCATTATTTATTTTTTTAAACAATGTGTAGTATTTGGTGCCATCTAGTGGCTGAATATCACTGAGTAAAAGTCGCTTCAGGCCCTCCTTAACGTGTAGGAGTTACTTCGTTCAGATGACGGCTGGTACACACTACCGCAGTTTCACAACCGGTGTAGAACTACGGTGGCCCTCACGGGACGTAAAAACGTATCTCTCTTTGGTTTGCTCATTCTATTTACAAACAAGGGCCAGGTGTCCGCTAGCAGCATTTAGGAAACTAACTATAAAAGACGACTTTTATTTTGAAGGCAGTGAGGAGGAAGTCACCGAGTTGAATTTCCAATTGCAAACTTCTTTTTTTTCTGTGCGTGAAATTCCTCAAGTTAGTGTCTTTTGTTTGCGTGTCTGGGAACAAGAGCAGGAGGGTATCTGGCGTTTTATAGTCAAACGCCTTAAAGCAGCTAAGTGAGTTAGTGCGCAGACTCGGACGACAAGGACCCGAGCGGCTCTCGTGCACTTCTTCTCCTGTCGGCGGGCTAAGAACGAGGGCAGAGGAGTGCAACTCCTGATGGGAAGGAGAGGAAGGGAAGGAAGGGAAGGGGAGAAGACACCGAGGAGGAGTTGAGGAGGAGTTGAGGAGGGAGCGGCGGTTATGTGGCAAAACGCTCTACTCCTCTGACAACGAGAGCTACAAAGAGTTGTGTTCTTTTTTGTGTGGAGAAAGTGGTAAGTTACTTAGTTTTTTTGGACAACCGAAGCGTGGCGTGAAACTAAAGTTCCACACTGAGATTTCAAATACACGCTGCGGGTCTAACTTTGGGTCTAGGCCGTTCCCCGAGTCTAACAACTACCGAGGGCTCGAGTCCAGGTCCCCGAACCTCCACCAGGACCAGGACGTCCTCTTCTTCAGTTGCGTTCAGGGCCGTTTGTCTTTATTGATCCGGTAGCTTCTGATACCAAAACAATACTCGTATAAAGATTTTACAAAAATGCGTTTTCTTTAAGCTGCGTGTTTCATTTGACAAAATAAGTGGAATAATAAGCACAAGCAGTCCTACAAGCACTTTATCTACAGTAAATAATGTCTAAACCTTGCTTTAAAGGAGGGACTTTATGATCAAAGAGTGTGAATCTGAGCAGACGTTCAGCTTTCTGTATGGAATGTGTATAAATATGAGGAATATAGGCGATGACGATATTACTCGCAATAAAGTATTTCTGCTGCTTCCAGTGTACTGCTAAAACAAATAGCTTTTTTTAATTAAAAAAATATATATAAAAAAATTGTCACAAAAGCCACCAGAAAAATACATAATTATTGTTTTCTGCCATACTCTCTAATAACTAACAATGCAATATCTCTTTCTTTCACAAGTTGACATTGCAATGGCGATTAAATTCAAAATATATATTTGTGCAACCCTACCACGGTCACATTTTGGTCAGTGCCTGAAAAGTATTGAGTTTTGATGCCCGGTAGCTTTCTGTTATTTCATGTTTTCATCAAGTCAAACCTTAGAAAAAGGCCGCAAAAATGTGTTTTAAATCGATGTTCTACGTAGATTCAATTGTAAATATTCATGCTCCCATTTATTGCACTCTGTTTATTGTTAAATCTTATGCACCTCCCGCCAGGACAAATTCATTGTATGTGAAAACATACATGGCAATAAATGGTTCTGATTCTGATGTATCAGCAATAAGAAACACAGTTGGAGGAGAAATACTGAATCCTGTGTATTTAGTATTGTCCCCAAAGTAAGCACCACCCAGATTGCTAAAACAAACAAAAACAAGAGGTGATCCCCTCAGCCTCTTTAACGATGGCTACAGTCCTGATTTTAGGCAGCGGCTACGTGACATCATTACAATCTTACAACATTTTCCACTCCGACTGAATCACGCTTTTTATTAATATAGAGCACTCTGTCCCGTAGGGGATTTGAATCTGTGTACTTCCGGTCGTGCAGAGATGGAGGGAGAGAAGGAGAGAATGAGGCAGCAGCGAGAGGAGAAGGAGAGCAACGAGGCGGAGGACGACGACGGGAGGAGCGACGAGGACAATGACGCCGAAGAAGAAGAGGAGGAGGAGGAGGAGGAAGAAGAAGATTCGGAGGGCGCGGCCCTGGTCTGGCAGGAGGGCTACGGCGAGGACAACCTGGGCCTTCCCATCATGCACTGGGAGGCGCTGAGCCTGCGCATTGCCGAGCTGGAGAAGCAGGAGGAGGAGAACAAGGAGAAGAGGGCAAAGGTGAGTCAGTGGGAAATGAGATCAAATCAAAGACACAAAATATACACGAGCACCGCAACACGGGAGAGAGAACAGGGAAGTGATGGTGTCGATACAGATGTTAATATTGAGGAAAAAACAATAGAACACACGCACATTAAAAACAATCTTTTTTTGTTGTTGTTGTTGTTTTCCCAGAGTGGAGTTTCTCTGGAGCGAGGCAGAGCGCCGGTCAGCTGGTCGGAGGAGAGAGGGAGGAGAGCGGAGAGCTGGGAGGACGGAGACGACGCCTGCAACAGCCACGTGCTTGCGCTCACCTCCCGGTACACACACACACACACACACACACACACACACACACACACACACACACACACACACACACCTCATGAGTGTTGTGTGTGTGTGTGATGTCATTTGGATTTGGTTGTGTCTCATCTCTGAGCACAACGCGGCCTAATCTGACTGTCGAGGTTTTTGTTAGTATAATAGAGGAAGAATACTACAGTACTATCA
Source organism: Myoxocephalus aenaeus (assembly GCA_038501785.1). Taxonomy (NCBI): domain Eukaryota; kingdom Metazoa; phylum Chordata; class Actinopteri; order Perciformes; family Cottidae; genus Myoxocephalus; species Myoxocephalus aenaeus. Next base: position 2,014,629 of record JBAMJR010000189.1, read on the forward strand.
ACAGTCTGTTGATTTTAGAGTTTTTATCAAGCATTGGGCTACTTAATACATTGTATATTTCTACAAAGAAACAATCAAATATGAGAACATTTACACCTGATATTCCAAGATTTAAAGTAATAAAAGTAACCGGCTAATGGAACCTTTTTAGTCGCAGTAATGTTGTGATGTTATACGTTACCTTTTAAAGGTACCTTCGCTGTCAATAAGGCACATATTTGGTGTCCGCAAAAAACTATTTTACATCCAGGCTTTTTTGACAATTTGTTTACAAATGATTTTATTGTCACATATTGATGCAGATACAGGACCCACGATCCATTTGAGCCACGCAAGATGCCAAATCCGTCTGCAGTTTAGATCCATTTGAAGCCTTTCAGAGTTTCCTCAGTCGGCAGTCGCCATTCGCACTGGTTTGTGGGATTAGTACAGTGGTTCTCAAACTGTGAGACGCGACCCTCTAGTGGGGCACGGGGGTATTACAGGTGGGGGGATGATGCTGTGTTTTAAAAATATAAAAAAATATATAATTCGACTCGCAGATTCTTGGCGTTTTGCTAAAAGCCTCCATGAGGTCTCTGTGAGGTCTTTTCTGCTGTTGCGTCTATCAAAACAGAATATAGATCTCAGCTCAACATTGAGCATGAGTTGAGAGCGGCCGTATCAAATCTACAACCCCGTTTTAAAAATATTTGTAGAGGAAAGCAGCTCACTGCAGCCACTAATACTGATACAACGTGATGGCTCACACATCTGCACTCATTTTGTTTTGCACAGGTTGAACGTTATTATCTTGAAAATATATTCCGTGCAAAACAGGTTATTTGCAGCCACAATAAGTATTATTTTTTTTGCCAAATATTAGTTATTTTTTGCACAGATAGAACTTTATTTGCAATGTTTTAACAAAGTGATTACACATGTTATTAGTTTCTGTCTGATGGAGCAATCTGGTTTACTTGAAAGGGATTTCAATTTTCTTTATTATTTGAAAAAGCACGGATGGAGGAGTCACAAAAAGTTGGACCATTTTGTTACAATGTTGTTGGGGCCCGAAAATTTTTCTTCCTCCAAAGTGGGGTGTGACAGAAAAAGTTTGAGAACCACTGGCTTAGAGCCTCGGCTGCGGTTCCTTTTCCCGGCCACCAGGTGTCGCTGCTGCAAGAAAGGCTTTGAAGCTTTTCCCTCATTTCTACACGTTCCCCTCCTGCTGGCGTCCTCGTGTCCTCCTATGACACCGTTCACTCAGCCTGACTTCACGTGATGAAACGACCGTCTGTTTGCATCCCCCAGCCTGCAGACCCAGATGAATCTTCAGCTCTGCTTCATCAACAACAGTGAAAGTGAGGAGGAGGAAGAGGAGGAGAGGGAGAGCAGCAACACACGGGTAACTAGCGTCAACACAAGTTTGGTTAGATGAGCTGCACCAGAGTTTCCTCTGTGGGCTAACGGGATGTAACCTCTGGTCAGGTCCAGAAGAATCTGCAGCCTCCTGCCAAGCCGGAGAAACCCAAATCCAGAGGCTTCCGGAACACTCTGAGGAACCTACGAGACCGACTGAGAACCGACCACAGAACGCTGGTGAGAGCTCCATCTTGAAGCGCTGTAGCAGAGATGCAGCCATGTTTTTCTCTTTTTCTTCTAAATACAGTTATCTTCTCCTCGTCCTTTTCCCTCCTCTTTCCTCTCCTTTCATTCGTCCTTCCCTTTTCCCTCGTCCTTCTCTCCTCTCAGGCTGCAGCTCGTAGTGAGACTGTAGTCCAGAGAAGACATGTGGAGCGCAGTGATCTACAGAACTTCAGTATGAAGGACCTGAAGGCTCTCTGTGCGTCTCTCAGCCAGACCATACAAGGTACTCTCCCACACACAGCAAGGACTCTGTGTACATCAAAGTCTTAACTATAACGCTGACCAACTTGTGATTTAAAAAAAATATGTTTTTCTCATCCGTCCACATCAGACCTGAGCTCAGACCTGGTGGGCCGCCTGCAGGTCCGGGACCAGCTGAGGACGGAGCAGGACGCCATGCTGCTGGAGGTCCAGGACCTGACGTCGCTGTGAAGCGGCTGAAGTTCACCCGTCGACAGACATTTGATGTTGATGGTTGTGAATCGGACGTTGCCACAGTGGCCTCCTCAAACATCTCAGTCCGTCCCTCCTCCTGTCGGTCTGACCAGCCAATCACTGTGAAGAGTGTCGCTCCCTGAAAGGACATGGACATTCAGTTTTCATGTTATTGCCTGTGTTGTGTATTTATGAGGGACATCTTGTCTCACCACAGGAGTGTCCACCTGCAGCGGTTTCAAACCCCCAACAGATCGTGCTTTGTTTGTCACGGTCACGCTGTCGGAGCCGTACGCTATGGCCAACCACTGAAACTGAGTTAAACACAACATCCAGGAAGTAGATGGTGACCTTAAATGCGGCATCAGGATCATCGGGGTCCCGTTTAACGCAGCTTAGCAGCACTAACGTCTTTGGGCTGTTCTGGAAACAGAGAGACGGCACTGATACGTGTCCCACACATTTCCCCAAACATCCGATTGTTCAGTGAAAGGATTCGTCCAGTCCTCCCTGTGGCGCTTTTTGACCACTAGTAGCGCTGTGGAGCAACATTTCCATCAGTGGGTCCCCGTCCTGTTTCATCTGTACTCAAGAGTTTGTTATGCTGCGTTCACACCAAAAGCGTTACGAGTAGATTACATGCAAAGTCAATGCACAGACGCGAATGGTTGCAAAAAAGCAAATTTTCCACCGGGCGGCGCAAATTCGCGCGAGTCCGGCGAAAGAGTCACGTGGCGTAAGCAATCAGCGTTGAGAAGCTCTGCCCGTCATCACCGCCATCCTGTCGTTGCTGAATCAAACTGCTGCTGGTCCGCCTGAAGTAGCGCTGGTGTGGGACTACGGATAATATTATGAACCCAGACACCATGGAGTTTGATGTTCCCGACGTATGTGGAATTTACACAACAAGTATAAAGCAGAACTAGTGGCTATTTCCATGGTGGATGGGGGAAACGGTAACTGTTTTTACGGAGATAAGCCACAGAGATAAGCCACCCCCCCTTTCAGACACTAGTAACATTCGTAGCGCTTTTGGTGTGAACGCAGCATTACTATAATGAGTAAAAAAATAGCAGGCCAATGTTCGGCCTTTTTAAAAGCAGAGCATCTCCTGCGCACTTAAGGTGGGCTGACCGTTAAGGTGGACTAGCGCTATTCTCCTTTTATGCCAGGCGCTCCTTGAGTTCTGCTTGTTTGTTTTTATTTGTAATACTTCTTCAAACTGATAGCATGGTTAATTATTAACATCCCTACCACAAATAACTACGCTCTTGTTAGTACCAGGAAAATACTGAATGTTAAAATGTTAGCAACAAAGTTATTATTTAAAACTGTAGTGGTGTTTTTAAATACTAGTACTCTTGTGTAAGTACTTGTACTTGGTCTCCAGTTGATCTGTGCATCCGGGATCACAGCAGAGATCCCAATCTGTAAAGTGGGTTATCTCTTGTCACAACGTTTCAGTGCGTTGTGTTTCTCATCTTTTCAGCAACATAAAGGGACTCCTGTTAGGAAGCTGCTAGTTCTGCCAGCCGAGCAATCTGTCTTCGTCTTCTACTTTGTGTAGTTCTCTAAAAATTGTATTATTATTTTGGAATTCACGTTTATCTTTGTGTAGCCTTTCTTATGTACAACCAATTAAGCACATTTTGGGTTTTTTCACCAAAGTGCTTTTCTTTTATATGAAAGAGAAGAAATGTTAATATTTGTATTCAACCAATTCACTTTGTGACAGTCTTGGCACAAGTTCTTGATAATTTTCCTTAAACAAACACAATACAAAAATTGCTACTTTGCCTTTTTGTTTACTGGTAAACTACCGTCGATAAAAGTCAACACTTTCTACTCACACTGTTTCATGTTAAAAGCTTCAGGAAGTATTGACTTCATCCACAGTAGCTTAACAGCCAATAATAAAAAAGGTAACATTTTAATTATGTTGAATTTCCTATTATAGTGCAGTTAATTTTACCTGGCATTTATAAGAAACAGTGGATTATTTGATACTTGATATATACAAGGTTCTACTTGACGCAGTGTGTCTATGACAGAACACTCGCCTTTAGTATTTCAGAGACAGAAATCTATTAATCTGTTTCCTGTCTCATACTAGTAGTCAGTGTTGACATCTTCATAATGACCGAACCATAAAGATGAACTCCTTTATGTTGTTATTTCACCAGTTGATTTCTCCACATGATTAACATGTTAATAAGCTCAGATGTGAACATGTAATCATCGTCTTGTTTAAAAATTAACTCATGTACAGAAATGAATGAATCATTTAGACTTAGTTGTTTTGTTGTATTAATCTGTGTATTAATTAATTAACTTGATTGATTGCTCACTCCAATACTGTGCTTTTATTTTGGTGGTGATTCGACCATTTTGTTTACATTGGATAACAGATTGTGCCTTTTAAATGAATAAAGCATTAGTACAGTCTGGTGCATGGACGTCTTTAAGGGCTTTTCTGTGGGAACTGGTGTGAAACTGAGTCAAGCTGCACATTCAGTCCATTTTATGTTTGGTTGACGATATTAGTTTTTTCCCCTAAGTCAGAATTCAACCAACACACTGAGAGCAGAGCCTTGGTCTTTGATAGAATAGGTGTGGTGTGTGTGTGTGTGTGTGTGTGCGCGCGCGTGCACGTGTGCACGTTTTAACATTGACTATACAGTCCGTCGATTAGGTTTCATTGGGAGCAGTGGTAAACGGTAAATGGATTTGCATTTATATAGTTTATAGTTAGCAGACGACCTGTCCTAGATGTGGCCTAGTTACGGTGGGCCCTATTAGCACTATTACGACACGTCATAGTGTATGTCAGTTTCACGTTGTGAAGCTCACACCGATGTTGTGCCCAAACTAGCTTCTGAACATTGTACTATCATCTCGTCACATGATCAAATAAAGACGAGACACTTATATTCACAACATTCTCGTACATGCTACCCAGCAGTCAGCATTGTAAATCTGTATAGAGAGGCAATTTTGGACGTCAAGAAAGTTGCATATCGACTGAAAGTACGGAAATTGGAAAGACTGCGGAGCCAAAAGTAACGCCTGTGTGTTTGGTACCGAGGTGTACTAGCATCAACAACAGGTCGTTCTCAATCTTTCGCTTCCGGACTATAAAAATAGTCGCCGGATAAAACGCATCAGATAAGATGATGCTACATTTGTGCGAGGAACATAGCTAAGTCGCTGAGCTAGCTAGCTAGCAAGCCAAGCTAACATCGCGGAAGACAAGAGATGTAGTTCACAAATCGCTTTCACATATTTTTTTAAATCATATGTGTGATACATGGCCCAATTCCGACGGGATCGGGAAAACATTTATATTTGTCTACATATTTTTCCCCAAAAGTAAGGTCCCATGGGGGACACGAGTCTATCTGCCAAAACATTTCAAAAGACAATAAAAAGTTAATAATCCAATTGTATTTATAGTTTTTCTAATTTATGCAGAAAAAGCACACAATTGCTACATATTTCTACAGTGATAAACAGCTACTGACCATTTTATACCCCACAAATGTAAACTATGATTTAGATGGGTTTTCCTTTTCGAGGGCATGTCGAGCAAAGTGCACTAAACAACATGGGAGAGCATTGGCCAAAGTGGTATTCTGAATCATGATCAAAGGTCCGAACACATTGTTGTCAGGCCCCTATGTGCACCTTCCCCCCTCATGGGCTCCAGTACAACTGCACTGCCTGCACCGTCTATATTTATTCCCCTAATTGGGAGGAAAGCTGGGGATCTGGTGTCGCTAAGGCACTACAACGAAACCAGAGAGTCTGATTGTGGATCACAAAGTGTGACTGTACACGTATCAGTTCATCTGTTTGTGTTATTCATGTGATCTATTGCAAAACATGCAGCTCAGCTCGACAGGTGAGAAGAGAGGGAGTCTCTCTCTCTTCTCACACACACACACACTCACAAGAGGTGAAGCGGGGAAGAAGAATTGGATGACACACAGTGAGGGACAGAGGGAGGTACTGAATTACCATAGAAACTGCCGGGACTGTTCAGAGAAGCGGCAGAAAAAGGTGAAAGCTGAAGTGGTCCAACTGTCAATGTCCCTGATCGGCCAAACTGCTGCCACGCCGATTGCTGATGTTTTCTGAGCTTTTTTTATTTATTTATTAACCAAGAAAAAGGTGTATTTTGAAGCTTCTCACTATATACAGCTGCCCTGCAGTCAACGCCTTTTGGATATTTTCCTCTTTTCTTGTGCTTATTCTGATGGGTGACAGAGCAGGAGCCATATGGAGTAGAAGTCCTTGCCGGCACAGGTAAGCTCTTTGTCTGGCAGCAGATTACAGTGATGCAGGTATTTATGAGTTTGATGCAGTCCCCTTTCCACAAACACTGAACTCCTAATGCACCGCTCAGGGCTTCACCGGGGTTATTTTTGGTCCAGGGGATTTGCTAAAGCAGTAAAACATCTTGCACACATATCTTGAACGTCATTCAGTTCCATTTTTGTAACTTTAATTGCATTAAAAGAAAAAAACTTGCCCAAGAACATTTCTTAATGAGATGGAATATGAATTCAGAGGCAGATGATACATCAGGCTCGAGTGGGTTTTCTCGGAAGCTATTAGCTGCTCCTGGAAAACAACCTCTCCAAAAAGAGGTGCACTCCTGGTGATAGGATCTTTAGCCAACCGGCAATTGTGACATTGGTTTTGTTATTTTGTCAAAACAGGTACATCATTAAAAAGTCTTCAATCCAGTTTTACAAATATAAGGTCTGAAAAAGGGCCTTGATAAACGTATCAATTTATCAAACGGAAGAGAGAAAATCTCTCAACAAAGGAAAATAAATAATTGGCACTAATGTAACATTGTGATTTGTGGTAAATGTATTTTCTACCATTTCAGGAAGCCATTGATTTCCATTCCTTTCTGTGCGGTATAAAATCTCTTAGCAGACTCTTAAAACATGTTTGAGTCATTTAATCATCATAGTGTACATCAAGTCTGCATTCATTTATGTTAATCAGTGCGTGTAGATGCACTGACGCAAGTAGGTTACGGTTGGCTTACTACAAAACCAGGTTTTCTTCAATGGCACTTATGCTCCAAACCCAGTTTCCCAGCTCGATTTCTCCTGGAGAAAGCTTGTAAAGAGGTGTCTTAACTAACGTGAGCATGTCCATTACAGAGACCTCCCACTGGGAAAATACCACCGTGACAAGGTGAAAGGAGGGCTCGTAACACATAGCGGTGCATATTTCTATTCAAAATAATTTTAATTAAAAGTCAGACAAAAATGTAAAGTAATTTCTGTCATGCTGAATAAGTCTGCTATTTGTGAAGTTCACATATGTTCATGTTGAAAGAAGAACTGTGCTCTTTCTACATTGCCTGTCCTAACACATTTTCAAATTGCATAAAAATTAATGGAAGTAAATGCATTCACATCTCTAAAACACTGCACCATTGTTTACTAAATGGTTAGCTGTAATGTAGTCGATACATTATCTGTTAATAGTTTATTAATTGTTAATTTGTTAGTAGTTGATGGGCTAAAATATACAAACAAATTCTTGGCCATTAATTGTAATACATTATAAAAATGTATAACCACACTCATGGAAGTTGCTTGAGTTACATAATCCCTCCCAGTAGTAGTCAAAGACCCTGGTCATTTAAAAGGTACACGACCTGAGGCAAATTATTGAATGGTTCACTACATTAATAGGAGGTTACTTTATTTTTGTGTTCAGCTCTGAGTCAGAATGGCTAAACTTAGCACATTGACGACTATCGCAGGATGTAATATCATGTTTAGGTTACAGCCCTTGGACCTTTTACATCTTATTGGTGTCATACTGTTAATATGTCATGTTACTGGTTGACACATTACCCTTATTTAGTTGAACTCTGAAGTGAAGTGGTGGTACAACCTGCAGATGGCTCACTTAACACTTCCACAAACACACACAGTTGCACTTGCCTGTGTGCTGATCCTAATATGCAGGGGTGCAGTTGATGGGGAGGCTTTCAACTAAGAGCTAAAGCATCGCCTGAGTGAATCCTGTTTAGTTGTGTTGACTTTGATGATGCTGCAGCCCATCTATATGTGACAAAGAAAACAAAAACATTTAGGATTGTGAAGACAGGATATAGCCAATGGAGTGAGAGCAAGACTGATATACAGAAGGGTGCATGGAGACACCTAGGGGAAGTGTGGTTACTTATTGCTGAGTTAATGGGGTGAGAAGGGACTGAATCAGCAGCATACCCTTGTACACAGGAAGGCAAACAAGCACTAAGAATCAGCAGCATTCGACAGGAGGTCAAACTGATTACGCAAACGCCCTAGTAAACAGTCAAAGGATGGGGGAGGTGGGAGGGGGTTGTATGAAGCACTGATTCTTTAATGCGAGCCAAGAAAAACTATTTTTTCAGGAGGACAGAGGTTACACTTTGAGTGAAATACTAACACCAGCATGCCAACATGCTCTCAGTGTTGACATGCTGATGTTTACGAGGTAACGTTCACCATGCGTGCAATCGTAGTCTCGCCTTTTAGCATTCTACGGTTAGCTACACAGCACTTCGCTACGTGGCACTGCACAGAAAGTGCAGCTCAAGTGGATGGCCATAAACCAAAGTATTGGACGATTTCAATTTTTTTGAGGAAAAGTTAAGGGACCACCGAAGAATTTATCAACCATTTCTGGACTCTAGTAAAAACTCTAGTCTAGTAAAATGGAAGTCTAAAATGAAGTCTATCACATAATGTGAGATTATATATGAGTACGGATGGCTGACTAATTTGTTCCTTTATCTTTAGGTGAACACCCACTCATGGATCTGACCATCTGACCATCTGAAATCATCTGAAAGTCTACTGTACGAGATCATATAAAACTACATTAAATGGTACAAAGTACCAGGATGACAGAGAGGAAGCTTGACAGAACCGCAAACGTACAAGCCTTGTTCAACTTCTCCCTCACGTGAAAATCACTTCATCCCTCACAATGTCATCCAGACGTGGAGTTCCTCCCAACATCAGTGTACTCCATGACTTACTTAGCTCCGCCTCTCCCTCCACCACTACTCCGTCTCCCTCCTGCAGCATAGACGAATCCTACAAATACATTTTCCTCCCCATCTGTTACTCTTTCACGTTCCTCTTCAGCATCTCCCTGAACTCTGTCATCCTCTACCGTTCCTTTCGCCAAACCAGGCGCTGGAATGCCTCACTGATCTACATGGTGAACCTGGCCTCGACAGACTTCATGTACGGCCTGTCACTGCCGTTCCTGGTGGCGAGCTACATCATGCGTGACCGCTGGGTCTTTGGGGACTTCATGTGCCGCCTGGTCCGTTTTCTCTTCTACTTTAACCTCTACTGTTCCATCTTCTTCCTCACTTGTATCTCCGTCCACAGGTACCTCGGTATCTGCCACCCGATGAAAGTCATCACACTAGAGACTAAGAAGGCTGTCAAGAGCACTTGTGTCCTGGTTTGGATTGTCGTGTTTGCTTTGACCTGCCCTATCTTCCGGTTTGCTCAGACTGGTCATGTGACAAGATTGGGAGGGCTTGGCAGCAACGCAAGCAGTATTGACAATCTAAGCCACGAGGTGTCATCGATAAATGGAAATGCCAGCTATGGTAACATGGGAGGGGACATTGAGGAGTACCAGAACTGTTGGGACGATGCAATAGATAAAGAGTTTTCTGACTACGTACCCTATGGCATCATACTCCATTTGGTGGGTTTTTTTGTACCTTTTTCCATCATTGCTTGGTGTTACTCTCACGTTGTTCTGACCATATTTAGGACTTTGCATTCTCAGCCCTCATCCCGCAGAGGTCAGAGAGATGGGGGACGGGAAGGGAAAGCGAGGAATGAGAGTAGCCCTGCAATAGTTGCAAGAGGTCCAAGAGGAAGCAATGGACTGTCGAGGACATTGAGAAGAGATGAAGGGATTTCCATGTTCCTGGGTGCCCACTCCCCTTATGCCAATCGCAGACGTAAATCTATCAGGACCATAATCACCATCACCCTTCTCTTTGCCCTGTGTTTCTTCCCCTTTCATGTTACTAGAACCATCTTCCTCCTGCTAAAAGTGACCAAGGGAGTGCCCTGTCACACTATGACCATGGTCTCCATGTGCTATAAAATCACGAGGCCTTTGGCGTCATTCAACGCATGGCTCAATGCCCTCCTTTACTTCCTGACTAAAGACAAGGGGGCAGCTCACTGCTGTCAGGCAGTAAACACCTCCACCCAACCACATGCTGGGCTTCTATTGCCACTGAGGATGATGGGAAAAGGAGAGGACGCAGAGGAGGGAGGGCTGGAGGACAGAAATTACAATAAGGAGAATAAAGCCTTTCACAGTCCGTCATACATGAACAGAGCTAACGTCAGATATATAGTTGAATAAATGTTTCCATGAGTAATGATATACATAATTTTAGATGAACTGTAGGTTGACTTTTACTGGAAAACTAAATATATATTATAGAATATGATCACTGTGACAAAAGCAATGATTAAAGAAGACCGAAGCTAGAATTCTAAAATGCCTTTTATTTCTAATTGTATGTGCCTTTTTGCTGGTCTGCTACCAGTCATACTTTGAAAGTGACCCACTGGGTACATGCAACGTGAATGTGACAGCTCATTATGGTGATAATCTGTTATTTTGTTTTAAGGGGTGTATATATTTATAATGTGTTTCAGATTAAACCAAGCAAAAATGTCTCTCCTTGAAGGCATACTTTCACACCTTTTCACACCTTACTAATTACTGTTGTAAAGTTGGCGTGCTGGTTTTAGGAAGTGACAAATATAGTCGCGATCAGTGTTTGATGAGGGGATTTCAGATGCTTATCTGACAAACTGTGTTGGGCAAGCTATACTGTTGTTGTGGCGTGACATTCCATATGTACGTGTTTCGAGAATAATCTGTTGACAGTGTGCTGGTTACTTTTGACTTGAAAATAAATACACTTCATTTGGAGAACCAGAGACGGCAAAATAGAAGCCGAGTGAAGCCAATGCGGAATTGCCTTAAAACTTGCATTCGCTCCACTGACCATCAAGGGGCGATTCCTCCGGATGCAAAAAGAAGTCTGATTGTATGGAAGAGTATGAAAAAAATGACTCTAGTTCGCTCTTGATTTATTCCCTCAGTAAATATTGTAAACCAATGTTTCCAATTATGATAACTTCAGTTCATTGGATGCAAAAAAAAAAAATACATGGCGACGGCCGTAATTCAAGATGGCGACAGTGAAATTACCGAAGTTGAGGCTTCAAAATCGTGGCCCAGAAACCAATGGGTGACGTCACGATGACTACGGCCACTTCTTATATACAGTCTATGGTTCGGGATGGCGTTATCAGCAGAAACAGCTTTTAGCCAGCAAGTGGGGCACACACATGCGCTAACCTGCACGCACGGCATTCTCTGCTTAGGTACCTATCACTCCCTGCAGTTGTTTGCTACTACTTAAAACCAGTGGCGGGCCATGGATTTTCTACCTGGGACTTCTGTGCCGTCTGATATAGTTTACATAAATACGCGCATGAAGGGATGCGGCGTCATTAACGGGCAATGCATGTTGTCCACATCAACAAGAACCAGTCACATTTAGTTATAACAAAACACCTGGACCTGGTCCCAGTACCAGGTCCTTCTCGATGGACATGCATGCCAGTGAGGATAGTCGAGCCTCCCGTATTAGGGCTGAAAATGTCCGGTCGACAGTGGGAGTCGATATTAGGATCGTCACCGCCAAACATGGCCATAACCTTTCAAGAGAAAGGCGTCCTTAGTAAATCCGCCACCAAGTCCGCTTCTCCTCCTCCTTCAGCCATTGAGTGTTACAAAAACTACACCAAGCAAAACACAAAAAAAATCCTAACTTCTCTTATGTTTCAGTCTGAACTCTTCTTGCTCCTACTGAGTTCTGCTAACAGCTAGGTAGCTTTCTGTTGACTAAAGTCACGCTGGCCCACTGACCAATCACAGCGCATGTTAATGGTCACGCTGGCACACTGACCAATCACAGCGCATGTTAGTGCTGACGCCACCTCGCAGGTGCTTTTACGTCAAAGAATACGGCCAGCATGTCAAACTAAAGATCTGATTGGTTGAAGACTATGACAATCACGACAACTTCCCTGTGTACTTTAATCGGCAAAGACCAGCTAGGCGCTCTGCTTCCATAGAGACATAGGAGGTGAAATCTGATTGGATAAAAGCTCTCCTTAAAACAAGCTGCACTGGAAGCAGCGCTGCAGGCTGGAAGCAGAGCAACAGAGAAAGACAGGGGCTGTGCAATGAGAAAATAAGCTAATAGGGAAAAATTATTATAATACATGTAGTGTATTTGTGAAAAACAATTAAATGATAAAATAGCTATAACTTTGTGATTCTGTTTGGGCCAGCAGAGAAGGCTTAACTGGGGTATCCCACAGCATCCTGTGTGGCTGGTTCATGAAATGTTTGTAACCCTCATCCTGCACTAACCTATATTAATTCAGTGTTTTTTTCATCAACATTATTACTATTTCTGTTTTTACTGTATCACTCACTTGTTCTACCTGTTCATATGTCCTCTTAATGACCTACTAATGCAGCTGTGTTAGTACTTATTCTATTTTTTTCTTCTTTTTGTAAATATGATGCACCTTCGTGCGATAATGCACTTAAATAAATCTTGACTTGACTTAAACTGAACTGTTGGACAAATGGAAATTATACCTGTTGGTTGCACTATGAAGGATAGCAGCAAACTGTAAGTCTCCAAACTACTTGATCTGTAAGTCGGTACACCAGAGACCCTGGAGGGAACCTACAGTACATGAACATGGGAAGTGCACCCCAGTGAATCCAGATCCTGGTGTTTCTGTGAGATGACTCTGCTAACCACAGATCCACTGATCTCCACATACACCATATGAGCACAGTGCAGAGCGGCAGCCATGTGGGGCACGGGAGGCCCGTCTATGTAAACAAATCACAGCTTGGATTAAAAAACACACACAGAGAGAGTGACTTCATTCTCTGCTCAAGTAGACATGACTCCACTATGTCTTCATATAGCTCAAAGTTATTTGCTGCTATATTATTGCTCTGAATGTCTTATAAGAGCAAATAAAAAGTCCTTCAAGAGCATTCTAACGTGCTCACATTTCCAACTGTTACAAGAATGCTTACCATGCATATGTACATTCTGTACTAAAACTGCTCATTGATTATTGTTCTATTACTGGAACTATTTAAGATCAGTGACGCATTCTGAATGTTTCTAATCTTGGCACCATCTGGTGGTGGCATCGAAAAGGTCACTGGGGCAGAAAATGCATGTTGACCGCACTGACGGATTCAGAGAGAAGGATTACATTTTACATCATGATATGAAACAGCGGTTCCCTTAATTAAAAAGTATTCAACCAATACACAAAGCGTGACTAACAATTAACCAATCAGCAGCAGGGGCGGGAGTGCTAATAACAACAATGGCATTCACCTGTTGGCTTAAAATTAGTTTGAGTCAGATTAACAGAGTCAGTTAGTATTATATTAAGGTCCCTTTTTACCATTATTCATTTTTCTTTTGTTTCTGGCGCCCCCTGCTGGTGCATAGTATATGAAGAGGGCCTTTATCCAGTTTAACTTACTGATATAACAGAACACTGTACTAAACACTATAAAACACCTGGATTTAAACTTTTACAATAAAAAAAACACAACATGGTATTGTGTATTTAAGCAATTTGACATTGCCTATTCTTTGACTGAGATTCAACATTTAACGTATCTAAAAAAAAATAAGTATTTGTTGCATCATATGTCTTAATATAGTTCACATGCTTTGTTTCAAGATGTAGTATTTGATTCGCATTTTCCCATGCACAGGGTCATTAAAATACTTTTCTTTTTGGTGTACTGATACTTCGTACAATTACCACACTTTACAATCAAGGGTGTAGCAACCATTGAGGACACTGTGAGGTCCTGCTCCAAGTATTTAGGCCAATGAGACAGAACAAGGGTGTGACATATTTGACGAATAAAATAAAATGAACATTGTCATCCTACATGCCTAAAAAAGTGAGACAGATGTTAAGAAATAACACACTTTTTTATTTTGTACATGAAACAATTGGCAACTTTTAGTCACTTTATACGGATCAAATTCAACAACCGCTGCAACTGCTGATTAATCAAAGTCTTATTACGTTAGTATTGCTAAAATCTTGGCAATGACACTGCAATGTACTGTTAACACATAGTTCACAGAGGTTGAATCTCTTCTGATGTGAACTTAAAACGTCATGTTTGAAGGACTTTTTGTTCAATCAAAACTATGACTATGATATTACAGTATGATTATGTATAACGTTTTGCTTGACGAGTATAAATAGTCCCAAAGGTATGTGCGCGCGCACACACACACGCACACACACACACGCACGCACACGCACACGTGCACGGTCCCTGCAGGGGGAGACACTGCCCTCCTCTTCTCAGACCGGTTAGATATTCAAAACACAACCGCCTTGCACAATCTCCCGTCCTGCACCGCGGCCGAGAAAAGCCTGTGACGGTTATTTTAATTTAACATAAAAATTAAATAAAAATCACAGGAGCTATATTATTCAAAACCGACGACATGGATCGATTGTGCTGGTCAGTAGGCACATTTTGGTACGGGTGAAATATTGCTGCTCGCGCGTTTGAATTTCTATTTATTTTTTGTGTGTGGGACGGCTGCGTGGGGAGCCGAGGAGCAGAGCCGTTGGCGCCACTTTCAAACCCTCCACTGACACAGAATGAGAGTCCGGCTTCAAATACATTCACACACCAGCTTATTTCTCTTTTTCATTATTACTGTAAGGCGAGGAATATCTTAACACCATTCTGCTTCTGGACAGTGTTTTATCCCCGGAAGGTAAGTAAATCAGTCATTACATATTATTATTTTTTTCAAATTTTATATGAGATACTTAGTTTTTGGTGTGTTTTTATTCACATGTGTGATTAAGTAAGATACTTTTTGGGGGGTTCTTTTAGGGCTTCCGAGTGCTTTGTGCGTTACAGAGGAGCAAAGTGCTGTGGGAGTACGTGGTGTAACCTCCTGCCTGCTGGCTGTAATGAGCTGCTGCGGAAGACAAAGGCTGTGTCGCAGCACGAACAGCTTCCCGGGGCTCTTTTGTCTCTACCCTGGGTCCACAATGAGCTCGCTCGGTTTAAAAAGAACAACAACAACAAAAAGCTACACCGTTTCGATATATGGGCAAACATTAACGCGGGAGGAATTGTTTTATATTTCTGTACAAAAGAGTTTAAGGAGATAAGTGAGTAAAGTTGAGGAAGCGGACACTCCCCCAGTCACAGCCCCCTCCTCCCCGAAGCCCCCCAGCCCACACCGCCGGTCCTCTCGACTAAACGCGCTGCGAAATGACACTTTTACCCGTATATAAAAAAATTAAAAAAACGGCTTCAAACTACATCAAGGTGCAAAACTAGTTTAATCCAGTTCGGTTTTTGAAGGAGAGAGAAAAAAGAAGAGGGGGAAAAAAGGAGCTCAAACGAACTTGGCGGAAAACTGACTCAGCAGTTTCCTGAGGTCTCGTCTGTCAAGCTGCCAGCAGCGTCCCGGTGCGCGCGGCCCCGCACACGTCCTCAGCTAGCTCACCACTTACATACTTATAAGGGAGTCACTTGTGTGCTGCACATGATACTATATAGTGATACTAACGGCCCAGGTTCGTTCATGTATTAGTACAACACTTAGACAGAGCAAACATGCTAGAATAAGCTATACAACGCCGGCGTGGTTTAATGTAAGTAACGGCCAGTGGCATTTCCCCAGCAAAATGCAAAATAGGAATACAAGAGCCTACTTAGCTGTCATTTGGTAGTACCATATAATAAAGACAAGCTTATCCATGTACTGTGCAGGCAGTTATTAAAGCAATAAACCCAATATGATTAAAAATGAAACAATAGTAGCGTCTTTTTTTAGGGGACTTTGTCTCCTTATCCCACTGCCCAGCAATCATTTAGTAAAGACTGGTGCTGAGCATGCAGTCCCACTGTTGGATAAACTGGACAAATATACATCTCAGCCGTAAGTTTAAGTTGGGTCTAGACCCCTGAATAATGTCTCCTGCCTGTCTTGAACCTATTTTGAGATATGACTTTTGAATTGACAGAAGCCCGTCTCATTTTGAGCTACTTTATCTCAAACAGGTGCTCACATAAGTGGAATATCTTTATTATCAGATATTATATTGATTATTGTCATTTAATATAATTAAATCCCCAAATTGCAATTTACAGTAAAATCAATGACTTTTAAGGCAGAATGTCTTGTTGAATTTAGGGGACTTTTTCTGGACATTATCAAAATTGCCATCCATCTGTTTGCTGCCAACTGACCAACGAAGTGTCTATTTGTTTCAGTGTTACATCACATTTAAAGAAGTGATCAAGAGTAGGCTGTAGAGAGAAATAACAAACGGACGGCCAGAGAGGTTCCTCGGAATTCTTTTACTCAAGTTCAGAACTGTCTGCTCTGAATATCAGTGTTCAGAGTGAAATGTAGCATTCAAAGAAGTTACATTACATTACATTTACTATTATTCATTATTTACTGAACACACCGTAACTTTGTATCTTTTTTTGTTTCAAGGAGAACATCTATAAACCAGGTTAGAGCAGAAGATAGTTTTCATTATCAATTAATTTGTCGATAATTTTTGGATTAGTCAATAAGTAGTCTATAATATACCAGAAGAAATCAAATAAATTCCCATCCCAGTTTCCCAGAGCCTGAGGGGACGTGTGCAGATGTCCAACCAACAGTCAGAAACCCAAATACATTCAGTTTACAATTATGTGAAATGTAAAAAAGCAGCACTTTTCCACCAGATGCTGTCATATTTTTGCTTGATAAATTACTTAAACAATTAATAGAATTTTTAAAATGGTTAATCTATTTATTTTTGTTTTGGACCAGAGCAGTTAAAAACTCGAGCTGCATATTAATATGGAACTTCTTTGTGTCAGTACCTGATCTTTGATACAGATATCCTCTTTTATATCTTTTGTCAATGACTCGCTTTGTTCAGTAAACACCTGCTTTTCTATCAAAACGTTTGTTGCACGTGACAAAATGGGCCCAACTTCAGACAAACAAACTTTACTTAAATAAAACTACACAATAAATGAACACCATTTTGACTAAAATCAGGAAATATTTGATTAATAAAAATGCATAGTGAGAAACTGACCGTGGGTATTCAGATCCAACTTTTAACTGTCGGCTTGTGATTCAAACACATTTACTGTCTGTTTAAAAAGTGTTGAGGCTCCAAACAGACACTTTTTAGAGACTCTGTGTTGCAGTAGCTCGTTTCAATGCAATGATGGGATGGGGTGAGCCTGGAGCCCTGTGATCTTCATCACACACTGTGTGGAAATCATTTCTAGTGCATGGACGTCTTTAAGGGATTTTCTGTGGGAACTGGTGTGAAACTGAGTCAAGCTGCACATTCAGTCCATTTTATGTTTGGTTGACGATATTAGTTTTTTCCCCTAAGTCAGAATTCAACCAACACACTGAGAGCAGAGCCTTGGTCTTTGATAGAATAGGTGTGTGTGTGTGTGTGTGTGTGTGTGTGTGTGTGTGTGTGTGTGTGTGTGTGTGTGTGTGTGTGTGTGTGTGTGTGTGTGTGTGTGTGTGTGTGTGTGTGTGTGTGTGTGAGAGAGACAGCAAAGGTTGTGGGCAGGGCCTCCGTGTCCTCCTGGTAAAGCAGTGTAGTTTGAGAGCAGCACTTTCACCAGTCTGAGGGCCGGCCTTCTTCCCGCCGACTCCCATCTCATGACCGAGTGACACGAGAATACAGGAGAGCCGAGAGCGGACGCCGAGCCTGGCCTTCTGTGTGCAACTATACCAGCGTGTTTCTGCATTAATGCGAGTCCACCTGCCCCCGTTTTCTCTTGCTGCGCCTCGGGTTTATACAAGTGGGCCTGTTTGTGCCCTCTTCCCTCGTGCCTCCACCGTGGTTTATGGTTTTATATTCTGCAACTTCACCCGCGAGAAGCGGACTTCTCAAACCGTGAAAGCGCAGAGAGCTTCCTCTCGGAGCCACACTTTCTTCATTTTATTCCCCTCCCTCTCTCTCTCTCTCTCTCCCTCTGACAGCAGAGCTGCTTGGCAGGCTTACAGCTCAGCACTCGGCTGCGGCCCCCCTCTCGCCCTCCAAAACAAATTAATTTTTTACTCGCCAACGGTGGCACCGGTGGACCCCGCCTTTTGCACCTGTCCCCAACACACCCGCGGGGGCCACCCTGTTTTTTCCCAGATTTTTCGGCGGCCCCAAAAATGTTGGAACGTATTGTAGAAAGTGATGGCCGGGGAAAAAGGCTGCAGCCCCGTAGGTTTTTATGCCTACCGAGCCTCCTCGCTGTCTCAGTGTGCGTAGCCGGGGCTCCAGCGAGGCAGCAGGCAGCACTGAGGAGGACCGGGAGACACACTCTCACATAGCTAGGAGGTCGACATGTGGAGGGCCAGGAAGGAAGGATGAAGGGGGGAGGGGTGGGGGGAGCCTCAGTTTTTGAGGGGCCAATTTTTGGGACCAGAACCCCCCACCACCACACCCCCCTCTTACTAGAACAGGAGCAGGAGCAACCAGAAACCCCTTAACAGGCCTTTTTCCCCCCTCTCTCCCTGTCACTATAGTAGACTGGGTATATTCCCATTGATGCGTGTGTGTGTGTGTGTGTGTGTGTGTGTGTGTTTGTGGTGTGACGTTTTTTTAATTTATTTTTCGACCTGTCGCTTTTTTCTGGTTTTATTTGAATATCTTAGCCATCCTGTGGCCTCAATGTTAGTGTGTCTCTGTGTGTGAGCTTGTGTTGTTTCCTATTTAGTTTGAATTCATTTTTGTTATCACTGAGGTGTCTGGCTCGTGTCACCAGCCTTTTGGTGAGAGCATCCACCCAAAGTGAGGGGTGGAAGATGGGCCTCGTGTTAAGATAACTAGTGTTCTTAGTCAGTTAGTCCTTCCTTTAGTCGGTTTGTGATCTCAGCAGCAGACGGTAAGTGCATCTTTTTTCTTTTCTTTTCTTTCTTTCTGTAAAGCATTTAAAATGGCCTCTTTTGCTGTGAATGGAGAGACTAGAAGGCCACTCAGCTCCTCTCAGCTCTGCGTTGCCTCTTTCTCCTTCCTTTCCCTCCTACACTTTTAGTTGCTTTCTCTCCCTCTCTCACCCTCACCCCCTCCTTCGTCTCTCTATGTTTTTTTTCTTTGCCTGAATGTGGCTGTAGGTTGGGGTCTGTTCGTCGCTCTCCCTGCTGACATGACCTCTTGTTTTAGAATCCAATCAGCTTCTCTCAGCAGAGCTCTTTCTGATTGACTGTGTGGCTCCAGCTGCTTTTCCCCCTTCATCACGTCTGTATTCGTCTTAAATGTTGACCCCCCTGGTCTAAAATTCTTGATTGGATTTTTTTTTTATGTATTTGATTTTATATCTCATTTGTGGCTAATCATTTGATTTATTTGAGCGTTTTACCACTTAAATCCAACTTTTCTCAAAGTAAAAATGTCACTCGGGTGTGGTGCTGACAGGCCATGGTTCCTTCCTCTCCTGCCCTCAAACTTTGTTTCAGCTTTACATTTAGACAATGACTGAATTAAGTATGTATCTATTGTATTTTACTGTGGAAACAATAGTCAAGTAATTGATTAGTCAATTTTAATCAGAAACAATCTGATAATTGATAAATTTTCAGGCAAAACAATATTTGATTCCAGTCTCTCAAATGGGAGCCTTGGCCAGTGTTATATCATTATAAACTGAATGTGTTTGGGTTTTGGATAAAACAGACATTTAAAAACATCACTTTGGACAGTCTTCATTATTTAAAAATGTTTAGAGACCGAACAACTAATTGAATTTATCGAGAAAGAAAATGTGCAGATTAATTGATAATAAAAACAATGGTTAGTCATTTATCAAGCGAAAATGTCAAACATGTATGTTTGGGTTTGGACTGTTGGCCAAAACACATCTGATGCTCGGACTCTGAAAACTGATGAGCAGCTTTTTGTTTTGGCTTTTCTTTTTTTTACTAATTTAAGCTTTATCAATATATTTTGTTGCAGCGATGTCCAAGACATAAAATTACATATAATATAATAAAACATAAACAAACCATCATATTGTTTTTTCACCAAGGTGTCTATCCTTTTAAAATCAGATTTGGGAGGCAAGATTTAAGATAGTACTGGATTTTTATAAAATGTTGTAATTATTGAAATATATGACTTGATTTGTCAAGTATTCAAAAACAGACTCTGGGCTTTTATAACCCATTTATAATGTACTATATCACAATTTATGTCAATATTGCCATATCAAATCTGAATAAATTAAAATAACCTGACAGAGGATTTTACCCATATTTTCCACCCTAACTGCTAGATTCTGCTTAAACTCAGTGTAAATCAGCTCATTTACCCTCTGACTGTAATGTTGTTGGTGTGAACATGGTTCCTATTAGAACCTCCTCCAGTAGTCTGGTGGAACCGCCTCATTCTGCTCTCGTGGCTCAGGTCTGGCTGCTCTGGCTGCTTTTCCCTGGTTATGTGGCTTTAATATGGCTGCTCATGGAATCACTTTGCCTGAGAATCCAATTCATTTACAGGCTTTTCTTCTGTTTAGATCATTCTGATCGTGTGATTTTAATCCATGAAGTGTTTCTTTCTGCCTTTTCTCTATTTGATGTCATGTTGATAGAATATCTTTGATCAAATTAAATCGGCAGTTTAAAGACCTCACTTTGGTGGACACAGAACAAATGACGAATCGGTTAATAAAACATATAAAATAACAGATGTTGCTCTCTGTGAGGCCACTGTGTTTAGCAGTATGACAAGAAGTATAATTAGAAGTACTTAAACTGAGTCTGAGCCACATCATCAGTACATGACCCCCCCCCCCCCCCCCCCCCCCCCTCTGTTCTGAGTGTGACCCTCAGCAGGTGAGATGCTGCTCATCTTTTCTCCCATAGGTCCTTTTTTTCTCTTCATTTTGGGTTATTTAAATATGACATGTATTCAGTTTAACAGCTGATCTTTAGTTTGGGCAGTAAACACTAACTAGAAAATTCACTGGAAAGGAAAACTCATTTTAGCCCCATCACACGTGTCCACATGTCAGAGTCTGGCAATGACACTGAAAGCAGATTGAACAAAATAAAAGAATTAGCGGCCGTATCTTGAAATCATGGCAGAACGTGATGACACTTTCACATTGTTAACTAATCAAATAATCGAAAAATAATAAAAATATTTAGTTGAGATGTATTTTTTCAGTCTGGAGATAGAACATATCTCCAGGTATAGATCGACACATCAGTGTGAGTAGCAAAGTGTATCGGACTCTTTCTGCTTTTTATATCTGGTGGTGTGTTTCTATCAGCATGGTGGTTCATCACAGGCATCACACTCTGAAATGTTACATTTCATTTACAGCTTTCTGTGGTAATTCAGTTGTTTTGTGTTGGGTGTAAATAAGAGTATTTTCAGAAAAGTACAATACCAGGAATTTTGTAATGTTAAATGGGCCTGAACAATTTAGCAGGTTAATCCCCAGCAAAAGTATTTTTTTGCTCATTAAACACAAATGCAGTGAGGAAAAGAAAACTAAATTCATGATCTTTCACAATTGTAATTCTTACAGTATAGTTCTGAACATAAACGTTGTTCTCCAGCAGCTCTTAAAGCAGATAAGCAGTGTGTCTCATCTACTCTTCACTTCCAGTCCTTCCTCTTTTTTTTTTTTCTTCCTCCATTTTGTGTTCTTCACCCATTTTGTCTCATTATTCCCCTTACAAATGATACAGAATATTCAAAAATGACACTGTTGATCTTCACAATAACTAGATTCATTCTGTCATTTACTACTGATTGTTAACTGAAGCCAAGAGAACCTCTTTTTGAAGAAATGTGAAGCTAATATGCATGTCTTATATATTAAAATTAAGATATTTAGGTGGTTTTATGAAAATTAAACAGATATGTAATTAACAGGTACCTAAATAAACATGCCAAATTTGTGAAAAAGAAAAAAGCATTACTCATGTGTGTCCCTGTCTTGTCTTAAACTGTTGAACTGATGTGTTTCAGCCGGAGCAGGAAGCCCGGTGGACTCCTGGTCTCGGTGTCCAGGGTGCGCTCTAGCAGCACATCATGTTTTGCAGATTTTGTGCTGAATCACTCCAAATCATTATGTGCTGCCACCGTGAGCCCTGGGATTCCCAACAACACACTGGGAACAGCTCCCAGTCCACCGACTGATGCTGCTCCCGTTACTGCTTCTGGACTCTGGAGTTTGGTTTATTTTGTTAAAAAGGGGTTTGTAGAAAAACATATTAAAAAAGGTATTTACTCTGGTATTGTATTGGCACCACAAACATTTTTTAATTTATTTTTATCAGTAACAATCAGAACTTCAGAGTGTTTCAGTGTTGGTGTGTGTCCCTGTGTCCGTTTGAGCATGAAAACTGGACAAACTGGTTAAAACCTGTGATCTTGAGTCCCCACTGAGCCAACTGTCCTCACAAGGAGCCGGTAGTCTGGATGGAAACAGGTGATCTGAGGCGTTCGTGGTCACTCTCCATACATGACTTCAAGTAGAATAAGGCTGAACCTGATTTGTGTGTAATCTAGTAAACTTCTATTAGAAACATAACATCAAATTATATTGCATGTGATTGGCTGTTTTAAAGGAATGATGTTGATTAATTGAGATAATTGGCTGAATGACTTTTGGTTAAAGTGGAATTTTTTTGTATTATAGTAAAAAAAAAAATACACTTTTGTACCGCATTACTAAAACCTGGATTAACAAACCACACAGTTCAGGGGACATTTCAATGAAATCGTCTGGAACGTTCAGAATAAAAATGGGGAATTGCATTCTTAAACATTTTTACATATATATCCATATAGGTTTTGTAGATTTCGTTTTTTCTGACACCCATTCATTTTTTTCCTGCTTCTCGTAGTTTTTCTGTTCCACTGTGTTTATATATATATATATATATATATATATATATATATATATATATACATAAATAACTACTCTAATTTGGGTGCAGATGTAACAAAGCTTTATAATAAAATGTCTAATGTAGTAAATAGTTGTTTTATTTTTGGTCTGTTTGTTTTCCCAGCAGGTGGACGTGTCAAAGTCACAGCGAGTGCAGATTCTGTAAATGTTTACTTCAGTTACAGTTGAACTTAATCTAGTAGACGATGAATTATCCAGAATAAATATAGGCAAACTGTGCAGCCCTTCTGATCATTAAAAGTGAAAGTGTCCTTTCATAGGGTTTGTTTATCTGATCATGTGACTTTAGTGGCCGACAATCAGACCAAGCCGTTTGTGGGAATGGATCAAACCTGACGTGTTACTAATCATCATAAAGCAGCACCATAATCTTTAAGTATTTAGTGAACATGAATATTTGAGGCGAGTGCTCCGTGTGTTGGGCTGTAGCAGCACATCATTACTGGTAGCTCTGCATTGCCAGTATGATATGTGCTGCTGCCGTCAGACGCTCCACTTCATCACCAGCAGATACCTAAATAGATTTGTACCTTGTCTCCCATGGCGACACGTCTGTACTGTCATTTATTAATTATCGGTGATTCAATGCTGACAGAGATATGACTGTTACACTGACTATTAATAAAAGTTGAAATGTTAAACTATCTAAATGTCTGCTCCTTTCATGTTTGAGCTCTTCTTTCTACCTAACTATTACATGTGCATATTACACAACTATTACTACATACATGTGCATATTACACAACTATTACATTACATGTGCATCTCACAGAGCCAGAGAGCATCTCAAAGGTCTATTCTTGTGTGTAAAAACAAACCAATTGTACATTTTCATTTAAACATATTGATGTGTCTAAATGAACATGTATCATTTTACTAAAATGTCAACAGAGCCACACTAGGCTTTAACATTTTTTTATCAAGGTCTACTTACTATCAGTTGGCTTTCAACCACACCTCAGGGTCTTCATCTGTGGAAGTCATTTACTCAGTTGTCAGAGACATGATGATCAAGCTTTCATATTGGACTGAAATGAAAAGAATCCAATGGCTGATTCATCACATTAATAGTGTAGTTTTTTAACCAGTTGAACGTAATGAATGAAGTTTAATATTAGTCATAGACTGTAGACTGTTGTTACGTTACCAAAAGTATTTTTGTATCTGCTTCTCTTCATTTAAATTATTTTAAACTAATACCGTGCATGGCCTACATGCTCACTGAAAATGCTATGTGTGTAAATATGTAAATTAATAAAGTTAAAACAGGCCAAATATAGAAATGTGGTTTCTGTTGGCCTAAACTCCTGCTTAAACAATTACAATGCTCATGTGTAAGTCTGTTACTATATACTATACTATTGTAAACTATTACAAAGTATCAAACTCAACAGGCAGAAATGGCCAAATATTAGTTTGGGCGATTTCATTGAATTTAGTTGACATGTAGTTGTTGTACTTACTTATTTTTTTAATTCCCCCACGGGCTATTTAAGAACGTACAGCAGAAATAAATAAATCACTTATTGCATTTCTACTTTAATATTCATAATGTATATATTATAAGTTTAAATATGAGCTTTGATATTATTGCCATTGCTGTGGAAACATGACAAGAAGCAGTGAATGCTTTCAGGAAGATGGATCGATATCGTGATATGAAACCTGTAAGTATTTCCAAAATGTATTAATGACGTTATAGCTACTGTTACAAGTTCATTCCTTAAGTTCTGAAACCAACATTGATTCAGTAATGTTGGTCCTGTGCCCCAAACGGCTTTAGATGTATTATGATTACATCATCATAGAACAAATGTTGGCTATTCCCACTCATTGTACCCTGAAAAATTACTTAATTTACAAGAGAAATGTCACTGGTTGGGCAATGTTGCAGTTTCAGATTTGACTCACAAAATAAAAAATTGGATGAATTCATTAAACTATCCAGCTTCATATTATAATTGAAAGCTCTACCTTAGTTAGTAAATCTAAAGTACATTGTGCCTCTTTCACTTTTTACTGTGCGGATATAATAATTTGATTATTAATGGTTTCACTTCAGATAGAAACCACCACTGCCAATACCAGCATTCCTAGTAAGAAAGAGGGGAAACTAAAGCGGCTTTTGTGTTCAAATCTCAAATGTTCCCCAAACATACCCAATCTCAGTTACTCAGAAACCCTGGTAATACACTCTGGTTCATGGGGGGGGGATATTCTACTGTGAGACAGTGGGCAGCTGCCTGCGGCCCCCAACTAAAAGGGCCCCAAACAGATGTTTAGATATGGCATTTTTTTTTATTACTATGCTAACATATTGTATCCTATAATAATTGACAAAAGCACTTTAAAAGAAGAATTTGAATGCAGGACTTTTACTTTATCTTATTGAGTTGTACTATGAAATAAATCAGCTCAACAGAATTCAGAGGATATGTATGATTCAGTCAGGGCCCTCTACCAGGTCTCAATGTGGGACCGGCCGAGCAGGTGTTGGGTCGATAGTTTCGCCATAGATAAGTTTCTCCCTTCCTAAACCTGACCCAACCCTTATTCCAAGCCACCAAGGGGGCGGTGTGGGTCAGGACTGCGCTATCATTGGTAGCCGCAGTTCAAAACAGCTGCAAACAGTTGCAACAGGCGGTCTTTAGTCTCATCCGTTAGCGTGGCAAGAATTTACACAATTAAGAGTTGCAATGGCCGACTGGCTATCCGCTCGTACTCGTTGACTCCAGGGAGGTGAAGAGGATGTTGGTTGTAGCGTCCATGTAGCGTTAGCGGGCTATCTCCGGGATACAGCAGCAAAAGGTGCAGTCGACGGGCCGCTGCCGACGACACGCCCGAGCCTGCAGAGCCCCAAAGCTCCGCCCCCTCGCACCGTGTGCTTTTATTCAAAGTGCAATAATCTCTTTCTGAAGACAAGGAGATATGTTCTTAATACCAGCTCTTAAAAATGAGTAGCAACTACTTATTTTTAATTACTTAATTTTCAGGTTGTAGTTTGGATTTTTTGAGGTGGGGTTGTATGAGGTACTTCTCCATGTTCTACAGTAGGTGGAGTTTAGAGAAACAGGAGTTCCGGCCTTTTTAGCCACCCTAAATTTAGAATAGTTTCACCACTTGACCTCGCCGTCAGACAGACGTTTCTGAAAGAGAGCTGAAACCTCTGTGCTCTCTTCAAATACACGAGACTCCACTATTATTATTTTACTTTGCAGACGACCGGTTGCTTATCTACCGCTGCCCCGATGGCTAGTTTGTAGTTTGGTTTACTGGCAAGTTCAGAGGAAGGAAGGACTTAAGTAAATGCGTCCAATACATTGAAAATATACCAGAACCAATCACTCTTTGTTGTTCTAAATACTCTAATAACCTCTCCAGTATGTTTGACCTAAACAGAAACTTGTGTTAACACCTGCTAATACAAACATTAGCAGAATGCTGCACGACTGAATTGAACATGAAATGGAATAAAAATGACAAACATCTGCTTTCCAACCTTTGTGGATGGAAAGCATTTCATCTGGTTGATGCAGCCGAGCTTTCTCTGCTGCGTTGTTTGTTTTCCTGGCTTCTCTTTGAAGAAACACAGGAAGTAGGAATGTTAGAACAGCTTCCTCATGGCATAAAGTCTCTCTTTGGGGATTTTCTGGACGTTCTTTCAAAGCAAAAGTCAATGAGGAGGAGAGAGAGAATGGTCTCAATTCATAGTTATTTCAGTATTTCAAAAAACAATGTGTTTACATGATCCAAACATGATTCTGATCGTGGCAACAACTCTCAGTGTGAAGTGCTGGATTGGATAAGAGTCCTGCATGACACAACACAATAATCAATACTACTACATTTACTCCAATGTGGGTGGTCAGCAGCTTCTGGCTCAGACTTCAGTTCATCACAACTTTGCTCTTATCGTCATAGTTTTGTCCGTCATTTCAAGTCTACGGGAGGTTAATGGTCAACGGGAGAGCAGAGGAAGGTCACTGGGGTTCATGATGAGGCTCGAGTCCAGGTTCAGGTTATCTGTGGGGACACAAAACAACAGAAGTCTGAAGTTACTCACGGTCTGAGGCTCACAGATATATGGTTTCATTTTTTCTTTTCTTTTTATGCTCAGTAATTTCTGAAAACAGCGGGTGACTATAGTTTTAAACAAACGTTACCAGAGAAAGTAGTGCATGTGTTGGGCACTATTTTCAGCAGTGGATTAATCCACTTTTAGTGCTTTGGTGAGTATTTGTGGGATTGAGTCACAATCAATTTGTTGATGGTAATGAAGGAACATGAAAGGAACATGTAACTCAGTGCGACATTAATGTATTTCTAATAGTTTCTGGACAATGGAGCTCTGTGACAGAGAGGAAGACGAGATATCAGGCTTTGACACAGACACACAATATGTTTTATTAGATTCATAGTGGAATTGTGATTACTTTGCTAAGCAAACTAAAACAATTGCACATGTCAGCGTTATTCTCTTTTTATGCTTTCAAAAAGCTGTCATTACGTTGTATTAATTTCTAAATGTGATAAAGTAACAATTTAGATTCCAAATATGTGATCGGTTTATCCAAATGGGAATTTACTGCAGAAGTAGACAGAGGCCTTCACTGCATAACCATGAGGTATTAAAAATAAATAATCAAGAACTACCAATTTGGCGATAGCTAGCCGTCTGTCTGACTACTAACCAACCTGTCTGTTGGTTTAGTAAACTGTGTTTGCTAGCAAGTAGCTAGGTAGCTACTGATTGTTCCCAAATATCATTCGTCATTAATGGCGCTACTAGCGATAAACCAGAAACAATATAATTTTGTTTAAACCAGAAATGGAGAAGAAATGGGCAGGGCAGAATGCTGTGAATAGAACAGCCCTCCTCAAAACTCCTCCCACGTCAACCCCCTCTGTGTGATGCGTTCATGAACTTCACCTTGATCAAAGTTGTTGAGTTTTTTGGAGTTGGATCCTTCACCCAGTCCCTCGATGTCCACGAGATCACTATTGACATCGGAGTCATTGAGAGCACTGAGGGTCACATCTACGCGCGCGCACACACACACACACACACACACACACACACACACACACACACACACACACACACACACACACACACACACACACACACACACACACACACACACACACACGTGTTTGTAGATATTGTAAAACATTAACAATAAAAAGAACAGTTGCACTAAAATCATTACATAAAGAAGGAAGACAGAAAATAGTTCTGACATAAAACGGCTCACAATTAGGTCCGTGGGTTGTTGTCGTCATCATCATTTTGGAATAATATATATATATATATATATATATATATATATATATTTATTTATTTATTTATTATATTTTGTGCCAGATGGAGATCGATGGCTGATCAAAAACGTTCTCCCAGGACTAAAATAAACAATGTGTGGATTCTATATTTTTGTTTAATTGTCAGGTTTAATGAAGAATACGTTTTACGTTGCAGGGATGACAGGTCATAGTAAACGCATAGTTTTCCCGACTCACCGGCGGTCTTCTGTTTCTTCAGCGTCAGCTGCCTGGAGGGGGAACCCTGTAGACCTGACGCCGCGACCACCTGAGCTTTGGGCACCGAGATGCCGGTCGGAGTGCCTTTCCCGGTAACAGTGGCGAGGGTTTTCTTGATGACCTTCTTGGGCCCGTCCGAGGAGGCGGGCAGAGCCCCGTCTTCGTACAGCTTCCTCTTCACGGTGCCCTTCGCCTGACCGCTGGAGGGAGGATGGGAACTAAGAGGAGCATGCACATGAGTTAGGAGCCGCAACACATCTGCAAACCCTTCATTCATCGTTAATATGTATGAGTATTTCCTGGGAGTGCGTTACCCTGCAGGGCTGGAGTCCGCCACTGGGTGGAGCTGCATGGTGAGCTCTCCTAGTTTGGTGAATGCAGCTCCAGCTGCAGAGAAGATCTCCCCAACCTGTGGAACACACACTTTAGCGTTAAAACCGGACACAGTGTCTGGTAACGTAAGACTCAAGTAACTTGAAATGTAGTTCCATGGAGTAAGCATAGAAGAAGTGTGTGTATTCATCGTGATTGTGATTGGTTTGTGGACTGTCAGTATGAAAACTTGAGTTTCGCAATTTCGCCATCTTGGAACACTGCTGTCGCAACCGATAAACAGAAGTTACCATATTTGGAATCTGGAGGAGTGGCGTAGCGACGCCATATACAGCTCTGATAGCGGAAGCGACCTGTCAATCATAATATGCCCGCCCAGAAGCATCCCCTGCTTTATGGTCTATTTGACTCTCAATGGACCATCATTTACTAAATGAACACCATGCTGTATTAAAGAAGACTTGAAACTAGAGATTGAGTCCATAAACTCATGTTTAGAATGTTTACTGAGGGAATACATCAAGAGAGAAGTAGAGTCATTTTCTCATAGACTTCTATACAACCAGAGGAGTCGCCCCATGCTGGCCATGAGAAGAATTATTAGAGAATGCAGGTTTTAAGACACTTCCGCATCGGCTTCACTTGTCAGAACCGGAGGTTTCCGCCTGGGAGTGTGCATCATTCCACGGGGAATGATGCACACTGTGAGGGATCGACTACATGACCGAAAGTATGTTGACAAACGCACAATATAGCCATGCGTGACCAGGTTCTATGAGTGTCACTGCGCTGCTATTAAGAGCCTCCGCTGTCCTGGTTTCAGGCTGCAGGGTTTGCTCCCCTTCAGCCTCAACAACGTGAGGACAGACCGGGTGAACGCAGACTTTCGCGTATACAGTTCATAAAAGAAGCTGAATGGAAACACACTTTAAAACTGCAAGCGTTTCCCCAAAGAACTGATCAAAGAGCCGACTTCGCTGAATCCATATCTCAACGGGGCGGTGACCTTTCATTCACTGTTTATGCCCGCGAGCGGCGGCGGGAAACATACCAAGGGGCTCGAGCGTTTGTGTACGTTGAAAGTAATATATAACGAGCTTAATATTATTCCGACCTCGCTAACTGCAGCGGCAAACTACTCTTCAGTAGTTCGTGTGTAAAAAAAGACTTACTTTAGTGGAAGCGGAGGTCATTGTGCGGGTCTCAGTGGTACCATGGACTGTGTATTGTCTTTATAGTGTACGAGCCTCAGTGATGCCTTCAAGTGGACTGAACCGCTGCTACGACGCAGTGGAGCTAGCTAGGACAGTTAGCATGTGGTGCTCCTCCTGATGGAGCAGGGTGTCTAGAAATCTCCTCTTCCGCCGCGTTCAGCGCGTCGGAGCCCAGAGAAGTCCAACATTTAAACCAAACGCTGCATTGTGCTATGAAAGTGTATTTGTATCCGACGTGAAAACGTCACGACTGGAGACGAACAGCGCGGAATACAACAAGGAGATGCCGCCTTCAGGGTCTCCTCGTAATCTCCATGTTCAGCGATGCTCTTCATTTGCGCAACAGTGGGTTTTGGGGTTTCTTGTATGAAAAACAATAGTACACTCAACATACAGACAGTAATATTAACATGTAAAAAATAAAAGGATGAACCCAATGATGACGTTACTCGAATACATATGAGGATAGTTCAAGGAGCTGATATTTAGATGTACATTTAAGTGGTTTCAAATAATCTTGTGTTTTTGAAAGCCTTCGGACTTTTAAAAAGACTGACAATCTAGAGGCATTGAACGCAGCACACAGTTTAGTGACATCTGGTGGTTTGCAGAAATTATAGCAGCCATTCAAGTTTCAATCCCAACAAGAGTCTGAGGCTGTGTGTTTTAATTGTATTCTGTTATATTATACTACAATACAATATTATCATCATCTTGTGATTTGCTTTTGGGAACCCGCTTTACAGAATCAGATACTGACATAAGGGATAGTAGAAAACACAACATGTAAAACCACCTACACAAATAGCAATCAGATGCATCAGGGTGCAAGCCTCCCCCGAAAAAAGCACTACAGTTTGTGTTGGTTTACCAAAAAATCACTCCGATGTCACATCTGACGACACCGCAGTCCCCATTTCAACACCAAAGCCAACGAGACCATTACGTCTTGTAGACTACAGTGGACCGTGTTCAGAACTGGACTGGTATTTACTACTTTCACAGCTGTTCAAGGGCCACGTCCTGGTAATAAACTGAGAAATATGTTTTTACAACATAATGAGAACCTGCCCGAAGGCACTCTTTTTAGGGACCTCGTTTTTTTTTTTACTTTAAACTTGAGTTTAAAAAGTCAGTACACAGAACAACAACAGAAAGAAGGATACAAAGAAACAAATAATAAAATGTGTCTGCGTGGACTGAATATTATAGTAATTCCGACGGTACTTGAGGGTAGCGTATGGACTCATCGTGTCGTTTAAACCGGTAAATACGAGCAGGCTAAATACACCAGCAGCATCCGAAGAGAATAACATATTCACCTTAATCCATTCAGCTATTTTGTTTGCATATATGCACAGTTTGTATCTGCGTTCACTTTGAAACTATTCGCTACACAATAAAAGTAGATATTTTAGTTATTAACCAAAGTGTGACCACTTTGAAATAACGCGTCAATAAACAGGAATGTTTTCTTGTTCTCCCCCACTTTACAGACATTGCGTGAATGCAGCATCAGCGATAGAAAAGTCACGTGACATGGGATTGCAAAATCACGTGGTGCATACGCTTACATCCGGGCAATTTAGGTGAACAACTTCTCAAAGAGCTCACGCGGTGATTTCTGACACCAATAATCGTTCTAAAAGTCTAATTGGTGACTTTCTGTCTTTGTGTGATCAAACCACCAAATCATATATATAAATCGGCATATTTACATTAAAATTTGATCTGACATTTAAGGCAGTAATTCACTTAAAAAAAAAGAAGGAAAACAAGTTTTTCAATGAACAGACTGACGCTCGACTCAGCCTCGCGGACACTTCCGGGTTTCAGTCACAGTCATCTGACCGAACAAGTGACCGATGTCGGGCCAGCAAGTCAACTTTCTTTAGTCGCAGAACGGAGTTTAAATCATGCGTGGCTTGATCTGCGGACCCAAACTCGCCGCGTGCGGGATCGTGTTGACCACGTGGGGCGTTATAATGTTGGTGAGTGAGATTCTCTTGATTTACTTTTAAAAAAAAGTTTCATTCTCGGTCATCGTGCCTTGATTTTTTTCCATCTAAAACTCTTTCCCACTGAAGCCGTGTCAGAAGGAGACAACGCGCCTCCGTGTTACTAAGTTTTGGGGTTTAATTTGTTCTCGCGTTGATATTAAATATTACAAAAGTACAACTTCCAAAACGACCATAAAACTGAACCACCACCTCTTAATCAGCGGCGCTCAAACGGAGTTACTGCAGGGAACAAATCAGAGCAGGTCAACATGATTTAACTGTTCTTTTTTTGTTTTTATAAATAGAAAAATACAATTATTAGTTTGTTTAAGCTAGATATTGTTTTTCATCATTAGTCAGTACTACACACTGCCATGTTGTCCATGAATTAAGTTACTGCGTTTGGTCAAATTAATTTGACGTCATGAAATAACTACATTGTGCATAATTATACTTTAGATGAGTATTTGGGTATAACTCCTGATGTTTGGTCTTCATCACATACAGAACCTCAAATGTTTATTTTTTTCCCCTCCCAATTATACAATACATGAATTGAATGTTAGTTCAGTATCCTTCAGACCTCTGACTAAAGTGTGCCCTTCAGTAACGAGTCTCCCTCTTCTTCCTCAGGCCATGCTGGGGATTTTCTTCACCACCCATTCAGCTGTGCTGATCGAGGACGTGCCCGTGACGGCGGACATCTTCCATGAGTGAGGCTTTTACCGTCGCACCTCACTCCAGATCTACGCGGCCGTTCGGAGGCTCGATGCCTTGTCCGCCGTGCTGCTCAAAGGGCCGGCGCGCCGGATCTGGCCAGGTTTAGGGGGTCGGCGGCTCACCTCTACGAACCGGTCCCGTGTGATCCCAAGTTCCAGTCAAAAGCCAAACCCGAACTAACAGCAGGTCGACAATACGCAAAAGTCAACCAAATTGCTAAAACTCTGAAGCTGCCTTCACGCCGACGAGTGACGCAGCATCAGGTGGTTTTCAGAGGAAGTTGGTGACAGGAAGCTACAAACAGTAGCTGTCACACACGACACAGCCGCTTGGTTTCCACGTATGAAACAAACGCCGTTAGCAGGTTCCCCGTGCTATTTAACCACATGGCGACGGCAACAAGCGCTTGAGCAACGCTTCTAACAGCGACTTGCTGACAACGGAGCCGGCAACGCTGCTGCTCGTAGTGCAAACGCAGCATCGGATCCGGTCCAAACAATACCGCTATCTTATTTCTTCTTCTTCTTCTTCTTCTTCGTCCTCTCCTGTTGGCCTGAGGACAGACTGGACGCTACAGGGTCTCACTGTCGCGCCTCGGGGTACACGTGGTATTACGAGAGGGCCGCGGCTAGCTGGTTAGCGCCCCCATTTCAGTAGCTATCTGTGCAGCGTCAGCACTGGAGCCTCGTCACACTCTGCTGATCACGTTGGATCATTCGCTGACTGAAAAAACTAAACTGAAATTCTGTCCAGATCTTAACACATTGCACCTTTTAACACTCAGTGAACCATTTCTTCAACGGTAACATTCCTATACCGAAACAGTTACTGCTTTCAGTTTTTGTTAAATGTTCACTACTTAGTAGGTTTTAATGCTGCAGCTTTGTGTCTCCCCCCTCTCAGTCAGAACCCTGACAGGATCTACGCCCTGTACAACAAGGTGGGCTACAACTGCTTCATAGCAGCCGCTATCTACATCCTGTTTGGAGCCTTCTCCTGCTGCCAGATGAAGCTCAACAAGCAGAAGGTGATTTCATCTATTTGGTGTTTTTTTATTAATTAATACTTTTTTTGTTAAACCCCTGTTGACCTCGCAACGGTCAGATGTGTCGGTTTTAGGAAGCGTTGAGACATCAAAGGGGGTCTTGTGTCGAGATCAGAAAGCAGATGACTCGACAAGCCATTCAGGTTGTCACACTCTTTAAAGTACCGCCCACGGCTTGAGAGCTACACCTTCGCAAAGGTGTGCCATATTTTTCTCGCAAGCCAATTAGAACAGGACAGGTGCTAAATTGGAGCGTTTCAGACAGAGGGGGGAAACGGTTACATTCATTTTTGGAACATTAAAACTCGTAAACATGTTCTAGTAGAAACCCAAAACACAAGTATGAACCTGAATATGAGCATGATATGGCCCCTTTTTAAAATATGCTTTGGACAGAACAAACAACATGGCAATCAGGTTTTTAATATAGAATCACCAAAAAAGGGGCTGAAAATGTAAATCCCCAAATAAAATCTTGTTGGATTGAACATCAAATCACACACACTGATCAGCAATTAGGAACAGAGCATGTGTGTAAGTAGTAATATCATGATCGTGATTTAAAACCACCCATCAGTATAATATTTCATGACTAAATTGATTTATGATGTATTAAATATAATTGTTGCTGCTGTTAATGATGCCTTTCGTTTGTCTCGTTGTTCTACAGGAGTACCTGGTGCACTAGCACCACCTGCTGGACTGAGGAGCGCCCAGCGGCAGTGTTGATACGCTGTGCGAGGGCAGATCTGTTTATTTAAAATGAGATTAATTCTACCTCTGATCACCTGAAGTGCTGAAATGATTTGACTGAATTTGGTGAAAACTAATTTGAACGCAAATGGTTGTTCTCCAGAGTTTCAGTGATTCTTCTTGTTGAAAAATGTAAAAGGTTGTACATTATTGTGTCCTGACTGTACTGTACAAGAGTGTTTGTGTGTGGAATGTTGGTCAAATCAAGTTGTTGATTTATTTCAGCTTGAAATCATATTCTGAAACTTGATTTGTAATGTCTGTTTGAAACATTAAAAGGTATGTTGATAACTGAGTAATTAGATTTGATTAGTTTTTATTGACACAAGCCCAGATGGTTCACTTCTTTAAAGTTTGCTTTGAAGTTAGGTTTTCAACACATCAACAACAGAATATAAGGTCTTAATAATGTCTATAGATGAAAATATTGTCTAAATATCAAAATGAAAAGGGTGCACTGACAAAAAGAGCTTAACTCGACGTGTGTACGTGCTTTCAGCTGCTGCAAAGGTAAATCTCCTCCTTGGTCTTTCGACTGACCACCAACCCCTGGTCCATGACCTTTGACCCCTTCTCTGTTGATCACCCGATGTGAAGTTTTCAGAGACCGAAGCAGTTCTCAGTCTCCAGCATTCCACTCAAAATGATATATTTCATGTTTCAATAAAGAACGGTTAAAAAACAATGCTGTGACAGTTATGGTGCCGTGACACAACCAAACGGCCTCGGTTGGACATTCACACACATTGGCTGTTCAATTTAACATGTCATACAAATCATAAATGGTCTAATATTCCTAGAAATTGAATCACTATGGAAGCACTGAAAGGTAAGTGGGGGGGGGAGGTTGAGCAGATGAATTAAAAAAAATATATATATTATATTGTCACTCATTTCGGCCACAAGAGCCTGAAGCGCACCACTACTGAAATAGGACTCAACAAGGTTAAAAGGAGTAATAGAGTTCGAGCAGCTGATCCTTCGTGTTGTCGTGCAATAGTAGTAGACATACTGAATGCGTCCGTTCGGCACAACGGGATTGGTCGATGTACGAAAGTTCAGAAAGAAACAACCTCGCTCTGATTGAAAATGTCGCAGCGTAATATTTTAAGAAGTAGTAGATGCACTGAGAATCTTTTTTGACACGGATCCGTCAGTCTCTCTATATAGTGATGCTGTTCTCTATGCGGCTGGGCAGGAGGAACAGGTACTGGAGCTCCAGTCCTTCATTCTGACCCACAATGTGCTTCTCAATCTCCTTCAGCTCTGCTGTGAAGCTGTCAATCAGCTCCTGGGCCCGCCCCTCAGTGAAGTGCTCCTCTGTGTATTGGCCCAACGGAATCTAGGCAGGAGGAAACACACAGTACATATATTTTATAAAATATTCGTGAACGTTAAGGTGTGTGCTGTCTGAAAGACCAGCGGCAATGAAAGCCGAATACAAAAATAATGAGCTGCGTATTGCTGCCACCACGTTTATCATGACAATACATTTTTGTGATTTCTACCAGATCATGTCTGTGCTTTAATTTTATGATTTTATTTGTCAGCTTGTAGACATCAATGGTCCATATGGAAACAAAAAGTAGCAGGCACCTTGTTCCTGTAAGAGACACACCACTGGTTAATTATTTTCCAAATAGATTAAAGTCCGTTCCCCTCTATTGTAATGTTGTGTCTTGAATAAATAAGAAGTAAAGTGACTCAACTGCAAGTCAGGAGAACAAAAGTCTGGTAATCTAAATAGTTTTCTCTCCAGTGTTTATGACTTGAGAACCAGTGGGAATTTAATTTTACCAAGCACTCTAAACACTAGAGTCAATCAAGTATTGTGTGTTATTTAGAACAGTGATTCTCAACTGGTGGGTCGGGTTTCAGTTGCCTGAAAAAAAAAAAAAAAAAAAAAAAAAAAAAAAAAACTCTTTTTTTTTTTTTTCATCCTGTGGTTTTATTTTGAAAGGACTTTTTTATGCAGCGGAGTGTCGTTATTTTGCCGGCTCTGGTTTCAACTGGTTTTGCACTTGTCCCTCCATGTTTTCAGCAGCGTGGGCCAGGTTGGTTCAAACCATACTGATATGAGGGAGACTCTGGGTTTTTAGGATAATTAAATTAAACAGCCTACTGAATATAACATTGACAACTGATGGCGCTGCCTGCATGACAGGAAAAAACTCTGGGGTTGGGAGGAGAATTGAGTGCTGCTTAATTTTCTGTAAAGCACAATGTTTTTCAGTATTTACTGATGAGTTAATCACAAGAGAAGTTAATCTTGTATATATGAATACTTTTGAATTCCACTTTTGTTTAATTTATTTTGAGTTAGTGGAAAAGCTGCTCCTCAACACAGTGACGTGTTCCACAGTAAAGTGTTTGTCATAGATTCGGTGAGTGTGTGTTGTCAGTTAAAGTTAGGTCATTTCAGTCTTTTTGAAACTACTTCTTAGTTGTTGGACTGTTTGTGCATGAAAGCTGTTGAGTCTGTTTAAAAATAGCTGAAGATTCTGAATTGTTATGGATGTTGTAATACCTTGTGTCCTGAAGATGCACTTTTAGTTTTTTAATTAAAATGCAGCTAATTGAGTGTAAAAGGGAATAGTTCCCTCTCTATCATCGCTATTAAACTTGTTTCAATAACATCGTTATTAAACTTGTTTTTGTGTTAGCATACATGTTCTGTACTATCTCAGGTTCAAACTGCACCATCTTTTCATTAAATACATTGGAGAAGTTGAGAATGTTCCTCGATTTGGGTCGCGGCTTGTCATTCAGGGATGATAGTGGGTCCCGGAGCCAGACCAGTTGAGAACCACTGATTTAGAACATGGGATAGTGGTACAATTCAGCCTCTTGTGGCCAAAATAAGTTTTACAACAACAAACACAAAACTTTTTTTCACCTGTTCTTAAATCATAAACACAGCAGAGAAAACAATTATATTCAGACCGAGAAAATGGATAACCAAAATAGTTGTTTTCTCACTTACCCCATACTCAAACCTTTCATTTATCAGCGATGTCAGCCTATCAAAATGAAAATGTAATATATATGATCTATTGCCACATAAACCAGACAGATGGACTCACTGCGTCTGGCTGTGCCCGCCCCAGATGCCATGTGATAGCCATCTGCATACAGGACTGGCTGACGTCCGGAAGGGTGGCCATGATCATCTCCATGGTGACAGCATCCTTGTCTGTTGGTGGGGGGTGTCTCATGGTGCAGGGGGTGTTGGGGACCCAGGCACACCAGTCAAACTGGGAGGAAACCATCAGCAGAGAGAGAATTAGTTAAAGCCCCTCTGTGTAGGATGTGACTGTGACTCCTCGTGGTGTTCACCTGTCCGTTGTTGGTGGCAGCGTGCTGGGCGGTGCTGTGGAAGATGACCACTGACAGCAGGGTGGAGAGTTCCTCTCTGGAGCCGAGCTCACTGGACAGACCTGAGCAGACATCCACCATCAAGAATTGCATGCACAAACTATACATCATGTCTGACAGCGCTTTATCTGAATGATTCCTTGTACTTTCGTACAAATTTGACATGCGGTACATATGGAGACACCAGAAGGATGTGATAGTTATGCTAGCTCCCAAGTACCTTGCCTCCCTACATCTACTTGCCAAGCGAGACGCAAGGCAGGGGTGGCCTACTAGCCAACTGTAATATATGCTAAGATACGGTTAGCTAGGTGGCAGTACCTTAGCTAGGTGGCTGTACCTTAGCTATGCGGCGTGGATCTTGTTTTTGTTGCTACGTACCGTGAGCTAATGAAGCAATTTGTAAACGGCAAGCTAATTAGAATCAATGGTCCAAATCAAATATAGGAGCGTTATTCTAAATTTGATATATGATTGTGATGTGATAACGCTTGGTGTGCAAGCAATGGGATGCTGACTGCAGTTCACTTAATGGCCACCCTCACAAGGATCTTCTCAAAGCTCCACATAGTTCCGTTAAGATCTTTATAAAAAATGCCCTGCTGGAAGCTTGCTTTTTAACCTGGGTGATAATAAGGATACAAATGCAGGATATTAATCACTGACCAAAGTTGGGGAGTTCTGTGAAGCCTTCCAGTGAGATGTCTCTGATCCAGGCTTGGAGCTCCAGGTCCTCCTGCACATCCTGGTCTGACTGGTAGTACAGGCCTACCATCCCTGAGACAAAACTGGAGGAAGAGGCACAACTAAATGCATCTCAGTGGTGTCCTCACATCAATAGCACTAAGGGAGCTTATGTGCAGGGTATGAACACTACAGATGAGCGAATTAGCCAAACCAAGACTCCTTGTATTGGTGTGTTTATTGATTCCTGCGACAAAAATGCAAAATCAAGATCTTGTCTTTTTTCATTCTGCTAAAACCTCATGTAAACAGTTAAAAAACTCAATCTTCCACCCCGAAGACTAAAAATTCTCCAATTATATTACAGAAGTAGAAATGAAAGTGTCTACATTCTGTGGGCCTACTCGTCAAGCCAATGATTTGTATATTCATTCAACAAAGGTTAATTTAATGAAAATATACATTTTACAATGCAACCTATGTCACAAATACTGTATTTTACTTTTACTGACGCAGAGGAAGCAGTTAACTAATGTGAATGGGACTTTATCCACCAAATTATCCACAACAAATTATTTATGAATATGATAAACGTTCTTAATGGCAAATATATTATTACATATCATATCAGCTCCCATCAGGGCTTCCTCTTTCCATCACTTTTGTTTGATATATCAATTGAACCACTTGCACTGAAAATCCAGAGAAAATATCTCTTTACGCTGATGATATATTACTCTATTTAGGTCCCACAGCCATTTAATGTCACATTAAATGACTCAGAAGTACATTTTATAGTTAATGTTTTTTTAAAATCCAGATATAAAATGATCTGCAGTGAATCTACATCTACGCTTTTAAATACTGTGATGATTTTAAAGTGTTTGGGGAAAGGTAGGAGGACACTAGTATAGACAGGTAGCTGTGTGCCGTATTCAGACGTATCCAGTGTGGATGGTGAGCATCTGGTAAGATACTGGTCGGCACACTGCATATATAATATAGTGAAATATTTGTACTGGTCCAATCAAATCTGAAGGATTTCGAAGCTACCAAGCACTTACATATTCCATTTCACTCAGAAAAAAGTCAAATTATGGAAGATAAAGACACTCTTACTTCCATTTGCTCTTCAGAATAAAGCAGCAGACCCAGCAGTAGTGTCCTGCCAGCTGCTAGTGTGAGCATAGGGTGTAATACCTGAGTATGGCCTCCCACAGCATTAGACTGTGTTCTCTGTAGAAGTAACTTGGGAGCTGGGAGACGCCCCTGTCAGGGAAGTCCAGGGAAGGCTGCAGGGAGCGGTAGGTCAGCACCTTGTACTCCCTCTGAGCCAGAATCACCAGGCCGTCACCGCCCGTAGAGACAACCTGCACACACAACCACCGTCAGACTGTTTTGAAATCCATAATGTGTCTGTGATGAGGTGGAGGGCCCAGTGACATACCCTTTTGAAGATGCCGTTAGGTGAGATGAGCTGAGTGCGCCCCCTACAGTTGATCTCCAGAGTGTAACGCAGATGAGGAGCGAGGAGCTGCAGCGGGAAGACACAGAACAGATTCTAAAAGAATAGCACCAACAAATTAACTCTTACTAATCAAGGTCTGGAAAAAGCATTGAGGAGAAGTTACCATGTGACCCACAATCTAATAGGTCACGTGGTACACTCAGTATAATGTACAATCCTCAGCATTCATGTCACTTTGACTTTTTTTTATTGTCGTCAAGTTATCATCAGTGAAACCTAGCACTTCCTGCATATTTTTCAAATTAAAAGCTATATTTTAAAAGGGAGAGATTATGAGCCACATTTCTGCAGGTTGTGTTGAGTCGGATTAACTTAACAGCAATAAAAAAATGACAAAGTGGAAGCAAAAGGAACTAATTAGTGGACAGCAACAATATCGGTGTTAGGCAGTGGTGAGTACAGTGGTGGGCCTAAGCCTTCTCTGCTGGCCTAAACAGAATCACAAAGTTATAGCTATTTTATAATATAATTGTTTTTCACAAATACACTACATGTATTATAATTATTTTTCCCTATTAGCTTATTTTCTCATTGCACAGCTCCTGTCTTCCTCTGTTGCTCTGCCTTCAGCCTGCAGCGCTGCTTCAGTGCAGCTGGTTTGAAGGAGAACTTTCATCCAATCAGATTTCACCTCTATGTCTCTATGGAAGCAAAGCAATTCAAGCTGGCCTTTGCAGATTAAAGTACACGGAGAGTGGACGTTGTCGTTGATTGTCATAGACTTCAACAAATCAGATCTTTAGTTTGACAAGCTGGGTGTATTCTTTGACGTGCCAGTGGCCGCGAACTGGCATGGACGTATGATTGGTCAGTGGGCCAGCGTGACCATTAACATGCGCTGTGATTGGTCAGTGGGCCAGCGTGACTTGTGCCTAACAGAAAACTAGCTAGCTGAACTCAGTAGGAAGGAGTAAGAATATTTCAGGTTGTTGAAACATATGTTAGAGAAGTAATTACATTTTGAGTGTTTTGCTTAGTGTAGTTTTTTTATACTCAATGGCTGAAGGAGGAGGAGAAACAGACTTGGTGGCGGATTTAATGACAACGCATGTTTGGCAGTGACGACCCCAATATCGACTGCCACTGTCGAGCGGATATTTTCAGCCCTAAAACGCATGGAAACGTATTCCAGAAACGCAACTGGGAGGCTCGGCTGTACTCATTGGCGTCCATGGCCATCTGTTACTGGAACTGAAGCGCACCGATAAACTGTACAACCGCGTCGCTGAACTGTTTCTTAACAAAGAGACGTGGATGGACTTTGTCTTTAAGTGAACCGCATCTGGTGAGTTAACAGCTTTTTAGTTTTTAAATCTGCAGTAGCATTGTGTTAATGTGTTTATGGTGCTGTTTTTATCATGGTTTGTTTTGTCATGTTGATGTGGACCAGGGGGTGGGCTGGCCATAGAGGATACCGGGGAAATACCCGGTATGCCGACGGGGTTGAGCTGGTCAAGTGGGTCAGTCAGGACGCACAACATCGCCGAGGCGAGGTTGGAGGCATCCGACCGAGAAGCGCTGCGTAATTGCGCATTGCTCAACGGGAGTGCCTTTTTTTGTCATCAAAGTGGTTAAAATAGCCAAGTGGGTCGGTCCATATACTGTATATATATGAATGAATGAATATATACTTTATTAATCCCTGAGGTGATATATATATATATATATATATATATATCATGTAGCATACAGATAAGTGGTCCTGCACTTGACTGATGATTTCAAATGTATTGATAAATTCCCAAAACCAACGTAAGAGCTGTGTACAAAGGCACAAAAACGATAATTATGTTAGCTTACTCCTCGTTTTCATGCCATAAGCCCTAGGCTTCGCAGTGCGGAGACACCAATACTGACCAGACAATGGTCTTACTGTTACTGTTAGACTCCTCTTCGGGGGAGTGCTAATACCGTTAATGTTTCTAATTTGTATACAAAACTGACCATATTTTCCATAGCTTTTCAACATTAAATCCGCTCACAATGAGACTTCCTTTTAAACTCTGCGAGCCGCCTTCAAAATGGAAGCACGAGAGACGAGCACGAGAGACGAGCACGAGAGACGAGAACGCGCACCCTTGTGCCAAATGAGAATGGCCCCACGGTGGATCTTTTTTAGGGCGCTGATTGAATAAATTGTATGTCACTCATTTATATCTTTAATCAGTGATTGGCTAAACTGCTTATTAGACCCTTAGATATAATTTGCGCAGATACCCTATTTTGAAAATATTACTGGGTATATTCCATAGCTCAAAAACACAACTATTGACAATTTGTATAATTTATTAATATTTTTCTAATTTTTCTAATGAATAATTCTATAATCTTTTTGGATCTTTTTGGATTTCCCTCCATGCTCGTAATAGTGCAAAAAAAAAACAGCCGTATAGTAGAGTGAGTGTCTGCTGTCCACACATGACAGTCTGTATCATGAACGCTGTCTAGTGGACAGCGCGCCGTGTATTGAGTGGGCCGGTCCGCCCCTGATGTGGACCATACGGCACTGAAGGCCTACCACTGAATGCATGGCCCACCACTGGGTGAGTATGACATGACTGTTGGTGAACTGATATAATTAGTGCTCTGGGAATGTATGAATTCATTAGAACAGCAGGTAAATGTGGAAGAAGTGTTGAGTTTGTCTTAATCACAGAAATATAGGCCTGTCTCTACACGCTTGTCTCAAATAAAAGCTTGGTTCTCTTGATTAAAGATGCAGTTGGTAACTTTTATGAAAACAACTTTTTGTCATATTTGCACAAACTTTCACTATATCCTGATAGTAGTACATGAGACAGATAATCTGTGAAAATCCTTTTAGTGCTCCTAATGGCATTTGCAAGATTCCGCGCACCCAAAGAAAAACAACCAATCAGAGCCAAGGACTAACTACAGTAAGAAACTACAGTTCTGAATAATAAGACTTACCTTATAAATAGGGTGTACAGCAGGCAGCTGCCTCAGCGTGGCCACACAAAACACCTCTATCACAAGGTGAGTCCTGAGCAGGTGAGACAGCAGCTGGAACACCTGGAACTCAGCGTGACGCACCCACATCTTAGCCAATAGCCAGGCCAGGGGCGGGTCTCTGGGCAGGAATATGGGCATGTCCAAGCCCGGAGTCTGCTCCAGCTACAAGAACAAGGAGGTGGAACGTTACAGGCAGTCCTGTTCCACCGCATTAAAGGGAACCTGAACTTCACACGTGTAGGACCTCCCAGACCATATGATGAGCCGTTATTAGTCACCAGTTTTTTCCCCATGATTTTAGTTAAATTTCTCAGGTTTTTCTATGTTTTCTATTAGATTTACATTCAACAGTTTCAGGTTTTCATTCAATATTCTTATATTTTCAGTGTTCTACGAATGCATTCACTAATCTCAGATGTCCTTTTTAGGTTTTTCATTCAATATTCACAGACTTTCATAACATATTTAATCCTCCAATAATTCTAAACCATCTCCCCCTAATGACTTAATTGCTTAATTTGCAGGTGCTAATCAAGTTTCATTGATCATCACTTCAGCCTGTGTGATTGTGTGCATGCACATCAGTGACATGTTGAGTTCATTACTTCAGGACAGGTCTATGGACATGATGGGTTGTGAATGATATACCTGTATAGCAATAGGTATGAGTCCGTCGTCTGGGTGTTGGTAGAGGAGA
Source organism: Myoxocephalus aenaeus (assembly GCA_038501785.1). NCBI lineage: Eukaryota > Metazoa > Chordata > Actinopteri > Perciformes > Cottidae > Myoxocephalus > Myoxocephalus aenaeus. Next base: position 2,058,700 of record JBAMJR010000189.1, read on the forward strand.
CAGAGTGGAGCAGCGATGTACTGAGGTTTGCCCCTGATTGTGTTGGTGGGAACCCCATCCATGATGGCATAGTCCAACAGGTAGATATTACCGGCCTGGACAGGAGGTAAGTAGAAGATTAAGAAGAATGTGGACATGAAAGGAACAGACAGTTCGCTGTATTTGTTGTGTCACAATAATTTGTATAGATCATAGTGACAATATTTCTCCACCTTGAGTTCTTTGTTCAGGTTGGTCCTGGGAGCCATGGAGCTCTGCACCATGTCTGGTACCACAGGGAAGTTCTCTGGCAGCTTCTTGCACCTCTGGATCATCCTCGGGTTGGAGCCATTCATACACTGATAGCCAAAGAACCTGTCCTCCTTCCAGTGGTCCATACAGTACTCTGAGTAAAAGACACATACATACATACATACATACATACATACATACATACATACATACATACATACATACATACATGAGTAATTAACCATGGAGGTGATTGTCAGATCAATCTGTACCATCTAAGGCAATGGTTCTCAACTGGTCTGGCTCCAGGACCCACCATCACCCCTGAATGACAAGCCGCGACCCAAATCGAGGAACATTCTCAACTTCTCAAATTTATTGAATGAAAAAATGGCGCAGTTTGAACCTGAGATAGTACAGAATATGTATGTCAACACAAAAACAAGTTTAATGATAAACCAAAACAAGCAGCTGGTGGCGATGCTAGAGAGGGAACTATTCCCTTTTACACTCAATTAGCTGCATTTGAATTAAAAAACAAAAACTGCATCTTCAGGACACAAGGTATTACAGCATACATAACCATTCAGAATCTTCAGCCATTTTTAAACAGACTCAACAGCTTTCATGCACAAACAAAAAAGTCCAACAACTAAGAAGTAGTTTCAAAAAGACTCAAATGACCTAACTTTAACTGAGAATACACACTCACTGAATCTATGACAAACACTTTACTATGGAACAAGTCACTGTCTTGAGGAGCAGCTTTTCCACAAATTCAAAATAAATTAAACAAAAAGTGCAATTCAAAAAGATTAATATATACACAATTAACTTTTCTTGTGATTACCTCATCAGTAGGTAAATACTGAAAAACATTGTGCTTTACAGAAAATTAAGCAGCACTCAATTCTCCTCACGACCCCAGAGTTTGTTCCTGTCATGCAGGCAGCGCCATCAGTTGTGAATTTTATATTCAGTAGGCTGTTTAATTTAATTATCCTAAAAACCCAGAGTCTCCCCCATATCAGGATGGTTTGACCCAACCTGGCACACGCTGCTGAAAACATGGAGGGACAAGTGCAAAACAAGTTGAAACCAGAGCCGGCAAAAAAACGACACTCCGCTGCATAAAAAAGTCCCTTCAAAATAAAACCACAGGATGGAAAAGAAAAAAATATTATAATTCTTTTTTTTTTCTCAGGCAAAGGCCACTGAAAACGGGACCCACCAGTTAAGAATCACTGATCTAAGGTAATTGCTAGCCAAGTCTAATCCGCATATCATGTTAACAAGGACAATAACTATTGAGGCAAGGAGTCCTCCATAGCCAATCTAAAAGATTGTGTATATCAAACATGTTGCATGTATAAGAAAGGTAATTTTCCCAATCAGGTTTTGGAAAGAGTGTGTGCTGTGTATTTACCCACCAGCTATGGGGCTTCGCAGCTTCCAGAAGATCCGTTTGAAATCGTCCAGGTCGCTCCAGGACTTCCCGAACCTGATGGCCAGCTTCTTCAGCGACAGCTCTAGCAAGCTGATGGGAAGAAAAGGTGCACGTATACTTGATCACATTGTGGGCCTTCACATCTGATTGGACAGCACATTGTAGGAGCTCAGATCTCATCTAGGGACCAAAATGAGGAGCACCACCTACGCATAATGCAATGAATGTTCAAAGTCGCTTCTCTTCTCGTTGTCAAAGCGGACGTCTTGAGGTAAATCTGCTTCTGTTTCAGCATCGATACATCGGGGGATCCCGGGGGCCCACGTTACCCATCTGAAAGACAGGGACACACAGCCTGACACCAATATAAATAGAAAAATAACCTCTAACACAGTCTTGTTGTGTCGTTACGTGTGTCGGACCTGTACGTCGCCTGTCTCTGCTGCAGCTCTGTCTTCCTGTGTGCCACCAGCTGGGGTAAGGAGTCGTCCCTCAACGTCTTCGCTGCACGAGAGGAAGAGGGAGACAGGAAAGAGCACCTTTAGCAACAGTTCAGACCTGCAGGGGCCCGTGAGGCAACGTTTTAGGGGAGGGCGACAACCGAGGATGGTCTTCCTCTGCCCAGACATTTGTATTTTGGTGAAGATACAAAAAACATTTACACCCAGTGTTACAGTACCAAAAAATGTAAGCCGTCACAGTAATCTTCTGTGCAGACACATTACCAATTCATTTTAGCACATAAAACAGCAAAGGTGAGACTCCAACAGTCCAGCATTGCATGATGGGAAATCTGGGCCTTGGTAAAAGAGCAGTGCTGTGCATCCAGCAACAAGCGCGTCCAGTGAGCTCGCTTTCGAAAGCGCATCGAAAGAGATCAAATCCTGGACTTTTTCTACACTAATTAACCCTGAATGTAACTTCCACATGTAGTCTACTATTTTGACAGATCTGAAGGAGAGTGAAGCTGTGTCTGATTCATGTCTGAAAGGGTTACTTGTTTTGCTCATGGCTGTTGGGAAGGGGTAGGGGGGGACGAGAACCCTTGGACAGCTTCCAGCCGTCCCCAGCAGCAGGATCCAACATGTGCTTCTACAATATATACAGTTAGCGGATTTGCTGGCTGGCTTGGGTTCAGTTGTTTTATAGCTTAGCTGATAGCTTGTATGGGCCGTGCGGTGCGAATTGGCTCTCATAACGGGTCGGGTGAGTGCGAGTATAAAATAAACCCTGACCTGCGCATTAATACAGCACACTAGGGAGGGGCCTTGTTGGGTGTACAGTGAGTCACGACTTCGGCATCCACGGGGTGGACTTACAGTTCTAGAAGCAGGCATGTATTCGGGAGCCCCGCCATTGACGATGGGGCACACTAATTCTAATCTCCTGCATCTGTCCGAGCCTCTTTTGTATTACTAGAGGCTGGACTGAGCCAATTCTGGTCGAGCATGTAGCAGCAATGGACAATGGCTGGCCAACTGGCCTTTAGCAGTGGGTAAAAATATGTTGTTTTGTTATTATTCTTTTTTTTTTTATATAATAATTTTTGCGAGGGGGAAATAACTTGCCACTACTTGTAGTTTTAACCTGCTGCGCAGACCTTTCTCTTAAGGATGTGGTCCCGCTGTACAGATCGGATTTACACCGGGCTGAGATCCGCGTACAAGACCACCTCGGAACGCGTTAACATGGTCACGCTACCATGGATATCAAGTTAGCACTGTACCTCGGAGTCTAGCCTACTCCATCCATTGAGGCACATGCTGGTTCATAGCAGGTTCCGGTAACAAGAGGTTATAAAACAGCTGAAATAATTATCTGTTCACACACACACACACACACACACACACACACACACACACACACACACACACACACACACACACACACACACACACACACACACATACAGGATTTGCATGTCATTGGCCTTGTGCCAGCACCGAAATAGAAGTTGATGCTTGGCTGTCAAGAGGCGTTTGTTCCCCTGCACCCGTGAGTAGTTGATTCTGAATCCCTAAAACCCTTCCTACCTGTTCCCTCTCTTATCTCCACCTTGACGTCTCCGATCAGCCAGCGGTAACACGGGAAAGTCAGCACTTTGTCTCCACCTGGAGGCTCCACCGTGACGTAGCGACAGAACCAGTTATCTTCCAACCAGTACCTCTGCTTCTCCAGTCTGACCAGCAGCAGGGAGCCTAGAGGTGAAGGGCTGGTCACCTTGTACTGGTCCACCTGACAGAGACGGAGAGATGAGAAGGAGAGTCGTACCTGCTATCACTGTTTGAACACACATCGGTCCACTCGTCATCACTCGTCATCATTCCACACACACTCACCGCGCCACGACAGAAGTCCAGTCCGGGGTTGTCCAGCACGGTGCGCTCGCTCTCCCCTTTCTCCCCCACCAGGGTCACGAAGATGTAGTTGTTGGTGCCCGAATACTCTGATGTACCCGTTGCTACGTTTACAGTGTAGACTGCCATCTGAGGACATGAGCACACACACAGTGGAACGTTAAACCTTTTGTTGCATATTAGTTTGCACTGATTAGACCTGAGGGCCCTCCTTCAGATCACCATTCTAACGCCTGTGTTTCATCTTCTTCGATGTAACGTTCCATGTTCCGTGTGGCCAACTCGTGGTTGTTCTGTTTAAACATGGCGGCCCGCCAAACTCTATTTTGTCACAGCCACAGTTTCATAAGAAACCGAAAATAATTTTACACTTCTCAACCGCTGGGCTGGTTAGCTCTCTCCTAGTTTGGCTTGGATGTTTCAAAGAGTACAAAAGTATTGGCATCAATAGTAAAAGTATATTAGTATATATTTTCATCAACTGGGAGCCAGACCTGAACCCCGAGTGTTGACCAGTCTGGATAAGTGGCCTCACCTAAACCTAACCCTCTATACATAGACCTAATAAATGCATTTAGGCAGGTAACCTTTTTCCCTCTAAACAGGAAAGAAAACTTTTATCAGATTCAATGTTATAAGTCGGCTACAATTATCAGAACAATAGTGTACTGCAGATATAAAAGACAATGAAAGCCCCCTGTGAGTCAGTCTGAAACAGCGCTCATAGACGTAGAAGCTTGTCTTCTGCAGCACGTCTTAAGGAATCAAACCCTTCACCAGTGAATAATAGCGGTCACATATTCTGTGAGGGCATTGACGTGCTGATATGAGGAGAACTCCTATGTAATAATTTGAATACCAGAGTAAGCAAATGTTTAACATCGATGCAAATGAGCTGATGAGACAACAAACAACCGGCATACCTCCAGCGGGTTGTGACTAGAGCAGCTTTTGTGACGGGTAGGACAGCTTTTTGCTCCTCCCGCTCTCGTCTTTCTTCTTTGGCAGGTTGGGTCGAGGTTATTTCAGGCTGGCTTCTCTATTCATCCCACCATCACCATCATCATCACCATCACCATCACCACCATCACCACCATCACCACCATCATCATCATCATCTTCTTCTTCATCATCTACCCTCTTGCCTTCACCACACCTGCACCACACCTGCATTCCACATTACAAGATTCCATTATCATTATCATGTTTTGTCTGAAAGATTGTTGAAATTACTTTGAGCCATGTCTACACATATACAGATACTGTATGTTTTTTTAAATGCTTTCATATTGTTTACGCCAAATTCTGACCCGACCATCTGAATGTCGCAGCTGAAATCCAGACTCATCAGACCAATGGTACTCTGCATACCTCGGTTGTAACGAGTAGTTATTTGAGTTACTGTGTCCTTTCTATCACCTCAAACCATTCTGCCCCTTCTCCTCTGACCTCTGACATCAACAAGGCATTTTCATCCACACAACTGCCGCCCACTGGATATTTTCTCTTTTTCGGACCGTTCTCTGTAAACCCCCGAGATGGTTGTGCGTGAAACACCCAGTAGATCCGCAGTTTTTGAAATACTCAGACCAGGCCGTCTGGCACCAATAACCATGCCACCTTCAAAGTCACTTAAATCCCCTTTCTTCCCCATTCTGATGCTCGGTTTGAACTTCAGCAAGTCGTCTTCACCACGTCTAGATGCTTAAATGCATTGAGTTGCTGCCCTGTGATTGACTGATTAGCTATTTGTACACAGGTGTGCCTAATAGAGTGGTCAGTGAGTGTATATATACAGTATATTTGTGCATGTGGAGGAGCTCCGAGCAGCAACTTGTTGCTTCTGCATTGAGCCAACACCGTGGGTTCCTTAAACACAGTGATGAAACAGTTTCCATGGCAGCGTCAGCAAAGGTTCAGACTGCGGTGAGAGCAAACTGATTTACTGAACGCTTCGGTGCGCTGCCAAAAACTCACGAGTCGGTCCAGCAGCTTCCAATGCTTATAGGCATCTTAACAGTAATGTAAGAGATTCTGTCACGTGGTCGACAGGACTCTTTACCAAGGGGGGAAGAGTTTGAAGGCATGTCTGAAGTTTGAATATTAGCTCTTCATTCCAAATATACTTGTTTCAGCTGAACGTAACGTTCTTACATTCTTGAACCAACATTTATGAGCATGTGAGCATGAGAGCATGAGAGCGTGTCCAGGGAGAGAAAAACACTCACCTTAGTCCAGAATAGTTTTCCCAGCTGAGGACAAGTCCCCTCCTCTTCTTTCCCTCTTGATTTCCTTTGGCTCCGTTTGTACTCTGGTCTCTTTTGCAAGTCGTCGCAGATCTGTGAGTTCAACAGTTGTCTTGGTCAGCACACATCGTGCCTTTCTCTCAGACAGTTTGAAGCTGTTTTTTTTCTCTCCAACTCACTCTCTCACTCTCTCTTACTTCACAGCTCAACCGACTGCTCTCACACTCAGTCCTTTGTGTGGTCTCACCTTGCTCTTCAACAGAGAGAGAGAGAGAGAGAGAGAGAGAGAGAGTTGCTAAAGGGAAGTTGGGTCAATATCAGGGCTGCATAGATGTGGCTGGGAGATAGCGCTCATGTTTCAGAGCCGCATATCAGAAGCTGTAGAAGCTCCACATTCTGACTTTAAAGGAGAGGGAAGTTACCGATGGTAGTCGGTAATCTTACATGGTAAAACTTGATCATATTTTTCGTCACATTTTTCTTTTTTATTCCAATTTTACTTTTGTTCATTCCATTTCCTGTTGTACAACCTATGCAGGATATATTTTATTAATCTGTTAATGCCCTCACTAAGAAAAAAGCAATGGAAAAAAAGTCATAGTGGTTTTTAGTTCCTTGTGGCAATACAGAAAAGAAAAACGTTATTTCTTTTATTTCAACAGATCCAACAGTTGAAGAAAATATCACCTAACGGTTCAGATATTGCTTCAATTTAAAATATAAATCCAATCAAATTATAAACCATATGCTGCCATAATGCTAGTAATATCTTAGTAGATGCCTTTAGATGTTAGGTGTAAATGTATTACCATAAAATAAGCAGTATTGCCGGTACTCATTCTTTTCTATTAGACATGTAGGCGACCGTTTTATATTTCATAACAATTGTAACAATTACTTTTATCACTTTAACTTTTAGTTTCTTTGATATTATATATTTTTTTGTCTAATAATTATTATTATGTAACATAAGTTACATAATTGTGTTCAGTAAGGCCTCTGAAACTTTTTCGGTAACTGAACAGGACTAAAGAAGTTACGTTTGGTAATATGGGAAGCCTGGCTTACATCACCTCATCCCCCACATGGCAATGATGATGATGATGATGTAACAGCTCTAAAACACAGATGTTGTAACCCTAAATACTTGAGGCATGTGTGTGGGAATGGTGTGAGCACTCTGTGGACCGTGTGAACACAGAAGGTCTGAACACAGTCAATGAATGTGAGCTGGTGCCTTGAGTGTAAAACGGTTCAGATGAACTCTCCTTGATGGAAGCTGCAGTGAAGGCTGACATGCTGCACTCTCCTTTCCTTTAATCTTTGTTAAAAGCCGGGCTGCAGCAACGTGACTAAGCTATACATTTAACTCTGTTTTCTTTAAATGTTTTGAAAGACTTACATACTTAGCGAAGAGCCGAGGAAGTCAAACCTTGCATCATTGCAGAAATGTGGAGCTGACATATGGGATGAGGGCAATTAGAGGTAGGACGGGTTTTAGCTGATTCAGAGACATTCAGAAGTACAGGGGACCATTCTCAACTTGTCCGACAGGAATATTCACTTTGAGTATTTGTACAACCTCATAAATCTCGGTCTTCTCAGTGGTAACTAAACACAACCAGAAGCTCATATTTATGGTCTTGGAATGCCATACAGTGGAGCTCAACACTTATCCTGACTTGCTCGACAATGTTAGCTGATTGCAAGTAGTCGGAATCCAACAATAAAGTGATCATTCTAAGCCAACGAATCAGCCGATGACACACGAACGACAACATACTTATGAATATCATATTCTACTTCTGCTAGTAGATCCCACGAAATGATACACTGTGGCCCTTTAAATCCTTCCTCTTTTCTCATCTGGATTTTAGCTTCTCCCATCCTTCGATGTGGTTTAAGGTCTGTTTTGGCTGCGTTCATAAGCATATGAAGAGGCTTTTTCCCCACCAGTCACACTAGCGACACTGGGCGACTATGGCTCAGTGGTGAGCAGGGTTGTCCTTCGATCGGTGGTTCGATCCCCGTCTCCGCTAGCCCATGTTGATGTGTCCTTGAGCAAGACACTTAACCCTAAATTGCTCCCATAGCTGCGCCTACGGTGTATGAATGGTTGATCATCTGATGTGGCACCTTGCATGGTACCTCCTCTCATCAGTGTGTGAATGGGTGAATGATGTCTTGTAGTGTTAAAGCACTTTGAGTGGTCAGAAGACTAGAAAAGCTCTATGCAAGTACGGGACCATTTAGTTGTCTTGGCGGTCAAATAAAGCTCTGAATCACTATTTGGCGCTATTTAGCAAGTGCGGCATGTGAGGTCGGATGTGAACAGGAAGAGTGAATTAAACGTTACGTTGAACTAAAGAGAAACATACTCCCAGCAAAGAGCGCCATAGCGGTAACTATGAAGTATGGACTTCTCAAATGACCGTCTGAATGTAAAGGGGGAGTTTGTCCCGTTAGAACGGTTGGGTTTTATTTGTCCAGGTTTTTTCTGTCTGAGATTTCTGCCTCCACAAAAAAAGTAAGTCAAATTGTGTTTGTGCTGCTCAAAACACAAACGTAAAACAAAAAAAAATCTGTTTTAAAATTCCCCAAAACATAATCAGACCCTCCACTCCACGTAATGAGGGGCAACAACCCCCCCCCCCCCCCAAAAAAAGCTGAATTATTGTTGCCATTCTATCTGAGGGTGAAAACAGTGTATGCTACTCACATTTGATTTTCTTTTCTTCAATCGTTTATAACAAAGCAGACGACAGTGATGACAAATCAAAGAGCATACAAGGTACATACAGATCCAAGAAAACCCACTTCTTAAACTTCAAGCTGGGCGATGTGACAGTAAAGAGTCCCCACGGCCCACGCAGTGCGGCTCCCAGCTGGCAACACAGTTATAAAGGAAGAAAAAGCATGATGCTGATCTGAACACTGTAGAATGACTGTAATGAGAAGGGAGTTGGTCTATGGAGGCAACTAAACCCTGAAAATGTCACAAGTGATCCAGTAACTTCTGTATCCATGGCAACTTCAATCGCAACAGTCCAGGTTGGCCTCTATTTATGAGCGGTTCGATCCGGAGGCGCCGTCTTCGTCGTCGGGCGGACAGGCCACGAAATCCGCCAACATGGACGCCATGGCTTCATCGTCCACCTGCTGAGGCATGAATTCATTAGAGGTGTGTTATGTTCAAACTGACAAGTGCTTCATTAGGAAATAGTTTCATTATGACTCTTTAAAGTCACCATGTGTAGAATGCGTATATGATTCATTCTGATGGTTAAGATGATCCGGCTAGGGCAGCTATTTATTGGCAAAGTTAGAAGGTTTCTATTTTTTCACATAAAAATGACTTTCGTAATTCTTTTCATGGAATTGAAGCCAAAAACAGTCATTTGACTTATTCCGTGTTCTGTGAGGGTAAAATGACAAAATAACATCTTCAGTACACTTATGTAAAATAAAACATGTTTCGCTGCCGTCTCCGTCCACATTAGTACATCACTTTGCTCCCGTGCTGGTTCTCCTGTCTGTTTCTTCAAACGCCATCTACTGCAGTAATACACTGATTGTGGAGATGTACCTCTAAACAAACCCACATGAAAACATCCAAACTATCCCTTTAAGGGCTTTCAAATGTACCCAAAACTAAACATTGTGAATTTGTAACTAAATAAGCATTAATACGTTTATTAAACAGCAATGTCTCCTCCCAGAAATTGTGACCCGGTTACTCAAGATAATCCACAGACCCAGTTTTATGTAGTAACCATTTTCTTCCTACCAAACTAAAACAGCCAATACAAAAAAAGTACTTTTGTGCCACTTTTGCGTGGCTGTGAGGTTACTATATTCCTGTACCTTTAATACAAATGTAAACAATCCCCATGAATCGTTACCTTTTTCTTCTCAGTGCCTAGCCCCGCCTCTTCCTCCATGTGCGTTTCCTCCCTCTTCCTCTTCAGTCCTTTCCCCTCCACTACATCTCCATCACACTCTGCTGCTCCTCCTCTTCCCTCCGTCTCCTCAGCTGTTGCGCCCTCTCTCTTCTCGGCGTCAGTCGTTTCCTCTGGCTCTTTCGGACTCGGCCCCGTCGAAGATTCGGGATCTGCTGCTGCCGCGTCTCCCTCTTGAACAGCCGACAGCTGCTCCTCCTGATCGCCGGGCGACTGTTTATCGCTCATGCTGGCTTCCTGTGCCGGCTCAGCTCCCAGCTCCTGTGGAGGTGAAGGGAGTCTGCTTTAGTTTCCTTGGAACAATAACAGCTGTATTTATCGACAATTACTGGAACCAAAACACGTAATGGAGGCTCACACAGGGGCCCCCTGCTTAAAGAGGGACAAGTGCTTGGAGTTCTGCCTGTTTTTAACACAAGACTCCTCATGCTAGTCCGAGTGTGCCTTGTTACAAATGCTCCCCTTTTCGTGAGAAGATATTGTAAAAAAGTATCATAATCATTCGGATAAGCAACAGTCTGAACCTTCTACTAAATTCAGCTAAAATAAAAACACACCTCAACTCCTTTTAGTACATTTTAGCTCCTTTTAGAGGCGATAGCTCCTTTCAGTGCTTTCAGTGGATACGATTTAATGGGCACTTCCTTTTTGTCCTGCCAAACAGAGACTTTGTATGTTTTGAAGTGTAGTAGTATGAGGTACTTCTCCATAGTCACTGTATTACTACAGTAGATGAGTTTGGAGAAACAGACACCAGAGTACCAGCACAGGAGCGAAGTAATGTACTGCTGTAGACGTATTTTAGACACCTAGCTGAAGCGTAAACTATATTTACAATATTTTCACCGCTTCACCCTGCTGTCAGACAGCCCTGTTTTTTGTCAAAGGAGTCTCCTCGACGGTAAACTCCTGTCTGTTTCTCCAAACTCCATCTACCGACTAAGGAGAGGGACCTCATACAACCCCACTTCAAAGCATCCAGACCATCACGTCAACTTCTTTCACAGCATAGATTTTAAATGTTTAGTTTACCGTATATTATAAATCAAAGTTCAGCTCCTTTCTTCACACTTGACATAGAATGCTTTCAGCTAATACAAAACTCACATTCGAACTCCTTTTGGTTGCTTGGACTTCAACAGCATCCCTGTTATGCAATGGAGCCTAACAATTGCTTTTAGTACACAAAAAAGTACAGTTGACCCTTCAATAAACCCCGCTGCTACTCAATCACGCTGTGAGAGCTTCGTTACCATGGAGCCCACACTGTCACTAACTGAAGAAATATTATCTAATTCTTGGAAAAAAACAATATAGAAACGGTATATCTTTTCTACAACCGCTACGAGTAACAAGTATCACTATTAAGCAACTTTTAACGACGACTAGTCCCAAATCCACAAAACCAGCCTGAAATGAGGAAACTGTGAAACAATTGTGTCTACGGAGCTCAGCCGGGCGCCATGATTGAACAGCTTTGCGAAGGGTCAATTGTATAGAAATCTATGAGAAAAGGACCCTACTTTGATACCTCATTTGATTTATTACCTCAATAAATATTGTAAACATGAGTTTATGGGCTCAGTAGCTAGTTTAAAGTCTTCTTCAATACAGCAGGGTGTTCATTTAAAAAAAAAAGAAGAAAAAAAAGGGACATTTTGAGAAACACACTGACGGTATCAGTCTTGTCAACAAACTCAAGTCTGAGAATGTTTCTGTCATCCTTCCACCTTTCTGACGCTCTGAAGTCGTCGATATGCCTCAAAGGGGAGATTTTAAAGTTGCGACTAACCTGTTGAACCGGATTGGTTGTGAAATCTTCTGCGGCGGCCGTCAGCTCAATCTCATTGGCTCCCTGCTGCCACGCCGCCCCCGCTGCCCCGCATTCCTCCTCGGGCTCCTCCCTCTCCTCCAGTGCTCCCCCGGTGACACACAGGATCTGCGGCATGGTGGGGTCATCCATCCTTTCGTTCTCGTCTTCGTCTTCCTCCCCCTCCCCCTCCCGCGCCTCCTCCAGGACCCCGATGCTCTCCACCTTCTGCACCTTTATCCGGTCCTCTGCGAACAGCGATATGTTGGTCTGGATCTCCTCGATCCCTCCTTCTGCCTCTCCCTCCACACTGAATCCAGCCAACCCCTCTTCATCCACCACCGCTCTGAGCACCTTCCCCCCCTCTATAACCGCCTCTCCGTCATGGTCCTCCGCTCCCTCCAGTGGAGGTATGTCCCCATCCTCATCCTCCTCCTCTTCCTCCTCTTCTAGCTCTTCCCCCTCTTCTTCGTCATAATTATCATACTCCCCGTCGTACAAGTCGTCCTCTGGGAAATCGCTCACGTCCTCTTCCTCTTCTTCTTCTTCTTCCTCTTCTTCCTCCTCCTCCTCATCCATCCCTTCCTCCTCTTCATCCAGATCCTCGTCGTCCTCCTCTTCATCCTCGTCGGTGCTGTTGATGTTGATGACGGCGGAGTCTTCGTTGCTGGCGGGCGGCGGCTGGTGCTGGTGCAGGTGTCGTCCCTGCTGGCCCAGCTGATTCTGCAGCTGGTGCATCTGGAGCGGCATGCCCATGGGACCGGGCTGGCCCGACGCCGAGGGCTGCATCAGCATCTGCTGGAGCTGGGGTCTGCCAGGCAACGAGTCCCCCAGACCGCCCGGCGGAGCCGCGAGTGTGCTGGAGCTCAAAGGGGGCACCAGGGAGACCACCGAGGAGCTGGGAGGAGGGAAGGAGTTGATCGGCGTGGTGGAGGTGGTGAGTAGAGGGGAGGAGATGGCGAGGTCATTGGGGAGCGAGACCCTGTCTATTGTCGTTGTGGTTGTGGGCACGATGGCTGCGGGGTCTCCTCCCGTTAGTGAGACTGTAGCACCTCCTGCTGCAGCAGAGGCCATGTTCTGAGCCCCGGCTGCTGCCGCCTCCTCCTGCTGGTTCTCCAGGTTGAGCATCCCCGGCGGAACGATGACCACGCTGTCATCAGAGTCGCTGGCCAGAGAGATCTCGACATCCTCCGCTTCCTCTCGGTCGTAGCGGACGAACACGGGTCTCTGCCCCTCTGGGAGGCCCAGCCCGGCAGGGTCCTGCTGGTGGGACAGGATCATGTCTCCTGGGGTGGGCGCCTGGCCCGGCAGCCCCGGCACCAGGGAGAGGTGGTTCTCCAGAGAGCCCAGCAGGGAAGCGGGACCCAGGCCGAGGGAGTGGCGGCTGGGGAAGGGAGGACCGGCGGCAGGGCCCCCGAGGAGCGTCGGCAGAGTGAGTCCAGTGGCAGGCCCCTGGGAGGAGGGGAGGACAGAAGCGGTCGGGATGGGTTTCAGGGTGAGGGGGGGTAGGGGAAGAGCGATGGAGGGAGTGCGGGGGTGGAGGAGGGAGTTGCAGACGGTGAGAGCCTCAGAGCAGAAAGTAGAGACCTGAGGGGAGTTAAGAGGGACTCATTAAAAACTGCTCCACACAAACATAGTACGTAACATTTTAATATGGCCTTTTGAGATACGTTATTGCATAACAATATAATGTAGATTATATAATTGGATTAAAATGATTGATGTGTGGAGCTCATTTGAATTTATTTATATACATTTCATGTTACTTTGTATAACTTCCCCCTGGGGACCAATGAAACCTTTTTGATATGATAGTATCATAACTTAATTATTGATTACATTTGTATTGTTTATCTGAACTGCAATGTAATTAAAGCTGTCAGATTTATAGAGTAGAGTAAAAAGTAGAAAGTAGAAGTACAAATTTGAGGTGCTTGTCCTTTACTTAAGTACAATACCTGAGTAAATGTACTTGTTACTTTGTGAATGGGTATGAATTGTTAGTTAGTCCAGATGGGCAGGTGGCAGCTCGCATGGTAAATCCTGTCATCAGTGTGTGAATGGGTGAATGATGACATGTAGTGTGAAAGCGCCCTGAAACATCTTTGGATCTACACAAGTTGTGTTATAGACCTGCTCCCTAAAGGCGAGGAGTTTTGCAGGTATGAAAAGTTCTAACTCATTGATCCGTTCCTCAAACTGCCGCTCAGCAGCGTCTCCCTCAGCAGTCACCTTGAGGTTCCGGTCATTGCGTCCGTTGCTGAGGATGGACACGGCGCAGTTCAGAGGCGGAGGCCAACAAGGTGATGGGACCAGGACCAGAGCGAGCAGTAACCTGGAAGATCCACAAGAACAAAACACAGATATGAGCCCGTCTACACTGCAAAGACCCAGCAGCCATCATCTTTCTCACCTTTAACACAGGGGTCAACTCAAACATTATCGAATGCACAAATTAAATCACGTGGTCCGTCTGCCACGTTTAGAGAAATAACATTTGGTCATAAAGTTTTTTATAAAAAGTGGAATGTTGTTGACCGGCCACCTGAACTCAACCCAAATGACCAGACAGCACTTAACATTTAACACATCATAGGCATTAACTAAATAAAAAGGTAGGGTTGATAATCTCTGTTCTGACAGCAATCAATGAACCAAATGATCTGATGTTTGTAGTTTACCTTTATAATGATAATGTTTGGGGGAGAGGCTTTAGAAGCGGGCCCGTCGGTGTCGCTGACTTGGTGACTTTCTTGCATGATTTAGCAGCTTTTGGAGCTTGTGCTGCGACTTTAAACTCGACTAGGTTTTCAAGTTGGACCTTTTTTCTTCTTTTTTTAATCTTGCGCACTCTTAGTTTTTCAAAATCACCAACCCTGGCTTTAATTAACAAAATAATTATCTTAATAATCAACTTCATACAGGATCTTTCATTTACATTACAAGTATAACAAAACACTGTAGCACTGTCGTACCTGTACAGCTCTCGTCGGGGGAGGGCGCTGCTGTACTGCCCGCTGACGCCCCCGGCAGAGTCACACAGAATGCTGCTGCTGGACTGCTGCTGCTTCAGACGCACACACAGCGGCAGCACGATGTCATGGAGACGCTGTGAGGACCATCGGAGCAAAAATAAATAAATCACTGAATGACTGTTTGCTTCTGACAAGAACAGAATGAGATGGCCATTGAGCGAGCGACATCTACCTTGTGTAAATCATCTTTCAGCAGTGTGCCGCTGGTCAGGATGATTTGCCTCAGTGCTGTGAAGAGAATAAATCAGTGTTAGCACAGCAGATACAAAGAAGACCAGCAGACCGTTAAGAATCTATTGTGTTTTTTGTAAAAAAAATAAAAAATAAAATAAAATAAAAATCGATTGTATCGGATGGAATCCAAGCAAGGCAGCGGCTCACCCCTGAGGGCCAAAAGGCAAGTATCCTGATTAGCCAACTGGTCTCCTTTCCTCTGGAGCGACGGCCCGACTGTATCCGCCATGACCAAATGTTTTGTCCTCCGCGGGCCGGGCTTCCCTCCAGGGACCGCGTCTGCTGACAGTCCGGCCCGGAGCTGCAGGATGGGACAACACAGAGCTGAAGACAACATTTCCATGGGTGCCACACCTGTAAAACTACTGGATACCTCGGGTTCAAAAAGCTAATCTATAAAAAATTAGGCAGATTGTTTATGTTAGGATACATGGTGGTTAAATATGAATTGTATTCTTTCAGTGTTCATCGTTCATGAGTTGTTTTACTACAGAGGATTTTCAGACATGTTAATGCGGGAAAAATATAAAACATAATACATTTAAAGTAACTACGTGGAACCAACCTTGACAGACTCCGCCCCTGGTGTGATGTCACTGAGCAGGTGAGTAAACAGGAGTTCGGAGTGGCCGGGGCTTCCCTGAAGGATGCCGGCGCAGGCTCCAGCCACCTGGACCCACAGCTCTAAGGTCCTGTACACAGAGACCCGCACCGAGCTGAGGGACGAAACGACACACACGGGACAAACGCTTTAACAAGACATTTAAGCGCATGAGTAAAACAAGGGTCCAGCCTGTGTGCGTGCGTGTGTGTGTCCCACCACCTAGAAAGTTACCTGTAGGCTCTCTGCTGTCCCAGACTGGCTTCAGGTTGAGGCGTCCAGGCCGACAGGGTTTGAGAGAACAGCCTCTGTAGCACAGCGGCGTACTGGACCATGCCGCTACGTACACTGCAACACACACACACACACACACACACACACACACACACACACACAAATAATATGACATACAAGTCTATGAACTCAAATACAAAAGTGTGTTCAGGCACAACAGTACTTACGCTGCGATAAGAGCCGATAAGACCTCCAGTGTGTTGGTGTGTATGACGGGCAAGACCAGCAACCTCATACTCCCATCTCCTGTTAAATTCTGACACAAACAAAATATTGTTGATTTGCATGTATATTTAAAAATCTCAGCCAGAGGTTGAGTTCAGTTTGGAGGTAGTTCAAGTTTGTAGTTTCATTAAAGCGTTTAGTTCTTGTGATAAAACAAGAGAGGGTCTTGCCTCCACACCCTCTATTGTGAAATACTGTGTGTGTGTGTGTGTGTGTGCTCACTATGCTCTTGGAGCTAACAGCGAGGACTCGGCACACCAGGTTGAGTATTGTTCGGACAGGCAGACGGACAGCGGAGGCTGGATCCACCCTGATGAGAGAGATAAGAGCCATTGGGTTATATATTTTTTTTCCTTTAACATTTGGCTGAACTATCCCTTGAAAGGTGTGCGTGTGCGTGTTGTACCTGAGTGTGTGTTTGAGCGCCAGACAGACAGCTGTGTATCGGTCCTGGAGCTGCAGCAGCAGCAGGGGATCCGACTGGTCGAGGTGAGGGAAGGGCAGCTCCACGCCCGGGCCTTCGTACTGCACCGTTCCATCTGTCCCGGGAAAAAGAGCACAACACACATGTAGACCTGGTGGAGCCAACGGTTGAACCCTATCAGGAGCCAGAAACTATTTGGTATGCTGTATATTGTATATAGAGTGTTGAAGAATAATTCCGGTTTTACAGTGCATGAAATCTTCAACACAGATGCCAACACATTAATGACGTCTTCCTCGGCTGAGGTGCAACCAGGCAGCAACCTCCGGTTCTGCCGAGTTAAGCCGATGCAGAAGTGTCTTAATCATGCATTCTCTCAGCTGACCACCAGGGGGCGACTGCTCTGGTTGTATAGAAGTATATGAGAAAATGACTCTACTTCTCTTGATTTATTCCCTCAGTAAACATGAAGCAGGGTATGCTTTAGGGCGGGCTTACTGTGATTGACAGTTTGCTGCCGCTACCAGAGCTGAATACAGCATCTCTAGGTCACTCCTCTACATTCCAAATATGGTAACTTCTGTTCATCGGTTTCAAAAATAAACACGGTGACTGCTGTAATCCACAGCAAAATGACTTCTTATATACGGTCTGTGGGTGCAACGTTAGCTAGCTCCGTGGTGCTAGGTGAGCTTAGCTAGCAGTATCAGTAAGCAATAAACATGAGGATTTCTGGAAAAGGCTCTACAGAAAAATATAACCATCACAGACAGAAACGTGTACCTGTTTCTGAACCCTGGTAGATCTGAGCCAGCAGCCCATTGGCTGAGGCCAGCAGGCAGTGAATCTGATTGGTCCAGCCCTCAGCTCTGCCGACACCCACTCCTTTGTCCAACAGGCCCCCCAGACAGGGCAGACGGCTATAACACAGGCAGGCCATCTGACGGAATGACAACGAGGCGGAGTTACATTATATAACAAGCAGTTTTGATAAGATAATAACGTTCCTGAGTTACAATTATTTTGTTGTCAAAACATCCGCTTTGAGAGTCACAAACCTCTTGTGTTTTCTTGTTGCTGCTGTCCATTTTGGAGAGGAAATACGCTCCCAGTTTGCCCTAAAAAAATAAAAATAAAATAAAAAAAAGGTTCTGATTTTCTACATCGAGAATCAAAACCTTCGCTCAGTTCTTCCTCATCTTGTCCGTCCATCTTTGCGTCTTACCCTGAGGGATCCACAGGCTCTGGGGTAGAAGGCCATACAGGCCGTGATCCCCTCCATGGCTGCCAGCTCACACTGAGATCACAGGGGGAGCAAAGCTATGAGGGCTGCTTCAACCGATCACTCTAGTCACTGTCAATTCATCTAAGGACTACTTGATTAAGTTCCCAGAGCTAATAAGATAATAATAATAATAATAATAATAATAATAATAATAATAATAATAATAAAAAGACCCAGAATATGGCTGCCAGTGTCTGTACAATGTGCTACTCGCAGCGGTAGTGACTAGAACGTTAAATATTCATCTGCAGTGTTCGGTAGCGGCCCTCACCTCCTTCTTGAGGCCCAGCAGAGACGTGAGGAGGCCCAGGATGGAGTTGATGCCGACTTCCCTGGCCAGCTCCGCCAGCTGGGACGAGTACTGCAGCAGGTCCTTCAGGGTGTTCACCGCTAGCTGGATGGTCTGAACCGGAGACTGAGACTGAAACAGAGAAGAAAAGAGGGAGACTTTCGGGTTTTCCGCTTCGCCATAATTCAGGTTTTTATAGAGGAGGCAGACCGACAGATACGGGTTTGTGTGTGTGTGTAAGAATCATACCTGTATGACGTGCTGCAGGGAGCGCAGCCAGGAGTTGCAGTGCTGCTGGAAGAGCTCACTGGAGCTGTCCTTCACCATCATGGAGAGCAGGCAGAGACCCTCAAACCTGCGCGCACACACACACACACACACACACACACACACACACACATATAAAAGTGCTGACAAACTGTGTGTGAGATTTCAAATTTGGATCGATATATGAACCGTGACTGTGTTTGACAATAAATGTAACATTAAAACTAATAATGTACTTTTCCCCCTCCTTTAAAGCTAAAATAATATCCATCTCAATTGTAAAATGAAATTGTCACATAGAGAACTTAGTGTGGTAACTTCATACCTTTATCTTGAAAATGTTGCCAAATTTGAACCTTTGTTATAATGCAAAGGAAACGTGCTATTGGCTATGTTTTGCACATTATTTATATAACAAGCAGTTTTGTTAACATAATAACATTCCTCATTTAAAGTGTTATTTTATAGGTGCTTGTGTTTAGAAAGAAATCGGTTAAAT
The DNA here is from genome assembly GCA_038501785.1 of Myoxocephalus aenaeus. Classification (NCBI taxonomy): domain Eukaryota; kingdom Metazoa; phylum Chordata; class Actinopteri; order Perciformes; family Cottidae; genus Myoxocephalus; species Myoxocephalus aenaeus. Next base: position 2,077,903 of record JBAMJR010000189.1, read on the forward strand.
TTGTATTATCCTCATCCACCAAACCTCCCTGCTTTGATCTGGTCATCTGATCAGCCATAAGAAGAAAAATAATGTACGCTCACAAAACTGGTGTCAGACTTTCATGTTAGCGAGTAGATCACAATTACGTTGTTAATTCTCATATCTTATTACTACTTATAACTAGTATCATTTTGTTTTATTGGCAACGCACACTAATGTACATGGAAACACACCATGGTACCAAACGGGAACATATAAATAAAAATGCACACCATTTTTCAGAATAGTCGCTTCTCATTTATTAAATAAAAATAAACGGATGGCAGACAAATGGTGGGAGGTGTCCATAAAGGTCCTGTATCCTCAGGCTTTAGATTTTTTTTATAGTCTTAAAAAATAGTTTAGTCTTTATTAAGCCCAAAAGGCTTTTAATAAATAGTGTTTATATTTTTGCCATTCTAAGGATAAGGTTATTTAACTTTACTAGTTGATATGACATCAATAAATATATCCAATAGCGAAATACAACGCTTAAATTCAGTAATGACACATATTATGCTAACATTTTTTAATTTTACTCATACTGATTGTCAGTTCTGAACTTGTACTGTGTTTACTGTGATAATGGGCTTTAAAATAAATAAAAATGGGCATGTAATGTTCTCACCTGGTCTTGTTCGAGCCCAGTTTGGCATTGCTGAACCCCACGAGACCCCCGACGGCGCTCGCGCTCTGCGGAGATAAACGCAGGTGTTAAAATGCATGCCTCAAATATTAGTCAAAAAGAAAAGCACGGCAACATCTGCAGCTGCTCCAGTTGTCAGCTCAGTGAGCCACAACGCGTGGAGCAGGCTAACAGGTAACTAGCCACCAAGCTAGCGGGCTCCTCTCCTCTCCTCTCCTCTCCGGGCCGAGTGCTCTACCTGCGTCTGGAACACGCCATGCTCTCTGTAGCTGGCCAACAGGCCGGGTAGATGCTCTGGACGCTGCTCTTTCAAAACCGACACCAAGCCCTCCGTTAGTCGCATACCAGATGTCTCCCGCAGCCACGCCGATGTAGCCATGTTGCCTTACTGCCAAGCCGACGTCACAAGAGCGCGACGACGTGACGTCTTTGTTGATGTGCCGCCTCAGCCCCCTCACGCGCCAGACTGTCGAGAGGCGGACCAAGTAAAGCCCATTTAGTCCTCTCGCCGTGTGGACTAGACTGCGCGGACTACAGCAGCACTCGTTCTCGCAGAGCTACCCCGCGTGCAGCGTCCCCGGACCCGCTCATGGCGAACGAGCGGCTCAGAGCTCTGGAGGATGTGGAGAAGGAGGTCGCGACGATCCTGCAGTGCGCCGGTGAGGACGCCAAAACGGCGGAGCGGCTGTCCTAAAACTGCACTAACTTAATGAACATTTTATGATGACTAATGTGAAAGCCCATCGTGTTTTAGCTAGCTGGTGAACATAAGGAGGCGCAATTAGCAGCTAAAGAGACCAAAAAAGAGCAAAAAAGAGGGCGTGAATATTGGACCTACGTTCACCATGTGGACACAAACATGACTCCATATGAATGAAAATGTGTCCATATTATTTAAAAGCCTGGTCATAAATAAAGCTGATTGCACGTTGTTGTACTTGTACACGTACCCCTGCAGGTAACATAGTACTGGAGCTCTCCAAGGACAAACACAACGCCAGCCTGCTGGACCGACAGCTGGTCCAGTTCCAGGGCTCCGTCAACCGAGTGGAGAGCGAGCTGAGCGGTCAGATCCGATACCTCACCCAGGTCAGAGACTCTGGTGGTGTTGGTGTCCGCAACAGGAAACAGTTCCAGAAACAGTTCCACCATGATGATGATGCAGTTTGGACTTTCAGGTAAATGTTTTTGTGTCTCTCCCCCCCCCTCCTGCAGGTAGCTACCGGTCAGCCTCATGAGGGTTCCACCTATTCTGCCAGGAAGGACTGTCAGATGGCACTGAACAGAGCCGAGTACGCCAAGGTCAAACTGGGAGAACTGGGACGGACCTGTGAAGTCATGCTGGAGCAGCAACAACAACAGCAGCAGCAGCAGCAGCAACAACAACAACAACAACAACAACAACAACAACAACAACAGCAGCAGCAGCAGCAGCAGCAGCCGCCGACATGAGAACAGAGCGGGACGTTCACTGCAGCATTTCACTCTAATGACTGCATTTGCCACCAGTCTTAACAGTTTTTCATCAATCCTTTTCAAATTTTTTATACAAATACTGAAGTACTTTTTTTCTTTTTTTTTCTCCCTCTAAAATAGTTTGTTTTGGGTATATTTTGTTGTTTCTAACGTGTTAATATTCCTGTAATGCAAAGAAAGTTGATCCCAAATGTTTCAGCAGATCCAGCACTTGTTAATCTCCAGACTGTTCTCTGGAGCTTTGATTTTACGTCGTACAGGGAAGAATCTTAACAGACGGAATGCAAAAGATGTTTTTTGTAGATGCCGTTAGGAGAACCAGCATGGTTCTCCTAACGTAAAGTAATGTACTAATGTATTTTGGACACCAACCTTTTTTAAATATCAGTTTAGTTGTACATCATTTTTTTTGTTTAAATTGACATTATATATTTATAGTGTAGTTCTTTTCAGTGCTTTACCTTGCTTTATTAGTGTGCGTTATTTGGGGACTTTAGTGAGTCCGAACTAACCCTTTTCAAAACACCAAAGTCACACAATAACAAAGTAACCATTGGAGTTAGTGGTTGACCTGCAACTCTGTTCTGCGAGGTAAAAGTTCTGTTTTTGTCCAAGGAGTCCTGTGGCTTTTAGAGAGCTTTACTGTCTGACAGCAAGGTAAAGCATTGACAATATTCTAAATATGGTGTACACTTAAACTGATGTAGATTATTTTTGAGTGATTCTTTTAAATACGTTGACAGCAGTACATTACTTTACCTGTGCTGGTACCTTTGACTGTTTCTCCAAACTCCATCTACTGTAGTAATACCCTGACTATGAAGAAGTACCTCATACTACCACACTTCAAAACAACCAAACGATCGCTTTAACAACTTAAAAGGCAGAGAAAGGTCTCTCTCATTAAAGTCAGCAGCAAACATTTAAGGTCAAAGTGTCTGAAATGTCCACGATGACCTTGATACATTCTATGACGGTTCTGAACCAGGCTAATTGGAAAGAAGCCTGATACTAATGGACGGTAACTGGAGTTTATTTTCCCCAAATCTGTCAACAAGTGTCTTTCGTCCTCAAAACCTCAGTGACGTACGCCAAACTGTCCTCATTAACTCTCCCGACGTCACTCTTATATCTGGCCTCAATACGCTTGCTCAACTATATTGTGGTTAATGATGCAGCATGCAGCTGTCCACATTTCACTGAACTGAGCCTTTGTCATGTTCTGCAAAGATCACACCGCACTCATTCGACTGATTATTTGTACATTTTATTGAGTAAAATAACAGAATCCCAATAAGAGTATCTTGTAATATGTTCTTCAAAATTACATGTGAAGGGTTTTATCCATCTCAGGTTTGGTTGGAATGATTAGAGCTGCTGTGTCTTTCACTTACACAGCTCACATTTAAATCTTCATGGAAAAAATGTTTTTTTCATCAATTATAATCATGCATCTTTTGTTTAGAGAGACTCCAACAGGAAAGACTGACTTCTAACTCCCCACTAGAGAGTGATTACAGCCCAGTGATAAAGCGGAGAGAGCTCTGACAAGAAAAAACAGTAACTTTATAGTGCTAGCACTACTGATAGCCCATTGTGTACAGGTGAAGAAGAGCTGACCTCCAGTGGTGGAAGAAGTAGAACCTTTACAAGTAAAAGTCCTGAATGGAAAATGTTACTTAAAGGGTCACGTGAGTATTTTCCCATGTTCTTGTCTCTAAGTGACTAATGGGGACAACAACTTCTTGAAATTGGACCAATATTGAGGGTCCGGTTTCTCGCTCTGAAATCTGGCATCACTCCACATTATGGAAATTGTCCCTTTAAGTCACTTTTACACAAACATGGGATAATAGGGGCCAAGTAAAACAAACCAAAAATAATGTTACACTTCAAAAAGGCACAATGAGTGGGATTTCCCTAAAAAAAAAAAACTATGTTGTAACGCTCGTTCCAAAACCAGAAGGAACCCGATGGGGAGGAGGAGCCTAATTTAAATGTTGTGTTTACAAACCGTAACTGACAAATTCTACTCATTGTGCCTTTAAAGATACAGAAGTATGGGCTAAATATACAAAGTAAACATACTCATTATGCAGAATGGCTCCTTTGAAAGTGTAATATGATCATATAATATTATGTTATTCTTTTTTAAGCATTTTAATGTAATTTGTGGAGCCAATTTGAGATACGTTGTACTAATAGGTAGCTCAGCAGTAGAATACTGCATCATATCTTAAAGCTTTTTTTTTTTTTTTATCTACAAAGTTACTATGAGTGTCAAATAAATCCAGTGGAGTATAAAGTGACAAAAAATTGAAATACTGAAGTAAAGTACAAGTACATCAAACAGTACATTCCACCACTGTTGATCTCACGCTAAAGCTAGATTGAAACAACTCTCTGGCTGTTCAACAGACATTAAAATCAGTTTACATCACTGTTAGTTCACCCCATAGATATTCCACAAAATACAAAAAATAACTATAAAAATAAAATCATTCCTGTTTATTGAACTATACCCTCTCGCCCTCGCTGCTCCAAACGCTTTTTGATTGAATTCATTATAGTGAAGCGAAGGATAAACCAACAGGAAGCAGTAAAAGTTAAAGGTTCCCCTGAAGACAACAGCTGGCCTATCGTCAATATAAAAATACCACTTTTATACCTTTGTTTAAAGTTGTTAGAATTATAATTCCTGAAACACAGCAGCGTGTATAATACTGATACCAGCAGAACAAGTCAAGCAGCAGCACTTCCTGCAAACACATCTCACTGCAATTGACACTATAGTTGCCTGAGTGAGACACAAACAGACAACCAGTATGAGAAACATCGAGTAGCCGACACAGAATAAATGGGACATTTAAAACTCAGGAGGCGTTCTTCACAAGTTCTTCTTGGTGGGTTCTGGAGGGTTGAGGCGTCCTGTATGTTCCCAACAGACAGGTGACCCGGCTAACAAAAGGGGTCGCCCTCCTCCTTCATCCCCGTTAGCCCCAGGCGAGCAAAGTCTTCAAACACCAAGTCATCGGCCTGAGACGTCGTGCTGCAAAGAGAAACAATGTCTACGATTACAAGAAGATTCAACCAGGAAGGTTTCACTCGTATGCGGATGATGGTGCCGTTTATCAATCCAGATAGTTTTGGTGTGAGTGGCCCAGTGTTGGAGAGAGAAGCTGTAGAGATGCCTGCCTCTTCTTCAATATAAGGGAACTAGGTGGCACTTGGCTTGTGGGGCTCAAAAAGACCTAAAAAAATAATAATTCTACAGCAACATACCATTACACAAATCATGACACGGTTGCTTAAGATTGAACTCACACCAAAACCTTCTAGATTGAATAAACACTCTACACGCACACGCACTTACTTCATCTCAAACTCGATGAGGTTTGCATCCACAGTAGCATCAGGCTCTGGAGCGACTACAAACAAGAACACATTAAGTGATTAAATGACACTAATCCTCCCAGCTCACATGCTACACTAGTAACTGTTATGAGGTGTGTGTGTGTGTGTGTGTGTGTGTGTGTGTGTGTGTGTGTGTGTGTGTGTGTGTGTGTGTGTGTGTGTGTGTGTGTGTGTGTGTGTGTGTGTCCTACCTGGCTGTGGTTGGGAGCTGGACTGGTCTGAAGGTTTGGGATGCATCAGGACAAAAGGAAGTTCCACGGCTACATCCCTACACACACAAAAGCAAATGCATCTGAAAGAACGCCTCGTTACCACCCACCATATTAAAACATTTTTATCTCTTTATTAAAAGTTAAAGAGTAGAATATTAAAGAGTTTAAACTATCACTCCACTGATTTTGCCAACAGTCCTGCAAACAATTTAAACATTCAACTGGATGCAGTAGAACCAGAGATATCCATCTATCCATCCATTTTCATCCACTTAATCTGGGGTCGATATCTTCTTTTTTTATTCCACACAATCATCCTCATTGTCAAAGCACGGCGCCTACATTACCCACAAAGCTTGAGTGGGTTCACCTACCCTCCACGAGACACCACCAGTTTGATTTTGACTCTGTAGGAAACCAGGATCCCCATCATCTCCTTGTTGGTCCCTTCTTTCACGCTGCAGGACACATTTAAACAGGTATGAGAGACACAATGGACGCACATCAAACATATCTAGTTTGTAGAGAAAATAGACCCTTTTCTGACAGATACTGGTGTGTGTGTATTTGTGTGTGTACATGGTGCTGGAGGCCAGGTTGGTGTCTTCATGTTTCAGTTTTCCATCCAGGGCCAGGCCTCTCTTTTCCCTGTTGGTACCCAGCATGGGGGTCAGAGTGTAGACCTGGCAGGAGGTGGAGCTTGGGGAGACCTGGTCACTGAGGTTTTGGGTGAGGGTAAAGGTCAGGGACAGAGGAGCAAAATGGGAACGTCATTAATTAAATGCCTCAGGAGGCTGGTAAGATATGTTGCTGGTATTTCATTCAATGTTCAGTTGTGAATAATGTAGCATCATCTGCATACTAATGCAAGCCACAATTATTTATGATTGTAAAGAGAACAAGACCTAAGCTGTATCCCTGTGGAACCCCTTTGTTAATGTTGAGAAGTGTAACAGACTAAGGGTTAGGTGGCACGGTTGGATTCTTAAATGGGTCTCCTGGAGAAAGACCCAGGGGCCCAAACTGTCAGGGGCCCCCTTGGACATCACCTACAAATTGTCACTCAAAGAGATTAGTCCAAACCAGGAAGAGTCTCCAGACGAACACAGAGAAACATAAGACAATACAAAGAGACACACAATGACTACAAAGAGTCAAAAAACAACTACAAAGTGACTCAAAACCACAAAGAGATGCGTAACAACTACAAATAGACACGACACATCAACCATGCCTGAAATTACCACGATTGCTGTCCTGCACCTGTAGTGGAAGTCCCCGATAGGCCGGAGACTTTGCTCAAAGTTGCGTCTTTGCAATGACTTTGAATGTAATCAAGCTGTGCAAAAAAAATCCCTCTAAAAATATTATAGATATCTTTTCATGTGCCCAAGCTTGGAATACGTAGTTCCAATGAAATGAACAAGAGGACATTATAGAAGAGAAAACTCACTCTGCTTCAACCTGGGCCACTGGACACTTGTACTGGGCCGTGGAGAACAGACAGATGTCGGCATACTGACGAACTGAGAGACAGAGGGGAGTTACTTTAGTAGTTCCTTTAGCCCTCAGCCGTCTTCCATGTCAGTGAGGAGTTAGATCAATACTTGACTCGACTGCAAATAACAATACGTTGTGGTGAAAGAGTTCTTTCACTAGTTCATTTAAAATGGTAATAATTGAAACTACAGTGTGAGAGGAGTTACCGGATATCTTCACCCTCTTCACACTCTTGGTGGAGTTGTTGGTGACGTGGACGTTGACACTGATGGGCTCACCGTGGTAGTACAGCTGGAGAGAAACAGAGGCTTAACAGTGTGTGTGTGTGTGTGTGTGTGTGTGTGTGTGTGTGTGTGTGTGTGTCCCAGTCATCAAAGTGTGCGAGCGTGTCACCTCCTTATCCAGCGAGGCCTCGAGGTGCAGAGATCTATCGGACATCAGGAAGCTGCGACTTGTCTCCACCATCGGCTGAGGACCCGGCTTCTCTGGAGCGTACTGGACCTTCCGGATCAACAGTTGCACGGAGTTCCTGCACATGCACACGCACACAGAGCAGGTTCACGTGCGGTTCCTTCGAGTGCCACACTGTATTGGGCTCGGGGAGGGTTGGCTTGGTCGTAGGGTTCAGGTGTCTGAACGTGTCACACCTCTGGTGGATCTTCTCTTCCGCAGTCTTAGCGCAGAACGCTCGGAGCTCATAGTCCACGCCGCACGCCTTCCCCGTGTCCTCGGCGCCCGGCTGGAGGGTTACCGAGCAGGGCAGGTTCTGGGGGATCTGACACAAGGTCAAACAAGGTGAAATCAAAATGGCGGCTTGAGGGTGAATAGTAATATAAAACACTGCCTCTACGGAAGTCCTTATGCTGCGTTCACAACAAAAGCGCTGCGAATTTTCGCTTTTTCGCCTGAGTTTACTCGCTCGAGTTTATGTGGTTAATTCGCGTCAGAATCAGAATCAGAAACTGTTTATTGCCAGGAATGTTTTCACAAACAAGGAATTTTTCGAGGCGGAAGGTGCATACATTGGACATGGGACGTTAGACGAGACAAACAACAATCAACAACAGTGCAATGGGTATTAAAATAAGTGTAAGATAAGTGCTCAGACAAACAGATACGTTAATGTGAGTGTACGTTAAAGTGACATGTGTGTTTAGGTTAAAGTGTATGTTAAAGTGACGTGTGTCATTCGCTTTTTCGCGGAGGAAAGGGGCCGCGGCTTTTCCGTGGCTTTACTCCGTGAAAACAGTTACCATTTCCGCCATCCACCATTGAAATAACCACTAGTTCTGCTTTATACTTGTTGTGGAACATCAAATGCCATTGTGTCTGGGTTAATGATATTATCCGTGGGCACACACAGCTCCAACCTGTGTCTGAATGACGGCCGCTTTCAGCGCTCCTTCAGGCGGACCAGCAGCCAGTTGAATTCAGCAACGGCAGGACAGCAGTGACGACGGGCGGAGCATCTCAATGCTGATTGGCCTTCGCAAATCAATGTCACACGAGTTGAAATATTTAAACTTGGGCGGAAAAGCGAATTTTTCGCAACGCACGGTTCGCTTGAAACGCGTCATTCGCTTTTTCGCAACCATTCACGTCTGTGCATTGACTTTGCATGTAATCTACTCACGCGAACGATTCACAACTCTTTTGGTGTGAACGCACCATAATGCTGCGTTCACATCAAAAGAATTGTGAAATATTCGCTTTTCTGCTTTTTCGCCCACGAAAAATTCGCCTGACGCTGAGTTGCAAAAGCCAATCAGCGTTGAGAAACTCCGCCCGTCGTCACCGCCGTCCTGCCGTTGCTGAATCAAACTGCTGCTGGTCCGCTGAAGGAGCGCTGGAAGCGGCTTCATTCAGACACTCGTCCTGGAGGAGTCGGAGATGTGTGCGACTACGGATAATATTATGAACCCAGACACGGGGGCGCTTGATGTTCCGACGTTTGTCAGGATCAAGGGTTTGTTTTTGTAATACTCATTTAGGTCACAAGAGGCTGAAGTGCACCACTACCCCGTATTCTAAATTTTTCCCACATGAGTTTTAATCTCTCCATGCTCTTTAAACACATGCTATGACACATTGCGGTCATGTCTTTGTTCTGGCTAGAAATGAGTTTCAAATCAGCTGTAATCTGTTAGTGTGTCAGGGGGTCAGGATAAAGCGGAGGTTCAGGTTGTGTTGGTGTTCATGTTCATAAGTCTTACAGTGAAGTGGAAGGGGTAGGCATGCTCGCCCAGCTTCTTCAGCAGCCGCTCCTGCAGCCGGCTCGGAGACGTCTTCGTCTCCTGCAGAGGAGGGAAGACCTGGACCGTGCTGACGTACAGGTCCTTCCGGAAGGAAAGGCCCAGGACGTCCAGGTCCTCCCGGCCGTAGCGGAACGCACAGGTCAGAGTCACAAACACTGAGGACGGACAGAGGCATCAATGAAATGGACGGTTACTCAGTCACTCAGTTACTTTGTGTCCGTCTCCTCATTTCCTACCTTTTCGATCTTTCAGATACTCTTGATCCACGAGGAGCACTCCGTCTAGAACACACGCACATGCACACGCACACGCACACACATAGTTAGATCAGACTTGAGCTCACAAGACCATCCCCTCACCTCCATCTGTGTTTGACTGTGACCTATACTTTCAGGGTCCCCTTTTTTTAATTCAGAAAATAATCAATTTCCAGGTTTAGCGTGACCAAACTAACAACTTTAATGATTCAGAACTGCGACATTTCCCTTCAACACTCTGGCTGACACTAGATCATGGGACGCCGAGTGGGCTGCAAAGGACACGTGTGTTGTGTCCAAATTTGGGCAAAATACAATCTCCATCTCGCATTTGGGGGAGGGGCGGGGGCCTTGTCGACCCTTTTAAGATGTGTTTAGTTTAGAAATGCCGCCTCTAAATTGGGGCCGTAAGTATTATACACACACTGGGGAGAGAAAGCATTTCCGCCACGAAAATGTGTGTGTGTTTGTTTGTGTCCCTTTAAGGAATTAAGTGAAAGCTAGAGTAGAGAAAAATCTATCAATTTGTTGACCAGACACTGTGTGTGTGTGTGTGTGTCTGTGTGTCTGAGTTTCTGAGTTTCTGAGTTTCGCTACCTTCGGGTACCCATTTCACTAAAGACCAGTTATTTGGGGACGGCTTGTAGAATTGGGGACAAAAGCTGTGGCCCCAATTTAGAAGAAGCAGATTTTTTGGGTCAGTGGTTAAAGTCAGGTTTAGGGTAAGTCCGATGTAATGTTCCCAAAGGCGTCACGTCACTCATTGGTTTGTGGACCACCGTTTTGAAGCCTCAAGTTCGCTATCTTGGTTTGTTGCAAATAAACGCTGAATAAGACATTTTATGGGGACCAAAATGTAAAAATGTGAAACCACAACGTGAAAGGGTTAAAGTGCTGCCCCCTGCTGGAGAATGTAAGAAAGTGTGTGTGTTTACACTCACCAACTGGATCTATGTGGTCTAAGTGATCAACAAAGTCTCGCTTCCCCAGATAAACTGTGAGCTTTGGAAGGAAAGAGAGCGATTAGGATAATCCAGGAGAAGTAATGACACACACACACACACACACACACACACACACACACACACACACACACACACACACACACACACACACACACACACACACACACACACACACACACACACACACACACACACACACACACACACACACACACACACACACACACACACACTACCTTGCAGTTGGGGCTGGACTTCTTAAAGACTCTGTAAAACAAGATAGAGAGCACATGTTGTAAACAGAGAGAGCGCGCGTGTGTGAGAAACAAAACATTTGAGATTAATTTATTAATGAATTTATTGATATCAGCAACCTGCGCTGAGCCACACAAATTCAAAGCAGCTCTGTGACTGAAAATGCTCCCGACATCATTCACGCAATGTTTCAAAGCGTTTCAGATGTTTCTGTATTCTGTGTCATGGTTTGGTCTCTCAGCTGTCTGCTGCACCGGCCCTTTAAGAAGACATGTGCCAGAAGGTCTGGTTGTTGATGCTCACATCACTATGGGAGCTTGGTCTTGTGGCTTTTCCGATGGTCCAGCGTAGGGCAGCAATATTGTGGGAATATTCGAGATGGAAACTTTTCCATGGGGATTGATGGGAAATACCAGGAATAAAATAGAAAGACAGGTGGTATTTCAATTCAATTCAGTTTATTTTATATAGCCCAACATCACAAATACAAGTTTGCTTCGGAGGGCTTTACAATCTGTACACATAACATCCCTGTCCCGGGACCTCACATCGGATCAGGAAAAACTCCCCTAAAGAGATAGTAAAAACCCTTTCACAGGGAACAAAGGGAAGAAACCTGAGGGAGAGCAACAGAGGAGGATCCCTCTCCCCGGATGGACAGAAGCAATAGATGTCATGTGGCCATTTATCAAGTCCAATGCATTTTATCCAAAGCGACTTACAAATTTGGTGCCTGCATTTAACCCATCCTACTTAAGGAGCAATGGGCTGCTGGGAAGCGCCCGGGGAGCAACTAGGGGTTTCGTGCATGTGTGCTCAAGGACACTTGGACATGAGAACTGTGGGGGGACCAGGGATCAGACCGGCTACTTTGCGGTCCCAAGACGACCACTCTACCAATGAGCCACAGCTGCCTTAATATCAGAAGCCGACACTAATGTCACACCGTCTAATAGAAATAAACAAACAAATCAACCATTTAAAGTTAAACATTAAATTGAAAATGACTCATTCAGCATGGTGTTGAGCTTTCATCGATCACCAACAACAAAACATTCCCTTTGATCCCATTTCAAAATACAACTCTCTCAGGCCTCCGTATCCTGTCCATGGACTCAGATTTATATGATCGTGCTGTGCAGAATTTCCAAAATACTAGTAGAACACACACAGTTCCCGGTCGAACTGTCGGCAGCTGAGTTGCATTATAGGTAATCTGTGAAGCCATCGGCTATCGGCCTGATATAGCCTCTTGGATGATATTTCTGGTGTTCCGTGAAGCCAGCGGATATCCGGGCCAAGACCTCCTCTTCAGTCCGCTGGTCAATCGTCTCCAGTCCGATTAGCAACTTGAGAGGCGTGACTGGAAATGGAGTCGAGAGACGACGTGTGCGACCGTGTTGTTTCACAAGCAGCCAGGCGTTCAAACCGAAGCCTGCTCAAACGTGATTGGTCAATACCAGTCGGGACTAGGGCTGTCAACGAATAATCAAAATTCGAATATATATTCGAATAGTTGTTAAAAACAGAATTTCGAATGTGAAAATTAATATTCGAATGTAAAAAAATAATTAAAAAAAAAAGTATTTCGGAGGATAATTATCGTGAATCTGGCAACCCCCGCCGCGGCCGCGATGAAGTGTCCTCTTTTTGTGTGTGTGTGTGTGTGTGTGTGTGTGTGTGTGTGTGTGTGTGTGTGTGTGTGTGTGTGTGTGTGTGTGTGTGTGTGTGTGTGTGACGAGCCGTTCGGGGCAGAGTCTCTGACCCGGAGCAGACGTGAAGCTGGTTGAGGCTTTCACGGGGTTTTGCTGTTGTTTTGGCGTAGGCTGCGGCCCACAGTAGCCTGTTCTATGTTCCCTTAATAAACACCCTGTAAGCCAGCTAACGTCTCGTAGCTTTCCTGACCCAGGGTCGCTACACTATGTAAGCTAGAGTTAGCTTACCATTCAACGACAAGCAACTTGAGGCCACATCTCCAGAATGTGCACCCAAGAGAATATGGCATAAAATGTGGACCTTCAGCGAAACAGCCCCGTCTGGATACGTATTTTGCGCCGTCCGCCACAAGTTCGTTGTCTGCGGCACGACAGGAGGCCTGCACGCAAAAATTGATTATGTTTATATGTTTTTTTTTAAGAGGGAATATTCGAACGTCATTTTTTAGCAATTTTGACAGTCCTAGTCGGGACTACAAACAAAAATCACTTCTGATACCAGAATCTTCCGAACCAACCAGGGTGACCCTGACCTGCCCCGTCTCTACCCTAAAGCATGAACAAAACAAACATTGCCACCACAATATATATGCTAAATACTACCAATACGTCACAAACGCTGGTCACATGACTAACACAGGGACAGTATTTGTCCATGTAGCGTTGCCTGCGTTTCAAAGTAAACAAGGGAAACATCAAGGCCTGCTTAGTGTCTCTGGTGGACATCAACAAGCTGTTAGTGGAGGCTCTCATTACACTCCAATACACACTAGAGGCCCTGTATAACCACGTCACATTTCCTGTCCTTTAAAAAAACACACACACACACACACACACACACACACACACACACACACACACACACACACACACACACACACACACGTAAACAGAAAGAGAGCAGCCAGACAGCAGCATCAATGGCTGACAGCACAATGAACTGTACGATGGGGAGTTGACCATAAACAACAACTTCAAGCTCAAAACGGATCCTGGGTGACATTTACTCTCACCGTGTGTGTGTGTGTGTGTGTGTGTGTGTGTGTGTGTGTGTGTCAGAACAGAGCAGATCCAACAACAGCGTGGCGCTGGTGTCCCGATTAGATTATGCACACAGCGTGGAACAGTTCTGATCCCGAGGGACACATCAATCATCACAATGGAAAAATTGCAATAGCACTTAACGAAAGGACAATGGGAGAGAACGTTTCGAAGGGAACACACTCGAGGAACTATTCAGGACTCGTTTTGAGGAAATCTCCACCCTCGGATTCTCCGATACCATCAACAGGGTCAGATTGTTTGCACAGGGCCATTCCAACAGGGTTCACGCAACACGGGAATCGTGACGAAAACCAGCTTGCAGGCTTTGCTTCATAGAACCATGAAAAACAAAATGAATGTTGTTGTGGGAAACAGTATATAGATATTTTCCCATCACAATGTCAACATGTAGACGACCACAAAAGCACGAAACTGTGGCTTCGCTGTTTCCATTATTGCAGAAGAAGATTGTCACAGAGCAGAGCTGTCGTCAAGACCTTTCAGGAGGTCACGTGAGCTTGAGGTTTATGCCCACTGCTGCAGTTTTGGGAACATTAGCAGGAATGTGCTGTCGTTTACATTCTGAGGACAGAAAACGGGGGGCAAAGAACAAAATCCACATCCTGATGATCAACAGAATTGTCCATTACTTCCTGAGAAGAGGACACGTGAACCCCTTCCTGTCAACCCCTTATCCTACAGGCAACAGAAAACATGTAATCATCATAAAACTCAACTCAGCCAGGCATGAAGCTGCTGAGGTCAGCACTGAGGACAGGATACAACCCACAACATTGAATTACATGAAAGCCAAATCATCAAATGTCAAGAGATTTGAAAGGTTTGGAAATGATCCAACTGCCAGGCAGTGTTTGACCTCCAAAGCTTTTCTTAAAAAAATTAAAAAGTGACTGTTTTTTTTTACCCAACAAATAAACAATGATCATGAACATTGTTCTAGAAATATAAACAACTAACAAAACAAATATCATGTTTTCACGTTAAGGATAGGTTAATTTTTTCAAGCTTGCTTTAAAACCACGTAAAAATAACAGTCCGCCCTGCAAAAATGTATCGGAAGTTGATATGAGGCTTCAGTAGTCTGGTACTCCCTCATATTGTTTTATATAACTTGTATTCTATTTGAAAATCAAGTAGCTCATGAAAAATATTTGGTGTCTCAAACACTCGGAGCTAATCCTACACCTGTTATTATTGTATACGTCTTGAACATGTCTGAGTGGAAAACGTATCATTTTCAAAGTGTTCCATACATATTAAATCAACGTTTAAAAGGACCAGGTTGTGAGAATGTAGCGACATCTAGTGGCGCGGCCGCAGATTGCAACCAACTGAACAGTCCTCACATTTCAAGATTGATGCAGGACTACTACGGTGGCCTTCAGCAATTAAGTCAAACCTCTGTCACAGACAGACAAAAGACCTCTTTGGTTTTCAGACCACTACCATTTAAAAAGGCCCTCCGACGTGCAGCGGGCTCTTTCTGTCTTTGGCGACTCCTAGTGGCACCACAGAAGAAGAAGACACCGTCACAGAAACCTGTCAAATTGTCCTTCATGTCCGCCGACGTCTCGTGTGTTTATACTGGAGACTTTCGTGTTGACATGTATGTACGAGACACGGGAATACGTGTCCGTCTTCCTCAAAAAACCGTCTCCGATCAAACACGTTCAACTCCTCTGTTGTACCAGCAACGTAAGATAGCAGCAGAGTAGCGACGTTATGAGCCACGTCTGTCCGGTTTTAACTAAGTTCAACCTCGGTCTATGGGGCTTATAGCCCGACGTGTCTTAAACAATCAGCCACGTAAAAGTCAAAACGAGTATTAGCCTATTCAGAAGAGAGAAACGGTGCTACGTTCTTTCTGCTCCGGTGCTCGACACACCAACGCGTTTCTCTAAGAAGAGGAAGTTACGCCAGACCCCTTCACGAAATCTATGCTTTTCTTTTACGGCAAACGTAACAGCTGCACCTGTACACGTCCCGGCGAGACTTTACACTTTTCCGTATTTTTCGCATCCACTCTTCAATTCGGCATTACTTATGAATCGATATTTATTGATGTCTAGTTTTTTTTTTTTTTTTTTTAATCAACTTAAAGTCCTCTAAAATCCAGAGTCACGTGAATGTGTTTTCACACAGTTCTTTGCGCAGACAGCGATGATACAAACAGCAGATTGATTTGCTCCGGTTTAGTGCATTAGTTCCCGTTTTTCCGTTAATGGAGCGAGCTGCGTCTTCTCCTCCCGCACCGTGACAGAAACACAGAGCCAACGGGGCGGTTCTCGTACCTGGTCCCCGCTTTGTCCCCCATCTCCTCTATCTCCTCGGTACCGTGTGGACGGTGGGTCTCGGTAGTCCTGGTCTGTGGTCTGTGCTGGTCCCGTGTGTCCTGCTGCTGCTGCTGCTTTTTTAGAGTAATTCAGCCTGTTTCCGCAGTTTAGGGACA
The DNA here is from genome assembly GCA_038501785.1 of Myoxocephalus aenaeus. Taxonomy (NCBI): domain Eukaryota; kingdom Metazoa; phylum Chordata; class Actinopteri; order Perciformes; family Cottidae; genus Myoxocephalus; species Myoxocephalus aenaeus. The sequence goes on from JBAMJR010000189.1 coordinate 2,094,133, forward strand.
AAAACCACGCCTACATGTAATTTTGACGGACACCTTAACCAGATATACTGCGATACACCTGCAAACCAGCATACAGACACACTGGTAGAAGTATTAGTGGCAGTAATAAGAAACAGGCTTTTCTACCTCATTACACGTCTGAGGGAGGCTCCTTGTACCTGCACCAAGTGGAAGAAGTACTCAGGTCCTGAAGTCAAAGTACCACTATGTCAAACTACTCCGATAAAGTGTATTTAAAATCCTTCTTAAATAAAAAATAACGTGTTGTCATCTTCAAATCATAGTTATATCTAAACAGTGAGGGTTCCTAACCAAAGGGCTGGGCCCCTCCAACAACATACATCTAAAGGGGGCATGAGATGAATAATGGAAGAGGGAAGAAGAAAAACAAAGTTATAATCACAAATCTCTTTTTCTTTTTCACATTCCTTATTATTAGATTTTTGGGAATTAATAATTTCACTAGTTATATGGTAAAATGAACTCATCTGAGGTTTAGAGGGGAAGTCTTTCTCTGGTGGAACATCTATGTGAAACATGACAGTGCACTGTCATTTTATCTCATCATATGTTTTTTTTTTTTTTTAAACTTGATCTGAAAAGAAGTAGGAAAAACAATTGCAGTGAAGGAAAAAAGACACTACACTATTTCTCTTTAAAGTGTAGTGGAAGTATAAAGTAGCAAACAAAAAAAGGAAATACATTTGCCTCAGAGGGCTTTACAATGTGTACACATATGACATCCTCTGTTCTGGGACCTCACATCGGATCAGGAAAAACTCCCCCCCCAAAAAAACTTTCACAGGGAGAAAAAAGGGAAGAAACCTTCGGGAGAGCAACAGAGGAGTATCCCTGTCCCCAGATGGAATTATAGTGAATAAGTTACCAAAAAATAACAGCAGCAGTGGATGTAGTAGAATAACAATGACAATAAAAGCAGTTATGGTATTGGCAATACTAATTGCAATGCAACTAGCAATAGCAATGATAATAGCAGGAGGTGTCGGGCAGGACCAGGGTCCAGATAAATAAATATATATATATATATATATATATATATATATATATATATATATATATATATATATATATATACGTGTACATATACATATATATAAATACATAGATACACATATATGCATTTTAACGATCCCTTTGTCTATGAGAGAAAGTGTGATGTTCTCTGTGACCTGAATGCTTCAGGCTACATGAGACGCACACACTCGGGCTAATCCTACCCCTGATATTATTTTATACGTCTTGAACATGTCTGAGTGGAAGGCATCTTTAATTGCAGGACATGATCGAAACCTCATATTCATCACGTGCTATTAAAATTGTTTCGGCGTCATTTAGCTTTGCCAGCATTCTTCGCTGTATAATTTTTTTTGGCCAAAGCAAACCAGAGGATTTTATTTTGAAAGGCGTGGCAGGAAGCGGCAGCGTGTGGGAGTGTCACAGAGTGCCATAGTGAACGCCTTGTATGCGGCTTTCTGGACAGCGCTGAACCGCAGGCTACAGAGACGAACGGCACGCTACTTTACCCGCTCTATTCTCACTTTGTCCCGGCTGTTCGCGTGTGTGGAGACCGGAGCCATGGCTAGCCGCTCTCTGTGGTCGCTCTGCCTGCTGCTGGCGCTGCTGCTGCCGCTGGGAGGTAAGGCTTTGTCCCGCACACATGTTCCGCCTTTTGTGCCGCACTTTGATTCAAGGCCGAGTAACGGTCCACCGGGCCGGGGAGGCAGACGTGAGAGAGCCGCATGCCCATTCAGATCATTACTCTTTTATTAGCTATACACGCGTTATAGCTTTTATTAAGCGAGCTGAAATCAGTTATTGTGGCTGCATTTGTTCCAGATATGAATTATGCTGATTACCAGCAGTAATATATGCAGTAATTACACATTATTACATTAAGTGGAATTATTCTATCGAGTTTCTTCCAGTAGATGCAGTCATTTTAGTCATTCATATAAATATAATAAATATGAGTTAGTATAGATCAAAGTGATGTGGCACCACCCGGCATCCTTCCTGTCTGTCTGGGTTGCAGCGGCACGTGCCCCACTGACAATGATGTCACTCTCGGTGATGATGATAAATATGAAAAGTTGGTCACCTAAAAAGGGGAATAATTTGAGAGCAAATGGCTTCGTGCTGCATCACTGAGGCACCTGTCCTCACACCCACTGGTCTGCAGCGTGCAGACAGCCAGGGCAGACAGCAGCGTGCACACCAGGTGCATTGTGTTTGATTGTGCTGTGTGAGGATTCTGGTATTCAAAAGGTCTGCGTGATGACCTATAGATGTTTAATATGAAGGTGGACTTAAACTGGGGAAAAATATTTTCCCAATCAGTTGTCGGCAAGTAACTGCAATGCTGTGATGCAAATGATATGCAAATTATGTGAATTCATTTTGGCTCGCCAAGGCGGGGGTTTAGGTTTAGGCATACGATTGAAAATGCTTACCCCAGGTAGTTTAAGTATAATACAAAAATGAAAGGTTGTGGGCTCTGGGTGGTGGATGGCAGCACACATCTGACTTTCACACAGGAGACCAAAGTTTCACAGGTCTACAATTAACATTTGCAATTTTTAATAACTGTAAAACTGTGAAGCACAGAGTGGGTGGATCCGGCCGTCACATTTAGTTTTGTTAGGGGAATTTTTCTTTTTTTTTGAGCAGTGACCATATTTGGTCAAGACGGTGGAGCTGGGGAAGGTTCCGTTAGCATAACAACAAGTTAGCAGCTTGTGCTAGCTAGCTTAGCAAGGGCTGCAACAAAATTCACGTTGAAAACTGTGATAAAAACAGTATGTTTGTAACATACCTATCTGAAAAAATGTACGGCAGACTCCTTATAGGGTCTTTTAGCGAGCTAAGCTAACAAGCCAGGTAAGCGTAACTCAAGGATTTAGGACATTACTCTTGGAAACTGATGCAGACGACGTCATCCAGACCGTCATCCAACGTACACACAATGGCCAGCAGGTGGCCCGGCGTACAACTAACCTCACAGCAAGACATATTATGTCCAATATTGCATGAGCATTCTCAAAAAAAGGCACCAACAACACAAACACAGCCAAGAGGTCAAGTTTAATGACTGGAATTAGCCGAGGCGACACCTAGCACATGGCTACCTGCTTTGACGGCACTCGCCTGTCACTCAAAGTGGCCACGCCCTTAATTATGCATAACTCTAATGCCACGTTCACACCGAAAGAGTTGCGAATTTTCGCCTGAGTTTACTCGCTCGACTTTATGTGGTTAATTCACTTTTTCGCAATCATTCGCTGTGGAAAGGGGGCGTGGCTTATCTCTGTGGCTTTACTCCGTGAAAACATTTACCATGTCCGCCATTCACCATTGCAATAACCACTAGTTCTGCTTTATACATGTTGTAGAAGTCCCACAAACGTCGGAACATCAAACACCCCCGTGTCTGGGTTCATAATATTATCCGTAGTCGCACACATCTCCGACTCCTCCAGGACGAGTGTCTGAATGAAGCCTCTTCCAGCGCTCCTTCAGCGGACCAGCAGCAGTTTGATTCAGCAACGGCAGGACGGCGGTGACGACGGGCGGAGCTTCTCAACGCTGATTGGCTTTTGCAACTCAGCGTCAGGCGAATTTTTCGTGGGCGAAAAAGCAGAAAAGCGAATATTTCACAATTCTTTTGGTGTGAACGCAGCATTATGGTGCGTTCACACCAAAAGAGTTGTGAATCGTTCGCGTGAGTAGATTACATGCAAAGTCAATGCACAGACGTGAATGGTTGCGAAAAAGCGAATGACGCGTTTCAAGCGAACCGTGCGTTGCGAAAAATTCGCTTTTCCGCCCAAGTTTAAATATTTCAACTCGTGTGACATTGATTTGCGAAGGCCAATCAGCATTGAGATGCTCCGCCCGTCGTCACTGCTGTCCTGCCGTTGCTGAATTCAACTGGCTGCTGGTCCGCCTGAAGGAGCGCTGAAAGCGGCCGTCATTCAGACACAGGTTGGAGCTGTGTGTGCCCACGGATAATATCATTAACCCAGACACAATGGCATTTGGCCTCCGGGACGAGTGTCTGAATGAAGCCTCTTCCAGCGCTCCTTCAGCGGACCAGCAGCAGTTGGATTCAGCAACGGCAGGACGGCGGTGACGACGGGCGGAGTTTCTCAACGCTGATTGGCTTTTGCAACTCAGCATCGGGCGAATTTTTCGGGCGAAGCACCAGAGTTGAAATATTTCAACTCTGGTGGAAAAGTGAATATTCGCAACGGTTTTTCGCCTCTATCGCGCCGCCCGGCTTTTCCGCAACCATTCGCGTCTTTGTATTGACTTAACATGTAATCTACTCGCGCGAATATTTCGCAACTCTTTTGGTGTGACCACGGCATAAGACTTAATATAATTTAAATGGTTGAGTTTTATAAAAGTTAAACACCCCTACAGTTGTAATGAATGGGGGTATTGGCTATAGTGACCAAAACAGTTTTTGTACCAGGCTGTAAACATGTTTATTTCTGCTGTAAAGGTGGGTATCGTCTATCGAGATTGATGTTGCCTGCAACTATTGATTAAAAGAAAAATGCCAAAAAAATTAGAAAGTTTAAAATCTGGAAAGGAAGCTAAAGCAGGAAGGGAACACTGAAGTTATAAGATAGCCACATCATTGATTCCCAGGGGGAAATTAAGAGTGACAGCAGAACTAGAAAAAGACCAGATTCAAATATAGAAAAGCATAAAGCAGAGTAAAGGAGCAACACCGGCATGAACCAGGATTAGATGGAGTGTATTCATTTTATTGTTTCCCCTTTAATTTCGGAAAATCTGTTTTCTTTTTGTTAATTAACACTTAAAAAATCAATATAAATTTCAAACTCAAACAGGCCTTTGAAGAAGTGAAGCCAGAATGTCCTCTTTCCAAAAAGTCCGCACTCCGAAGGTGTAAATTGGTCCTCACAAAGATAGATATACACGTAAACACATACACACCATGTGTTTGTTTGTGAGTGGCAGCCAATGAGGTTCGCTTCTGTTTGTTCGTCTCCTCTTTTGTGACCCGTCTGGTAAATGATCTCTGTTCTGCAGTCCAGACAACAAATAGAGCGGATTAGTGCACCGAGGGCCCAGTGTGGCACCAGGGCCACGGTTTTGTATCTGTGTGACACAGTTGCACCAGCAGGGACTGGAAAACTGATCCCTGACATGGTCCCACCAATACAAAAAGTTGAAATCAAAGAGACCAGTGTGAATCCTTTTTGCTTTTTATGTGTCAGATTCAGTGTAACGTGTCTGTTTCCTCTGTCTCTCTGGACTCTAGTCCTGTCTCAGGACTTTGACCTGTCCGACGCTCTGGATGATGACAGTAAACCAGGTAAGGACAACAGATCGCCATTCGTCTTGTACATTTCTCCAATGCCCGAAGACCCTATAGACCAGGGGTGTCAAACATACGGCCCGCGGGCCGAATCCGGCCCGCCAGGGGGTCCAGTCCGGCCCGCGGGATAATTGTTAAAATTGCAGAAAAAAAAAAAAAAAAAAAAAAAATACTAGCTGAGCTGGGGCTCGAACCACTGATCCTCTGATTGTGACTGTGGCTAACCATTGAGCCACAGTTGCAATTGATTGGACCACTGACATTACTAGAGATATTGCCCAACTGCGAGGGAATCTGCAGAGGAGAGCCCAGGCAGATAAACAGTGGGCTGATGTCTGAATTTTTGGTCTTTATGTTTCTAGTTTATTGTAGAAATACCTTTTTAAAATAGGGTTTATAAATATATATATTTATATATGATTCATTGTTTTAATTGAGAATTTAGGAAAAATCTAAAATGCCTAAAAAGTGTTTTATAATGCAAGGCATTTCAAAGCTTTGCTTTTTAAGGTCTGCAGAGAACAAAAGTAATGCTGCACTCATTTGTAACTTTAGGTTACATCAAATAAATTAATTAATAAAGAGGCAGTAATGATTTTTTTTTTAATGTTTGGTCTTGATTTTCAAATATATATCGCTGATATTATTGTTCTGGGTGCCCTGCCTTGGGGTATTAAGGCATAGGGGTCAACTTTGGCAATACTATAGACGATAAACATGGATGAGTCCGTATTACACGCATACGTATGTACGTTGGTTTACAGTAAAAGGGTCTACAGCCCCTTTCAGATATTGCAAGTCTGAATCGAATGCAGTTACTTTATCATTGCGAGATATTCTCATGCTGAGACGATTGGAAACCAAAGGCTAGCAAAAAGCTCAGAAAAAAAACACACAGTACCGTACAGGATCTGTCAGTAATGAGCACAAACGTACAATACCATATCCTCTATGAATAACATCAGGGAAAATTAATTACTTTTAAATAACTAAATAATTCCTTGTCAACAGCGACCCCTTCACCAAAGCCAGCAAAGCCAACAAAGCCAGCAGCACCCGCTGGAGGAACAGGAGGAGGTAGGAACCACACAGCAGCTACTGACACTGATCAGTTCATTCTATAATAATTGTAGAAAATGATGTAATGCAACACCACCTTAACCAGGACAGGATCGTTTAGAAGTGTTTACAAATGGGAATTGTGGACCAACATTTTTTTTTAATGAGTAAAGTGAACGTATTAGATTTACATTTTTTTCAACGCCTCGTCTTTCACTTGGACGACTTACTAGATCTCGATGGCACCACCACCACCACCACCGACAAAGCCCCGCCCAAGGTCGTGCCCAAAGTCCCCACAGGTACCAAGGCCCCAGTGAAGCCTAAACCCAAGCCAGGTGAGAGACTGCACCATCCTGTGTTTATAGCCAGCTTTCGTCCTGAGGACACGCCTCCGCTGCAGAGATGTCCGCCTCTTTATTATTATATATATATTATATAGAAATGCACCTTAATTTCTAATTTATACATTGAATCCAGATTTCCTCTATGTTAACCCGTAGTCTTGATCCCTGTCCTTATACCAGTACCGGTGTCATTCATTCAGTTCAGTCAGTTCCACATTATCAGGTGTTAAGTAAGCTACACCGTCGTACAGATGTTTAAAGGAGCAGAGTGTGGGATTTAGCGGCCTCTAGTGGTGAGGTAGCAGATTGCATAGAGCTGAATATCCCTCAACTGACCCAGCTCTTCCGATGCGAGTTGGAGAACGTAACGTAAAAATGTGAAAGGCTCTCTCTTGAGCCAGTGTTGGGTTTGTCCGTTCTGGGCTACTGTAGAAACATAACGGTGCAACATGTTGGACTCCGTGAAGACGACCCGCTCCCTATGTAGAAATGAAGGGCTCATTCTTTTCTATCCCCTGCAATTAAGAAACAACTATTCTTAATTGCAGGGGATTACACATAATAAAATTAAGATCTATTTATGAATATTGTATTCTGTTTATGACAATAAACCCCCTTAGCTTAGCATGAATAGAGTGCGGGAGTTACACTGTAAATGGCGGTTGAATTATTAATGAGGTATCGGACGAACACATGATATCATAAGTTGGTTAGCTCGTTCACACCGCGGGCTGCGTATAAAGATGGACGATGCGGATGCACGTCTCCCCGCTGTGGAAAAAAACGAAAAAGTACGAAGAGCAAGTGAAACCGGAGTCAAATTCCATGTATGTGCAAATTTACATGGCCATTAAAGCTGATTCTGATTCTGCGTGTTCTATTACAGACTCCTGAAGGACTAATTTGCCCGGACAGCTGTCAGTCATGATGTCACACTAACTAATTCAAACAAAAATTAAACCTTGGACATACATCAACGCGATACGTACTACTTAAAATGACAGAAACCATTGTTTGTTGAAACGTATTTGACATGTACTTTAGTTTGTCCCGTGTCCCATTCGCTAATAGGGAGGGGGCGGAGTTTAAGACCTACAAGGCGATCTAGATATTTTGGTTTCACTTTTGGGGAGCAGTCATGTCGTCCATCTTTATATTGACTCTATAGCTCACACGTATATACAGTATATATATTAATTTCTCTCCACATTACAGTCTCAGTTGATCTGTTGCAATGCGTTTTTTAAGACTCCTGATTTTGCATTTGCTTTGCAAAAACATTGACCACTGACCTTTTGACCTCTACAGCTGCGGATGACTTTGACCTGGGTGATGCCTTGGACCCCAACAATGACATTGGTGGCAAGAATAAGAACAAGGGGCAGGGAGGTGGGTGGGAGTGTCTCCCATAGGACTAGCATCATTTTAGAGGGATTGCATGTGGGATTAAAGCCACTATGTGTAGAATATGAACAACCTATGACATCAGAATAAATGATGATTCAATGCTCCAATAACATAAAGACGTACACATAGCGGCTTTAAGTGATACAAAGTAATTCCCTGCAGTATATTTAGGGCATTTTCAATTAATTTGCTTGTGATCTGATCATAAAGAACCCTCGCCCTTAATAAATATACTGCAGTCCAGTCCACACTCATCTGTGTCTCCATTCAAGTTCACAATACTCCCAGCATTGCAGTATTAGAAAAAAAAACTCTGAAAGAAGGACTTAAGCAGTAGATATAAGATTCTCATCAGTTGTCCTGAAACAACTGATGAGTTGTCCAAAACAACAGCAAAAACTTCCAAAGCTCCAAACAGAATGTGAACTTCAGACAGTTTCCGAGGCTCATCAGCACAATTGACCCCAGTCTGCTTGAAGAAGCACTCTGTTGTTTAGAGCTGCAGAAGAACTGAATAACACTCGACATGTCAAGAGTGAGCTCATTGTTTTTCATCTGTTGCTCCCACTCTGCTGATGGCGCAACACTGTCGCTCGCATGCTTTAAAAAAAAAAAAAAAACATTTTGTAGATTTCATTCTCCATTTATATATATTTCTTTCATCAAATTATGTGTTTGCAGATTTGTGACGTGATCTTGATTCTATGAATGAAAGGCATCATTGTTATTCATGATAAAATGTACCATGATGTAAAATATGTTGTCATGTTTACATCGTATTAGGCTGATAAATCCGCCGATATCTGTATGTCAGTAATTGTGTATATGATGGCCAATATGAAAAACAAAATCTCAAATATATATACATCTAAAAAATTAGATGTATATATATTTGTTATCGGATTTTTTAATACTCCAAAATATCGACACATGATCGGCCTCAGAAATCCAGTATCGGTCGGATTATAATGGAGTAGAAATTCACTTCAACAAATCACTTTTCAAAAAGGTACAGGAAACATAATTTATAAACGATCAGTAAATATATACAGCGACTCTTTCGTCGCTCTTGATTGATTTCACCATTCTTCGCTGGCGGGAGCTCGAGGCACTGACAGACCAGGTTTAAAGTAGCCCTCGACATCCTGAAGTTCTGGATGAAATCTGTTTCAGTGAAGCCAAGTCACGACCCGATCCCACCAAAAAGCCGCCATTGAAAACGTGGCTCTCCTTCCTTGTCCTGCTCGATCATCTGCTCACGAATCTTTCTGCGACCAGTTCACACTGGGACGTGATATCGGCCACGTCTGAAAAATAATATGAATAGCCAAACAAAGAAACTAAATCAGATTTGATAAACAAATCAAAGTCGAGCGCTAAGGCTTGCAGTGTGAATGCAGAGTCTCAACAAGCAGGTTTCCCGTACCTTTAACTTCCAGTCCATCACGTAGAGATGCTGTTCGTCTCCCTCACTGATTGTGTGGTCTCTTTCAGGTGGATTTTCTGACGACGATCTGTTCGATATCGGCAAGGACAACACCTACAAACCTGACAAAGGCAAAGGTAATGTGTGCGCCTCCATAGAAAACCCATGTTTAACCCAGCAGCTGAGGGAATGTAACCCTGCCGTCACTCTGTGGTTTCCACAGGTGGACGTCCCAGTGGTGACAAAGATCAAATAAACCAGTATGACGACAACACTGGTAGGTTTTCTCCGTCGCTAGGGTTGGTTCATAAATGCACGTCCGTCTCTCCGGTGGCTGGACTTCACTATATATCTATATAAATATATAATTATATGTGTGTGTGTTTGCAGAGACCACAGCAGAAGTGGGCACCATTGCAGGGATCGTTAGTGCGGTTGCTATGGCGCTGGTGGGCGCAATCACCAGCTACATCTCCTACCAGAAGAAGAAGCTGTGCTTCGGTCTACAACGTAAGGCTTCTACACTACAGCTGTGTGTTTTGACCTGAGGACATTGACCTCACCAGTACTGCTGCCAGTTTGGCTAAACATGGCAATGAAGGGCTTCAATAAAGCCCAAGTGAAATATTTACTGAAACCTGATCAAATTTAGCTACGACTTTGTTTTAAATATTTATACATACATGAGTTTCACAGTTCGTAGTATTTTCGTAGTTTAAAAAGTGTCCGACTACACAATCTAGGATTGCAGCAGCAAACGGGGGCAGTTGGTCAATCCATTTGAAAGCACAACAAAGCAAATACTTTTTACTCTCCTGAACAGAATACAAGGTCATTAGTTCATTTCCAGTGTTGAATTATACACACAGAACCTGTGAAGATTGAATAGACGTAATATGAAAATATATTGTATATCTGACCTGAAACATGATAATTGCTGTTTAAAAATTCTGTTAATTGTAATTCTGTTTTTTTTTACACACACGCACACACGCACGCACACACGCACGCACGCACACACGCACACACGCACACAACATACCTCCAAGGCTGTAATCTTTGGAAGTGATGCTAGCTTGTGATGCTAGCTGAAAACTACCTTCTATAGTACAGCCTAGCTTAAATGCCTAGCTTAAATGTTGCCACCTGATTTAATAAGTCACTAGTTTAAACTAGCTAATTTAAAACTAGCTGGTTGTCACTAAGAACTTCGGAAGAACTAATTAACGGTTCAGCATTTCATTTAATGAAAAGCTGCGGCTAGTAACACAAGTAGGGTGACCAGACGTCCGGATTTAGGCCAGACAGTCTGGATTTTCAATGCCGTGTCCGGTGTCCGGCGCAGCATCAAGCCGGACGCGTATTTGTCCTCCTTTTTGCATACCTGCAAACTTGTCACCTTACGGCGAAATTCACTGTTTTGAAATCAAAATATATGAACTGGCCGGCCAGCGTTTCTGAGATTGGAGTGGTCGTGATCTTCATAATAGAAGATCTTTGATAAGTCTTGGCCAATCAGCGTTAAGATGTCTCCAGCGGCCGTTTCTCAATACGCGTTCTTCTCTGTACTTGATGAGGAAACTCACAACTGAAAGTTGACGTTCTCTGAATACTACTGTTGTTGAGTCACAACATGTACTTTTAGGATGTTTTCAGGCGAGAAGTTAGTTGTTTAAGCATCAAATCTGTGATCGGTTATTCAAGAATCAGCCGACGGGTTGAGTTCCTGCTGAGGGACCGTGAGTCCCGTCTGCACCGGGCCGTCAGCGCTGTGCTGCCCGCCGAGAGCAGCCTGATCCCGGCAGGATTTTTTGAAATGATCCGCTGGCTCCGATTTCTCCATAGCGGTTAAACATGAGATATAATTCTGTTTGAGGGTCTAACGAGCAATCTTTATTAGTTTATTATTTATTCACAGTAACGTTACATCAGTTTAACGGAGGGAAAGGTTAAGATTCATAACGTAATGTTTTAATTTAACTTTTACTTTGAACTTCAGCGGTGTCTTTTTACTTTTGACCGAATTGATTGCAATTGTATGTGTACATATATAAAATACATATTAATTGTTAATTACAATTAATAATTACATATTAAGAATATATTACATATATAATATATATATATTTAAAAAAAGATATACATATTAATTAATTAATTGATAAAGCAGGTATAAAGCAGGTATGCTCCAAGGAGATCAATTACATTAAAAAGGGCTCACATCCCCTCTCTTCACACTTAATAAAATCAACCTGCACCCCTTATATGCAATTATAATACGGGTAGATCAAATCAAGCATTCTGATTGGTTGAGAGTGAGTCACGGGGTGTACTTTATTCAGCCATAAAGTACTGTACAGCCTGTTTACATTTAGAGCGTTCCATATCAGTGTGCACTTAAAATAACAGGTAGATTTAAATTGTGCGACCGTTAGTTGTCATTTCAAGCTAGACAATTAAAAACATGTTTGGTGTAAACTTTGATATTTTGGGGGGAATGACTTTTGATGAGAATGTCAGCGGTGAATAATGTATTTGTGGTCCCTGTTCCTGCTGTACAGTCAAACATTGATACGGCTCACAATCAGGAGAGCAGATAACGCTCTGAGAGAGACAAGTTAGCGGGGAGCGAGTGCATCAAACCGGAAACTAAGATGAGGAATGAAAAGGGTTTGATCACAAAATCGTGATAATTTCCAGGGAGACATAATTACGTCGGTAATTTCCCGACGTGAGGCGAGTTCTCTAAACATCATGGAGGAGAAAAATGACAGAGAAAAGACGGACAGAAGCAGCGAGAGCACTTCTTTACATCAGTGGCTCAGTGTCATCCTCCACCCTGCTTTCAATCGGTCAGTTTTATAGTCCCGTCAGTTTTATAGTCCCGTCAGTTTTATAGTCCCGTATGTGCGTCCCGTACACATACGGGACTATTTTCTCTGTCTCTGAAATGCGATACACAACGTTTGGTGGCTACAACTATTTTGTGCTGAAAGGGAGCTTACTATTACTATTTATAAAGTCGCAGGTAACCGTATTATAAAAGCAATAAGGTACTCGAGGCAGTACTGTATCGACAATAATGTACTGTTCAAGGGTGTTGTTAGGCCCGACGCGCAGCAAAATACCGAATAGTGTCCTCCTTTTTGGTGTTATGGATATGGTCACCCTAAACACGAGTAGCCGTAGCTGTTGATGCTAACTACATGTGTTGCTTTGTGACAGAGAGCCTGAATACGGACATGGTGAAAGCTGAGAACCCTGAGGCCGTGGTGGCTACAGAACCACAAGGTAAGCACTCCTCTACTGCACTCCACTCACATCTAGTGCACACTCGGTTCCAGTCTCATCTATCACTTTAAAAGGCCCAAATATAAAACAATAGATCTTTGTTAATATAGCAAACATTTCCTTTTACCTGGTGCAGCCAGTTACTTGATAACTCCAGTGGCCGGCACCACGACACCGGCACTCTTGCATTCTCTTCGATTAAACACCTGCACTTTTCTCTTTACAATGTAACAGCGAGGTAGTGAGGGGAGGTGCAGGTGATTAGACACGGGAGGATTGAATCAGGGGCGGGGCAGACAATCACAAAAGGGGGAAAACATACAAAGGCAGGGAAATAAAATAAAAACAAGAAAAAATAAAAATAAAAACCCAAGACCATGACCTGCACTCTCATTGTTTGCGGTGTAATATCGGCCGGCTTCAATAAAAAGCAGCATCTTTGATATTTCCGCTAAGACTATTTCTATTCCTTTTAATAATAAGAGACTATTAACAATACATTTACAAAACACATCGCTATCACACTTACTCCATATTAACTGATAGAAATGATCTTTGTATAAACTACCATGTTTTTTTTGTGTCTTTGCAGTCCAACAGACTCTCCTGGAGCCACCCAATGCTGAACCACCCACTGAAGAGAATGTCGTGTAACAGACTCACACACCACACCACACACACACACACACAGGTCACCCAACAACATTTGCTCTTTCCCAAACATTCCCCACCTAAGCCCCCTGCACGCACACACACACACACACACACACACACACACACACACACACACACACACACACACACACACACACACACACACGCTGCAGGATAGACTTTCTATTGTGTAGCATGTCCTGGTTGATCTTGCAGCTCTGTGCTGTAAACATTGGGATTTGTAGTCCTTTTGGCTGAATGTGAACACCGATTTCTTTTTAATTCTCAGCTATAAACATGGCCAACAGTGTATCGAACCTTGCCAAATGTACGTGTATATAGTAATTTATTGTTTACTGTTCAAACACCACTGACAATATTGGTCTTCAGTAATCCAGCCTTCAGCATGTACTCAGATTTCTCTGCTGTGAGCAGAGTTTTAGCATTTTGCTGAATTCCAGACACAGTGAAATTGGAATACTGGAAAAGAAAATAGTGGTTAGTTGTGTAATACGTTGGAGAAAGAAACTCTTCTGAGCTTCTATGGGTGCGTGTCGAGCTTCAGTCTCTGTGTAGTGAGCTGGATTTCAGCGGGTTAGTTTACCTATTGATTTGATTGAATTTTAGCACACTGATTTGTGACTTGCAGCATGATTAGAGCTGAATTGTATGTGAACCAGGAAGCGCTGCGAGACACCGCCCAGTCTTCTCTTCTTTTTGTCTCCAGAATAATGAAAGTCGTGTTCCAGCTATCAGCAATATCACATTTCCTGACTTTGAATGAAATTTAGCCGTTTCCCCCTTTTGACACATAACTGATTACTTGTCGCGAGTCGTAGATGTTACTTTTGTTGATGTACAGTGTCGGAAATCCAATCTAAACCGTGACAACACTGCACAGAATCACAGAAGAGTGAAATGAAGAACATTAGACAATATTCCCCAGATTTCTATTCAAAGCCTTGTAGCAACTTTTTATCTAATCATGTCTTAAATGTGGTGATACACTGTGTTAAATGGTCAGATTAGGTAGTCAACCATTAGCACAGTTGGTGTTACTTCATAATAACATGTTAAACTAATGGCGAAGGTTGGACTCATAGAACCCAGGTTACGTCATGTAGGGAGGATAGGGAGAGACCTCTGCCTTGGCCGTTCCCATAAGTGAAAAGAATTGCGTGTATTGGCCCTGTGATTCGAAGCCATTATTTCTTCTCTAATACTACACCCTTTCACCAAATTTCATGAAAATCAGCCCAGTAGTTTTTCTGTAATCCCGCTGACAAACTTGGCAGACTAACAATGTGAGTTTCTCTTATTCCTACATGTGACTTTATAATTTATTTTATTTCAGTTTCAGTTTACTATATTATCATTATGAGCTTAAAATCTGTGATTATGATGATTATCAATAATCATTATTAATTGAAGTTTCCCCAAGAGGTTTAATTACATTTTGACCCGCTTGGAACATGTATACTGCCCTTAAATGGGATCCACTATTAGCTGATGAAGTCCATTAGTGGGACATACCTCATTGAACTGGACTTACTGCAGGTAGCTACTGTTTACATCATTTGACAGTTGCATCATTATTTGCTACATGTATACCCTCCTCATGTTGTCTATCTTGATGTACAAAGTTGCCTTATTCAGATTTGGATCTTTTTGCAGTGGGGAAACTTACTTACAACCTGTGACCTTTTATAGTGTAAATATTCTGTTTTTGTTTTTCCAAATGATAATGCCTAATGAAGGGAGCCTGGCTTGGTTTTCAAAAAGTGATGATGTTGAAATAGTTGTGATTAGAGTAGTTAAGTCAAGGTATAAAAAACAAATTCAAGCGAAAAATGGGATTGAAGTTCAGGAAATTTAACGACTCACCATACTTGTAGCATGTAGCATAAAAATTATGCTTGCAAAATCAGTTCCACTGCAGTTAGAGCTTAAAAATGCACAGCACGTACTTCTCGGTCTCGGTTAATTTGAAAAAGAGATTTTCTTCAGTGGGAAGCTATTTGAAAAAGAGAAAACCTCAACACTTTGTTTGGCAAAAAGCTGGCTGTGACGAAGCTCGTGGACAGGCAGATAAATGTGTGAAATGTGACTTTCTGTTGAAGATACGACTGCTACATTCAGAAGCTAATATTGTTTGTGCTCTGTTTTATTGTGTTAGCACTGAGGTGCCAGTATGTGTAGAATAATTCTAAAATGTGTCTTTATCCATGGTGGCCATTTTACATTTACATAATTGTGATACGGGGAAGTAGCATTATGCTAAGATGTATGAAAGTAGCACAACGCGTAACAAAAGCGAAAGAGATTTTTGATTGTGGAGCCCAGACGGCTAAGGCCCTATCATAAATTGCTAACAACAATTTAAAGGAATCCTGTGGAGTTTTTCTGTTAAGAAATGTGTATCCTTGAGGCATAACATACACGATAAATACATTTCCTTCCATCTAACACATAAGCTAGCTAAGCCAGCACATTGCTACATTTCTTGACCACCAAATGTCGATTAATGGATTAGCACGAAGCCGTTAGCCGGAATGTGAAGCGCATAATCAGCATATAACGTATACAAACAAAACGGGGACATAGCACAACTGTAGTCAAAAACTCCACTGGATACCCTCTCCAGTAACTCTCCTAATGATAGGTATTAAACTGTATATATTTTTAATACATTTCACTAGGAGAGTAACATTAGAAAAACTGGTTCGGAATCTGTAAAAATCATCACATTTGCCCAATTTATTGCGATTATTAGCTCAGTATGCTTCAACCACACTGGTTTGTAATGAGGTGTAAAGACAAAAGTGGTCATACCTGTTGTACTGGATGGCTGCAACCCACTGTGTACAGTGGCAATGATTGACAGTCATCAATACCTGATTACGCCGTCTGAAAAAGGGGGTCAGGCTCTCATAAGGTGTGTTGAGACCGAATGCAAAGCGGATTTTCGCCTCACGTTACTTGTGCGTATGCGGCCACTGGAGGGTTTTTGGGCGTATTTTGCAACTCACAAATATTCGCCCTGAACCGCCAATTGGAGTTTCCAAAATGAACTTTAAACTAACGCGTATTCATTCATTGCTTTGCCTTTGGATGTAATCGTTCCGCGTGAGAAATCCGCTTGCCGTTCGGTCCGAACACACCTTTAGATGATCGGACAAATACGTTTGTTTGAAGCATGCAGAAGCCTTTGGTGGACTTCAAAATGGTCACAATGGAACAAGATTTGCAAGCGTGGTAAAGTGAGTCATTCGTGAAAGATGAAGTCAGAGAGGAGTTAATCCGTTGGCACAGAAACGTAAAAAACTAGAAGTCTGCTTTAGCCGCGTAGATGAAGTTAGCAGCAGTAGTTAGCTTTAGGATCTTTAATAGTGTCATGACGAGTGCTTTTTGAAAGTTGTGATGGTTGTACATATTAATGTGAGCCTTTCTGTGTTTGGACTATTAGCAGTGCGTAAGAGCGCATATTTAAGCTCAATATTATACTCTTCAGTGTGTCTGTGTGTGTTTATACTCAGCCTGCTCTTTTTACACTTTGTACCCGACTTTCCTAATAACGTAGCTTAACTTTTGTAGATAGTTTTACTGCTACCTTGTTCTGTACTGCCACCGATTTGTTGTTTGCCTGAAGAGGTCTCGAGATCTGAAATCATTCACCGTTTTTCTATACTGTCTGATATTTGGTCTGTCGTTTTATAGCACCGCTCAAACTCTGGTGAGAATTATCGAACCCCATGTGGGGGACTTGAGATATCCCACAATGTCTCATGCCTCATTTCCACTGCGCGGTTCGGCTCGACGCTTTTGGTACAACGTCCTTATCTTATTGCTATTTGTAAAAATCTGGGTCAAGTCAATTTCAGAAATATCGGTCGCTATTGACGATATTGATGCAGGATGTCCTTGGTCGCGATCTTGGTGACGATTCTTCCCGACCAATCAGTGGTCTGCAGTGCTTTAACTCCACCCTTTAGTATCGACTCTGCTCAGAGAACCTCGACCGCGGTGGTACCCAAAAAAAAAGGTACCAGGGATCATGCCACACCTTTTGGCAATTGAAAACTAAAACAGAGCGAGTTGAGTAGAGCCGTACCTGCAGTGGAATTGCGACCATAGTGAATAATGCCGCGTTCACGTCACGGGTGATGTAAGCTAGCTACGGGAAGGATTTACTAATTTGAGAACGTTCACTTTACCAGACAACAAAAGGACAACCCGATGTTTGCAGCTGGTTGTTTGAGAGTCACAGCACTATCCGGGAGGCATCTTCCAAGTCGGATATTTCGGATAACGGTTTCCCAGTCACAATTACGACTTGGGCGCTCTGCTTGGCTCTTGCGCCGGTCTTTACAATCTCCAGTTGTGTAATTTCAGCTAGTGCTTGAGCCACGCGTGCCTCTTGAACCGCTCACGGTTCCTTGGCGGCGATCGGCTGGTTGGCGGCCAATGTGTTTCTGTAGACGACAAAAACAAAGACGCTAGCAGAATCCAACGCGTGACGTGAACGTGGCATTAGCAGTGATTGGCAATGATTTGAGTAGCGTCTGCTAGAATAGTCTGTATCGACGTGAATGCCTGATGGAATTTTTGCTGAGGCAGTATGTGTTGTATGAGCTGTGAATAGCGTTGGCGGTGTGTTCCGTATCTGACAGGATGCAGCACAGTCCCGCATGAATACCACACCCCGGTCTCCTTCATGTTGCCTTGGAAATGCAGCCGCTTTGCATCACCCCTCTAAAAGTCCTTAAACACTGTTAAAAAGACAAACAATCCCACTCTGGGACTTCAAGTGGTCGGAGTACCAAACTGTGGTTTGGTCGTGCATGGATGCCCTGTCGGCTGTAATTCAAATGGTGCTTCTCTCTCTGCCTTACACCCTGTACGGTCCCACAGGGACGCGCCGCAGTGTTCATCCAACACCCACCCGAGCAACAGCGACGCCCGCTGTTCGGTCAAACTTGGGCCCTTGGAGAGCCGACCTCCACACAAAGCGCAACTCAAAACAACGAACCTTTCCGTTTACTGAATGTATCGAGTGTCTGAATGTGACACGGAGAAAAACCCTTTCAGCTGTAGCAAAAACTGCAAATTCACCAAAGATGTTGCACGAATTGAGATTGGCTTTGCCTGTATGCATTGGGACTGGACGAAAAAAAAATAAGGTTTTGGAATAATTGTGAAGGAAAAGGATTGAATCGGTTTGCTGGGTAGACAAGGATTTGATGGATCAGAGTACGGCTGATAAATAATGTGTCCTGCCCTGTACACTGCTCACTTAGAAACACAATGTGTGAATGGCTCAGTGATTATTGACAATGGATGTTGATGCTGCTTTAGGATTCAGTGTGGACATTGATGCCGTGGAACACGTCACCATGCTGCTGTTACCAGACTGTACAGGACACGATATGACCAACATCTGTATGATCTATACAGATGTGCGTGGCGTCGTGTCCACCCCCCCTGTAAATAGTCAGGTGTTTGGATAGCTGTGGACTGGTGGTGAAAGAAAAGGTCCAGAGAAGCAGCGGTGTCACTAAATAACAGGTTGGTTTTTACAAAGAGTGCTAAAATTGATCATGGCCGAGATTTCAGCTCACTTTTTATACAAATAGTCATCCCACAATTACTGATGGAGCCACATGTTCAGACGATCCATGCCAATTTCTGATAATGCATTATAATAATATTAACATTGCATTATTACGCTGTCAAAAAAGAAATTCCAACTTTAGGAAATCCACACAAACCAACCCTCTCCCAAATTCATATTCCTTCAGCGAAGAGCGAAGGAAACGGACCAGCTGGCCACTGAAACGCAGCTATTCCCAGACTTAATGCTAACAATAAACCTTTCTAGCTATTCTCGGTCACTCTGTGGACACCGGTTACATGCAATACGTGAATTAATAAAATGTTTCTTACCATCAACCCAACTTTTACTGGCTTTACCGCCATGTTTCAACAAAAAAATTCTGAAACTGAGGCTGGGTTACACCGTTAGCTCGCTTTGTAAAGCGCCTGCGTGGCGTCACATGACCGCCGTGTGTGCATGGTCACGTGACACTGACCTCTCCCGACACGCCGCCGCTCTGCACGTCCTCCTCAGTGTCCCGCGAAGCCGGCCGACATCCAGGGACCCTCACGGCCCTCGGAGGGGCCGGCCCCGCGGGGCCACCTGTCACATACAGCAGCACACTGCTCTCATACACACACATACACACACACACACACACTTTGATGCATGCTTTTCTCTACATACACTTTACTCTGTGCGTCTTCCTGACAACTGAATGTTGGACAGTCTTCATCGCTTGAAGTGTAACAGTGAACTCTACTTTCTCTCTAATTCCACTACGAGTCTCTGGCAATGTCACAGGAACTTGTTACTAAAATGAAGCGATTCAATAAAACATTTCAAAAAGACAAGAAAGATTCTTTTTTTCTTTATTTTATTTTTTTAAATGGAATGTCAGAAGTGATTATGGCTCATTTAGGAGGTTTAACTTCTCATATTTAGACACATTACGTACAAAACAAAGATTTGCATGATCGCATGCCACAGGTAGACAGTGTGTTAATATGTTAAATAGCATTAGAATCATTACACTGCATTAAATAGACAAATACATAAGAGGTGTGCTTAATTCTAACTGGCGTGAGCCGCTCCACACTTCTGGAGTTTGGCTCATTTGTGAGAAACACTGATTAGAAACAGATGATTGACAGTACAAGACAAAGTGGTTGGGGGCCAGTGACACGGTTGGCACATGGAAAGGCAACGTAAAGAAATACAAGTAATTTTTAAATACAAATAAAGGAAAACACGCAGCAGGTGAGGGAGGCGATGCCAGGATCGATATTCTTTCTTCTGAGGTTCCCAGTCCCAAAAAGAAAAGATCTTTTTTTATATTTAATTTTTCCACCTTGAAAATGTTTCCGCCCGCGACTTTGGAGAGCGGTGTGGCTCTGGTCAGAATCACGGTCAAAGTAAAGGAAGGAGGCGTGAGCGAGCCGGCAGGAGGCGGAGCTTCGTGGTGTCTTTACTGGCAGCTTTCAGTCTGGTGAATACGTGAACCCTGAGACGAAGAGGAGCACTTCTTCAAACACTCGGGAATCCAACGGTAAGAGTCCCACAGGGCCGGGGAAGCTGGTCTTTCGGAACTTGGAGATTTTTTTTTAATTATATAAATAAGCACAGGCTTCGTGTCAGGCTAGTTTCTAGTCAGAAAAAAACTTTGGTGTTCTCCCGAGAAACGTTTGAGGGACAGCTACAGTAGCAGGAAAATAGAGATACGGGGCCATGAATTTTATGAATTTTGTGTTTATCAGATAAACGGATGAACACTGAATGTATCAGATTCAGTGCCTCATATTTATAAGCTACTGCAGCTACCATGGGGCAAATTACGCTAATGTTTTTCCTGTTTTCCACACATCTATCTTTTTTGGTCCCCGTTGTCCTTCTGTACATTTTTAATACTTTCTTTTAAATACTTTTTTTTTTTAAAACTTTAAACCCATCTCCAGGAGGTCACTTTACTTTGCTAAAAGTGTATTTAAGAATATTATTATAAAATCTCTTTGTAAAAGCCTCCTTCCCATTGTAAACATCAGTATTTGTAGAAACCGAGCTAAAACATGCATTTGTGTGTGTGTGTGTGTGTGTGTGTGTGTGTGTGTGTGTGTGTGTGTCAGACAGCAAAGTGCAGAGGCGTTCCCGCGGTGTGTGAAGGGGAGTGTTCGGAGAAGGAGGACGAGGACTGGGAGGTGGCCTCTCTCTGTAGGTCCTCCACCCTCCTCTGGAGCTCTGCTCTCAAGAACAGCAGCTCCTTCAGCGTCTGGTGCACCGGCACCTGGAACAGGAACAGACCGGTTATAGGGGACCACACAGCCATGACCAGAATCTTATGGGCCCTGACAGATAACAGATAGGAATACGTGTGCAGGCGTGCGTGTGTGTTGTTATGAGCATAACGTTGTAATTGTCTCAATTACAGTATGAAGTATTAAGTTTAGAAGTGAAACAATGAATCTATTAAAGAATTTTTTATTTATTTTTTATATCTGCTTTGCTTTCATTTTTTTTTATAAAACTAAAATAACTGGTTGCAGTAATTTAACTGAATACGTGATGTGTTTTCTCCGTCTGACAATAAGTTGAACATCTTTGGATTTCAGACAAAGCATTTTAAGATTATTTTTTTTTAGCATTTTATGACATTTTATAAACCGAAGCCAATTTTTGATTACCAAAATAATCAGCAGATCAATAAATAATTGGTAAATTAAATAACCATTTGCTTAAGTACTAATATTTCAAGAAATATAGCCTGATATGACTTAAGTTACACTTTTACAAGAAATGGTTAATATCATGAGGGAAATCCTATCATGAATACATTTGTACTTTTGGGAAAAACAGCCTTATATTATCAGTTTATTTAATTTAATTTAATGTAATTGTAAAAGTCATAACCAGCAGCCTTACTGCTTGAGCAGTGCTACTCGTCACATTCTTCTGATGAGGCTTACCCACTTACTTTCTACATACTAAATGCGAGGGGCATTTATATTTTTTTTTATTGTGTCAGTCTGTGATGTCAATGATGAGCGACAACATTGATCTTCAAACACCGCAGTGCTCCATAACACAGCAGCACCGCCCCCTAGTGGGATCCAGGAGAGTAGCATGCATTTGAGTGTAACCTCCATGGTCTGAACGCTCTGCGTACCTGTGGTCTCATGCGCGGGTTCCAGCGGGCGTAGTAGCCCGTCCACAGCTCCAGATGTCTGGAGGAAACCAGCGGACACAGAACGTGGTGCTCATAGTCCACGTAGAAGGGGTTGGTAAAGTCCTCCGGCTGGCTGGAGGGGGGGGGGGGGGGACATTGGAACAGTCAAGACTGTGACTCCTACCGCTCTCACGCTTATCAAGGTGGCGAGTAAGTTACCTGTTCACGTAGGACCACAGGGACACGGTGTCGGTCTGCACCTCCTTAGCCGCCCTCTCCTGCTCGCTGCTATACAGGAAGGTGCCGAACAGACAGCTGTAGAGGTGGTCCAGCACCGTGATCAGGAACAGCTCGTTGAACTCAAAGGCTGCTGGGAACTGCAGTCGGAGGCACAGAAGTCAAAATGAGCACGTCGGATATCGACATACATAGACTTGTTTTTATTAACTCTCGCCTCCCCTTCAACTCTCGATTCTCTTGAACCTTTCACTTCCTTTCCCAACTGCCTTGTCTCTGAGCAGACAGCATCTCACTTCCTTTCCCAACTGCCTTGTCTCTGAGCAGACAGCATCTCACTTCCTTTCCTAACTGTCTCTGAGCAGACAGCATCTCACTTCCTTTCCTAACTGTCTCTGAGCAGACAGCATCTCACTTCCTTTCCTAACTGTCTCTGAGCAGACAGCATCTCACTTCCTTTCCTAACTGTCTCTGAGCAGACAGCATCTCACTTCCTTTCCTAAGTGTGTCTTTGCGCAGATGTCACCTTGCCCCCTGAGAGCAGAGCAGAACCCTGTGCAGACCTGATCTCTGCACAGGGTTCTGCGCGTTACCTGTCGGGTCATCTGCCAGACGCAGTCGATGAACTGGACGAAGAGAGGAGAGCGCTCCGAGTTGGCGTGGTTCTCGTCGCCGTGGCCAACGCGCTGCGGCAGAAAGCAGAACTTTGAATAGACACGGCATCTTGATGTGTGGAACAAGTACTGCACATGAAGTCGTGACGGGTCACAATGTGGAACACAAGTTGTCTCTTTTCTGTTGTAAATGCACACACGTTAATACTTGCATGACATGTTTTGACGCCGTTTTTGATTTTGGGTTGGCTTCAAAAGTCAATAAAAAAATTAATCTAATTTTCCGACATCATCATGTGTACATTCTGGGCATTTATCTAATTAATTAGAAGTCTCTGTAAAAAAAGAACCAACGTGTTCCCAGTTTGTCACGCCACAGAAAAATGTTTCGTAGATTTGTTTTTTTATGAAAACACAATGTTCCTTACGGCGGCAAACTTGTGTCCAAAGCTGACCCACTCCTTCTCCACCAGGGCCTGCACACACACACACACACACACACACACACACACACACACACACACACACACACACAAGGTCATCACGCTGCTGGGAGGAAGACCTCTGGACTGATCACTGCGCTGCAGCGTTGGTGTGACCTGGAACCCTCGGAGCGTGCGGTAGTGGCTGTCCAGCATCAGCATGGCCAGAGAGGTGAGCTGAGCGGTCCGGTCCCAGCCGTCGCTGCAGTGCACCACCACCGACGTCTTCCCCGACTCCACCTTGTCGGCTATCTTAGCTGCTCCTGCTAATAACAGCTAACACACAAACACACACACGTATGGTTGGTAAAATACTCCCACAGCGATGAAGAAACAACTGGTCTGTGTGCCGAGTTACCCGGATGTACTCCAGCCAGTGCGTCTGGTCGATGGCGGAGTGCCAGTGGGCTTCGTCGATGGTGGGGTAAACCACGTCCTTCATCTTCCTCAGAGACTCCCTCATCACGTGGATGTTGGGGATCTCCAGGAAGTTCAGCTCCACGTTTGGGTAGAAGCTCTCGCTCTCGTACCCGCCGTCCTTCGCCTTGTTGGTGACCGCCACGCTGCTCTGCCGGGCATCGAAGATGGTGAGCTTGTGGGACTGGGCGTTGGCGTCCATGATAATTTGGAGGTAGCGCTCGTCCTCTTTGCAGCGGCGGTCCGACGGTCCGACCAGCGGCTGGCTGCAGCGCACGATGGTGGCCTGGGTCTCCGGGTGGATCCAGGACAGGACCTGAATGGGAGAGCAGGCGGCGGTTCAGGACCAGGAGGAAACACTGTTGCCCTGGGCGACGTGTCCCTTCATCAACACACCAACGTCGTTTACTTTGACTCAAGACCACTCACACCGTGCTGCTGCCACACATACTCACGAGAGCATCCAATGTGGATTCATCCGCCGCTGAAAATAGTCCCAAACTAATTCAGCATTACCTCCCGTTTGAGTATAGCTTGCTAAAAACTGACCACGACCAAACATTGTGAAATCTCGGTGTATACATAAAAAAAAAAAAAAAGTGAGCACATGTAGTATTTAAACTAACAATGAGAATTCCAAAGCATACAGTACACCTTAAATGACACAAATGAATGAGACAATAGTTTGATTAAAAGAATAAACACGTATATGTATGCCTGCTTATATTTGGAATGTCTTCTTTTAAAAGCATATTAATTATTTCAAACTCAGCGTAAATGAACATCATGAACATATGAATATAACAAATTTCCATGATTTTTCCAAAACTTTTGGGATTTTATTTTTTCAAGGACTTTTCCAGGCCTGGAAAAGACAATTTTTTAAAATTCCATGACCAGCTCTGGAGCCTCCATGCCAGTGGAGGGGGGCGGCACTCCTTGACAACGGTAGTGTTGGTAGTTTACTATCTATCTCATACATACATACATACATAATTACTGATTCTATCATAATTGTATCATCTATTTATTTTCTATTTCTACAAGTCTTCTCTCACCCACTGACTAAATGTTGTTAACTGGTCGCTTTTCACTGTTAATTTATTGTCTTCTGTTTCGCAATTAAAAAAAAGAAAAGAAATTCTAGTAGAAGAGAATTGAGCCCCTTTTATTGCTGATGCAGTGTTTATTTATGTGGATGTGCAAGCTGCAAATATGGGTACCGATTTGAATACCATTGTTATTATGCAGGTTCTTTATGATGCATTCTATCAATTACACTTTTGATACACACTTTTTTCAAATCTTACTTCATCAAGTGTGTTTGATTTTATCATCTTATTCATCCCTATTTTTATGTTCTTTTCTGGATCCATTTTCTTGAATGAGATGTGCTCTACAAATTAACTGTATTATTACCATTATTATATGTATATATATTATTATTGTTAGTATGGGCTTCTCCGACGTACCGGTATGCGGTGCTTGGCTCTGAACACAGCCACCCGTCTGACGTCGTCCTCTGTGATGTGGGTGGGGATGACCAGGATGGAGGGATAGGTGTCACACAGCTCGTAGCTGCTGTTCAGCTTACTAATGGCCCAGCTCTCGTTGGGGAGGCCCTGCCCAACACACGGAGAACATGGAGGAACCTGTCAGACAGAGTACAGTACTACCATGCAGGCTTTCCTGTGGAACCAGAGGCTTGGTGTGCGGTACATTTATATCACTTAGTATGAGGGTGTAACACAAACATTTCCTCCACTAATCATTTCCAGCCGCTTCCATTTTTGTCGTTTTTCCTTCACTGTTGAAGGATAGTTTGGATGTTTTGAAACTGGGTTGAACGAGGTACTCCTCTATAGTCAGTGTATTCAGATGTCACACAGTCCTTTGCAACTGGACGAGAAACGTATGTAGGATCTCTTCAAAGCCACTAGACTCAAACAATTAAAACACAAAAAAACGGTATGGATAAATTTCACTTTAAACTCAATCTCCTGTCGGAAAATATTCTAAATATAGCAACCACCTAAACACAGCAGCACATTCATTTGCTCCCGTCTGTTCCTCCAAACTCCATCTACTGTAGGAATACACGGACTATGGAAAAGTACTTCAGACCACCTGAACCCTCCCTTTATTAAGCTACTGTCAATCAAACTCAGCACTTCCTGTGAAGAAATTTAAAGTTAAAAGTATTCCGGGTGGCTTAATCCCTGCCTGTCGTGGTCAGCTTTAAATGTTAAAATCCAGCAGCAAGTGATGAGTTTCATTGGCCGTGACTGATTTGTCATGAATGTTGGTTTGCTGATAGAGTCATTCAAGTGTATAGAAGGTGAGGGGTGGATGTGACAGCTGGTGTGCAGTTACCAGGCGTCTGTACTCTGCCGTTGGGTCGTACACCTTCCAGCCGTCCACGGGGAACTGCTCCTCGTACAGGAAGGCAAACAGGCGCTGAAAGAGAGCGACACGTTATTCATTATCAAGTCATTTATTGATTATTCATTTCAAATAGTCGATCCGTTTCCATCAAAACCTAATTAATTGCCTATTTTGTCTCAACGAAAAGTTAAAAATGATAAAACAATGACACGATGCCTCACTGGCATCCCGCCGGTGAATACTACCAACTGTGTGTGGTGAGACTGACCAGGCTGTGGGAGAGAGGGAAGGCGTGCTTGGCCAGCAGCTCCACCACGTCCGGATGGCCCTCCTCCGCCTTGTAGGCGAACCTGGGACTCCTCATGTCCTTGCAGACCAGCTCCAGGCCTTTGGTGTTCTCTCCCTGGTTGGGGACACTGATGGTCTCCAGTCTGCTGATGACCCCCAGGTTCACGTCGAGGACGAACGGAGACTCCTGGACGTGCACAGATGGACATTAACACACAGCCGCAAAGACACACACAGGAGTCCTGTGATAGTAAATTAAAAGGAGTTGCATAATAAATGGGACGTGAAGTACCCGTTCCACGCTGGTGAAGTAGAGCTTATAGTCCGTGATGGTCAGCGTTCCATTAACCAGACCACTGAACGGACAGATGTACATCACATCCTTGACTGCACGTCAGCACACAAGGAAACACAAATATATTGATTCATGGGGAGGTAAGGAAAGAAACACATATACATTGCACTACATGATGAATATGAACACACTGGAAGCCCTTGGGGGAATCTGGCGATTAATTTTCTTAGTCTGAACAGTTTTCCCTCCTGACTTTCCATAAATTATAATTTTTTGTATCTGTGAAAAACCTTTTAGAAATAATATCCTGTTCTTATTGGTGCTCAATGTGGAATTCAGAGCATATCCATTGACTCCACGAGGCTCTCAACATGGCGACGTTTGAGCCAGCAGCTAGCATTAAAGCTTGGAATACAGAATGTAGCACCTCTAAGTGCTAAACAGAGAAAACGGTTTAGATCAGGCTTCCTCTCGGGCTCTTGTAACACCGGGTTGATGGACAGGGAGGAACTCACCTGTGGTCTGGACCGTCTCTCCTGGGAGCAGAGGAACCTGGTTCTGGAACATCGTGGCCTGCGCCCCGTATCTCAGAGCTGGAAGGTTCTGCACAGAACATGGAGCGGTCAGTGAGACCACAACAGGCTAGACCTGCACCACCGACACCAAACAGGCTCTTACTGAACGTGTAGCAAACGGCTAACACGGGCGGTTCTCTCTACGAGTGTTTAGTGTTTAGACGACATCACGCACAAGCTAACCGAACGCTCAGACATAGCAGCATGCTATTCACTGTTAGCGACTCAAAGTCTGTCCAGCAGCGGTGCATCGTGGGGGATTTGTGTATTTACTGATAATTAAAAAAATAAAATAATAATCAAACTGCCTTCTTTAGGATGAAATATAATTTTAAGAAGGCAGTTTGTTGTAACGCTGATCTTAATTAGTGAAAATAAATGCATCAGAGTTATGAGCGTGTCGCTTTTTTTTTTTACGATATAAATGAAAACTACTGTAAATGTGGATACAAATCACAATGCACAGACACAACACTGATGACAGAAATATGAATGGGATATTTCAAAAATATTAAAAGGGATGTTAGAAATTAGGCAACAGAGAAGAAAGTTCAGAATCAGTAAATAAACAAATTAGTTGTAACACTCGTGGAGAGATATCCTGACTTTTAGTCCCTCGTGTGGCCGAGCTCCAAAAGCCTTGATCCTACACTTTCCACAATGCAAATCAATAGCTTCTTCCTCAGTCCCCAAACTTGTATGTCACGTGTGTGATTCTGCCGTCACTTCCTCAGGACAGCGGCGCTGAAGGGAGCTGAGACAGAAGGAGGCGACGAGGCATGCAGACCAGGACAGAGTGAGGAGGAGGAGGAGGAGGAGGAAGGGCAGACAGACAGACAGAGAGAGAGCGAGAGAGACTTGCCAGAGCATTGGTAGGATGCTCAGAATCACTATCTCCATGGTAACAAAGCCCTTCATCATGTGAATCTTGCTGCCGGGGAGAGCCAGCATGGAGAAAGTGAGAGACATCACACAGTAAATAGACATAGTTCTACACGTCTGAATGTTATTACGTCATTCTCCTCACTCTGCTGGGCGTGTCGAGCTCAGAACCCACACACCAAAAATTTACAGAATTCGGTGTCCACGTAATGATGTAATCCACGCGAGCGGGCTGGAGTCCATCAGATGTGACCCACTTTATGGACAGTGCATGCCAGTCGGTCCTGTAGGCGACGGGGCGAGACCCGGGTATCAGACACGTTCTGAGAAATGTTGATCAATCACATTGGAGCAGGGGAACCTGCCAGCTATCGTCTGACTGATTTAGCTTTCAATTAGATCACACACATATATGATCTAATTGAAAGTCAGACGATAGATAGACAGACATACACCCCAATTAAATATCAGTATATATATATATATATATATATATATATATATATATATATATATATATATATATATATATATATATATATATATATATATAAGAAAACATTGCAGTACAGAAATGGAAAAATAGTGTTGGAAAAAGTCACTGAAAAAGTGAAACACTGATGAATAAACACCCTGAACTTGTGGTGTTATTGTGTACCCAGAACACCTCATTGGAAGAGGGACGAGTGTGTAGAGATGGAGGAAGTATAAAAAGCATGAAGAGGACAGAGGAAGAGGAAGAAGAAGGAGGCAGACTGAGTTGGATCTGGCCCGAGATGAATTGTGCAGTGGGTCTAAATCAGGAAGCCCCTCCAACCTCAGACCTCACGACAACCTGACTGCAGCCACACGATCACTTCCTGTTTACGCTACATGAAACAGAACGTGCACACTCGGAAGATTATTCAACACATCGTATGATCTTTGCATCAGTGGAGCGAAGCGCAATGTTTCTTTACTTCCGTCTCCACGTGCGTTTCATCCTCCGTTCAACGAGAAGGAAACACCAGTTAGAAAGAAGCTTCAGCCTGAAGCTGAGCTCGGCTTTCGGGTGATTAGTGCGTCTGCGAAATGTACAGTATTCAAGAGAAGACAAGCTGATGAGACTACAACTCTTACCCTGGGAGTCAGCCTCTTGGACACCTGGAGACACCAAGTACACACACACACAGAGGGTAACTTTTACTGCGAGGCATTGCATCTCCTCTTCCTCTTTAAAATCGTCCAACAGCAAAAGGAAGGCGTGCCCAGTGTTCGGTGCAAATGGCCAAAAGCAAACGCAACGATCAGAAGCTGCTGCGAGGTGAGCTGCATGACGGCGGAGCAAATTTATGTTTAAAAACCCAACAAGCGACAGAAGCGCTGCATCTGACTTCATTCCAGACGTGACAACTCCAAAGGGCACTATTTGTGAAACTTTGTCTTGTTTTTAAAAAAGGGTCATGAACAACACAAGCTATATTCTTCTGACCTCTATTGTATTGGGGGTGGAGGCAGAAAGCTCAAGAGACTCCAAACCAGGTGGCAACCTCTGGTTCTGGAAGGTAAAGCCAATAAGGAAGTGCCATGAAGCTGCAGTCTCTCTAATGGCCATCGGGTTTTGTAACCAGAGGTGACTCCTCTGGTTACAAAAATAACCGTTTTAGGTTTAGTTAGGAGAGATAACCGAAAGATACCCCGGTATGTTGAACTAGCAGGGAGAAGACAAACTGCACAGCAGCTCAGCAGTAGCTTCATCTAAACAGCAGCTGTGACGCAGTACATACATACAGTACACACTTAACAGACAAAGCTCTGCCCACACACACTTCTGCCAGCCTTACCATGAAATCTGGTCTTCTCCTAGCCTATCAAGTTACAAAACACACACACCGATGAGAAATACTGTCAGCAGAGTAAGAGTGTGTGTGTGTGTGTGTGTGTGTGTGCGTGTGTGTGTGTGTGTGTGTGTGTTACCTTGTTGTCCCTGGCGACATCCGACGGGACTGACGATACTCCGATCTGACTGGAGATGGTGGCCGCAATCAGCTGTTTACACCACTCCACATGAGAACCTGTTGGACTGAAGGAGGGGCATAGCATTTGATTTATTGATGGCTGTAAAAGAGAATTACAACAAATATAACAACAACAACAAAGATTACCATCCCTCGCTTTAATTCTACAACACGGCCTCTTATTAAAATCATATTGGAATTCCTTGTTATTAAATAATTATATTAGCTCAGTCTTGAGACTTGTCTGTCCAGGGTAGTAAGTGGACTATGGGTGTCAGGCATTTCATGCATTACTATTAATATATTTTGCAGATATTATGCTCACAAAAATATTATTCTGGGTCAAATTACAATCTAAACTAATATGAGGGCACTGAACTAAGCGGTTGGTCCAGACCTTTGTTTCCAAATCTCGCATTCAGGAAGACAATTCAACTGACATGTATTATTTTAATAAAAATGACTACTTCATTAAAAAGAGATGGATCATTTTATAGTTCTTGGCCTATACCGTCCCAGTGGCTCGTGGCCAGACTCCACTGTAAACAAGGCATATGTAGTGAGCGCGAGCCTCGGTTCGCCCGTTAGTGGTCTGCATCAGTGGCTCCTAACGTTCCAACTAACTAGCTCGTCCTGTTACTAACTAGCTGTCTGTCTGTCTGCCTGTCTGTCTGTCTGCTGCCCCCCTGGTAGACTACCGTGTTAAGCTGTCGCCCTTCTTCTCGTGGTACTTTAAGGACACCTTTAGCCTGTAGCTACACTATCAAAGCTACTGTAATGTCAAATACCATCACACCAAACTACGGTTAAAAATACACTAATATATTTGTAGCTTTTGCTTATAAAAACTGTTCTAAAAGTTACAATTGTAAAAATATTACGCATTGGAGCTACGTCGAATCGACACGGTTATTTTTAACAGGAAATGTTTTGTGTAATATTTCACGGGGGATAAAATATTGGGGAAAGGCACAAACACGGGAATGGACAACGCATGAAATATACTTGTAATATGGAGCCACTCACCTGTCCAGGGTGTCACCGGCGGCTGGTCCGCCTGTCGGCGAGCCCCAGAGCTTTCTGTTCGGCCCTGCTCCGTCCGCCGCCCCGGCAGCTCCGGCCTGCTTCTCCATCTGCCAGACAACCGTTTAGTCTCCAGGTCACTACGGGAGGAGGCGGGCGAGTCCCTCCGAGGCGAGGACACGGACCAAATTACACCTCGGTTTAGTTCCAATGTCCGCCGTTAGCGCGCGCGCTTGTTTGGCTCCGTCAGGGCTCGAGGCTCACCGTAGATGTGTCTGAGAACGCTTCCTGTCATTTGGTTGTTCGTGCTTCCTCCTGACCGCCTCGTCTCCTCTCTTCCTCGAGCCGAAGCTCCGCCCCTTTACAACACTCCTCACGCCAGAGATGCGCGGATGAGCCGAGGCATTGTGGGAAGGATGTTCAACAGCTACAATTACATTTTAGGCAATGAGAAGGAATATATATATATATATATATTATTTGTTGGAAAATTCCATATTCAGATTTAAAATGAATTGTGTCAAGAACTACGTCAATACAGTACCATAATAATAATAAACATTAAGAAGGCTGTTTGATGAATTAAACACGTAAACGATGATATTATTACTTTGAATTTGTATTACTCTTTGCATATATATATATATATATATATATATATATATATACACATATATACATATATATATACACATATATACATATATATACACATATATACATATATATACACATATATACATATATATATATACATATACATATATATACATATACATATATATACATATATATGTATATACATGTATATACATGTATATATATATATACATGTATATACATGTATATATATATATACACATGTATATACATATATATATATACATATATACATGTATATATGTATATATATATATATATATATATATGTATATATATATACATGTATATACATACACTTACATATATATACATACACATATACATATATACACACACACATATACATATATACACACACACATATACATATATATATATATATATATACACATACATATATACACATATATATATATATATATATATATATATATATATATATATATATATATATATATACACACACACATATACACACACACACATAAATATATGTATATATAATTACATTTCTTTTTTAATTATTTATTTATATACATATTATTTATTTATATATATATATTTTTTTTTTACTATATTATTTATATTTGCTCCCATCTAGACACAAGATGAGTAGTCCCTCCTTTATAAAATATACTGGATTGGGAACTAAAGCGAGCAATTAGAAAAAGAACAAACTCCAAACGGTGTGTTTTTATAGAAATAATATTCTTATGATTATAACTTAAAAGTCTCTTGCGTGCAGACCCAGGCCCCTGTTGCATGCTGGGATGGGTCTTTAGTCGCGGTGTAATATGTCGATGATGTAAGCAAGAAACACCTTGAGAGGAATGAAAACAAAAAACACATGCAAGGAGAGTCAGAAATCCTTAAATTAATTTAATCAGTAATATTTACATAACAGGACCCATCCAACAAACTGTGGAGAGGATATAACATGATTAAAAGAAATACATTTGAAATGCATTCTGATTCTCGCCTTCCCTTATTGATGACAAAAAGATCCTGTGACACATTTCATGTGTATTTATTAAAAAAGCCAGCTATATTATGACACGAAACCCCTCAAACTACAACCCCCTACGTTAATGAAAGAGTACATTTGAAATGATCGGTGACAGAGTGCTTCATCGCCACAGAGCCAGAGTGAATCCGAAAGCCAGAGATCCACCAGAGAAGTGAGAGGGAGGCCTGGAGGTTTGTGACAGGCGACCAGCATCCAGAAGCTTCCGTCTTTCCATCCTGGGTTATCGAGTACAAACCAATGAAATGCCCTCAAAATAAAACTAAACTAAAAGTTTAAACCAATGGAGCAGAAATCCACAATTTATACCAACAATTTCTGGACCAACATTACTTGCCTTTTTTTGTATAAAACTAAGATTTTACACTACATAAAATAATTGTATTTTTTACAACAATAGAACTTTAGACAGTAAAATAGGTTTTGATTGAGGTAATTACATCATGGTTCTTGTACAAAGTAAAAAATAATAAAAATAGATTTTTTATCTTTTTTACCCTAAAAACAGAGCCACCCGAACACTTTATTTATGTCGCTGTCGTTTCTTATTTGTCTCCGTTGTTCCACCGACAAACCATCACGAGATCAAACACTTTTCAAAAGCATCCATTTGGTAGAACCCGTTTAATCCCTTCTGTGAACATGGGAGAGTCCAGAGTCATGTTTGAGATGTAACATCGTTGCAGGAAGCCAAAGTCCTCCTTTGGAAGACCTCCCTTTCGGTTTTCTGTGGTTCCATTTCCTTATGATACCCTAGTGATGGATTTGGGGACACCTGCCAGCCAATCCTCAGAGTTACATTTGTCTGGAGGGTATGGAAGGATTAAGGGTTGGGTCTATTCTCAAAATCGCCCTAAAGCATACCTTGCTTCATGGTCCATTTTACTTTCAATGGGATCATAATTTACTAAATGAGTTCAGCCCCATAGATCCTTCGTAATGAGGACGTGTTGGACCACATGGATCTTTGGAGTGTAAAAGTGAGATGTTGATACTTCTGCTTGCAAAGGTACAATTTTGAGTCTCTCCGAGTATACAAATGTTCTCCACACACTCTGTTGAGGTTCTGAAACTCAACAGAGAACCCTGCATCGTGGAATGTACCTGACCAGTCTAGCTAGGTTTATGTGGCCCTTGTTGTTCTTCTTGATACGATGCGGTCTGCTCCAGGTACCTCTGCACTCCGTAGATACCAGCAGCCAACGTGCATATCCTCCTATTCAACCCGTCACGGACCCATAAATAACAGCAGAGCATCCTCCCAAACCAGAGGACACAAGGCGTTGCTCCTTTGGAACCCTGAATCACAGAGCTGTCCATCTCAAACATGACCCGGGACAGCTAGAGTACGTTTCTCTGAAGAGGTGAAGGCGATTCTCACAAGAATCAAGGCACAAATCTGGACATGACCTTATGACTTATTGCACCTCATTCACAATTAAACCCTGTCAATCTGTACATAAAATGCATCATCTCAATGCATTGTTGCCTCCTTAACTTAGATTTCTCTATCACAAGGCAGGCTGCTTAAATCAAAATTCATGGATGCTGTAGAGACGTAAAGTGGGAACAAATTCCAATTCCCCTTCTAGTACATCATACGAAGTGGAGGTGACTAATACTCCAAAAAGAGTTTTGGTAAAAAAAAAAAAAAAATTACCAGCGTCCGAGTCAGACCACCAACACCCCAGAACCTCTGTGGGTATTGTAGCCTAATATTCATTTGTGAAGGAGGTTTTTTATGAAATGTTGACGATATAGTGTCAGGTGGACATGATCTACAGTGTTTTTATTTGATCACAATAATTAAAGCGGTTTCCCTTGGGGTCTGGAGCCAGAGCACAGCTAACGGCTACATGGAGCTCCTTTCAATAGCCAGCCATCGGGTTTATTCTTGTTTTCAGTGATGGAACCCAGAGCTGGCATTGGCAAAACGACACGCCAGCATTTGACAGGTTATTAAATTTTTCTCTGAGGGATTATGACGTACTGGCCACACAAAGTATCGCACTCAAATCCTCAACTTGCAGTACTCCAGTAATCAAGCCCCAGTCAATACCGCCAAGGAGGTTATGCTTTCAGTTCGGTTCATTTGGTTTGTTTGTCAGCAGGATTACGTAAAAACTACCAGCCAGAGTTTCATGAAACTTGGTGGGAAGTGGTAGCATGGGCCACCAAAGAGCCCACGAAACCTTGGAGCGAATCAACAGGCAGATGCAAACATTATCTTTCACGAATAGGACCGGCCTTTGCGGATCTCTGCGCTCTCAGAGTGCCTTTCGAGTTTATCAAATGGCCCGCGTTGGAACGAAGCACCAGAGGCCGAGCGCTAACACGGTGGCAGGAAACAGAAACCTACAGATTCTCGACAGACCGAGCGATACAGTACATACATTTGTGACGGATGTGTTCTCTCAGAGGTTGTTTTCAAATTAACCGAAACGGGAGCCCTTGAAGTTAGCAGCAAAATCCTCATATCATGCAACTCAATTATTTTCCCCCTCAACATTACATTTAACCCTAAACACACACAAACGCACGCACACACTGTTTTCCATGTGAGGTTGTGAGTTTGACCCGGCACACTGCTCAGTGGACACCAGCTCCACGACAGCACCAGAACCCAAAGAGACAAACTACTAGAGAATGTGCTTTTTGGACAGGTTGGTTTCCATGAGTTCTTATCTGGGAATTTACCATTAAGAGTCTGGAAAAAAAGTGAAATGAATAAATAGATATTAAGTCATAATTATGAGATATGTCACTTTTCACTGGAAGACAAAAAAAATTGTACATTTTAAAGTCAGAAATGGGAGATACTAGGTCATACAGTGAATCAAAAATAAAGATTATTATTATTATTTTAAGAAAATTATCTCATCTTCTCACAACTTTAGTCATTATTCAAACTTGGTACCCTATAATTTTGAATGAATATTTCTATTCTTTCATTCCTACCAATATACCCTTCTTTTAATTTTTCTGGCGGATATTAACTTCCATGTAAATGTGTGAAAACACACATTTACATATACAATCAAGGATAATTTCCCTAATTTGACAAATTTGCCTTACTTTTTATAGCTTTCTCCGTCATACCTATTAGTTATGATAACATGCTTTGCACCTATTTCCACGCTGCTGTCTTTGCTACACAAAGCTGAAATCTAGAGTCCAATGAGGCCGAACCACGAGGAGTCAGACGACCAAGCCACTAGTTATAAACAAGTCCATCGCACAACCTTAAACCCATGAGATAATTTCTTTTACTCTCCTTTCTGATGTGGAAAAAATAAAATCTGACCCACATAATATCCAAAACTGGGGGGAAAAAAGGTTTGTGTGCCAACACCTGTCCAAAAGGCACATGCGCCATGAGATCACATGCTATGTGAGTTTTCACACAAGACTCTGCAGAGGGGTGGAGAGAATAAGTAGAAACAGTCCAGTTGACAAAAAGTCTATTAATGGGGAAGTGAGAGCCAACCGGTTCCTATCTGCTCACTGTCCCTCAGCCTGTGTGCTGGTTCCCAAACACCTCGGCATGGTAAGGCCCTCGTGGACCAGGGCGGCTTTCTCTATCCAGGTGACTGTTCAGTGACGACATAGAAGTGCAACAAGGGGTCCAGGATCAGAGGCAAGCACCACTTCATGTCCCTGGACTATCTTGAGCACCTGAAATATATATTCAAACCACATCAAAACTGCATTCAATAAAAAGGTCAATAGCAGATTCATTACAACCAAACTCGGCTAGAAGTGCGTTCGCTCTTGGCGCCATAGCTTAGGAAGTGCTGGGAAATACTGCTGAGGTGAGCTTAGCTGGTAGCGGCTGCAAAACACGCAAAAACCGAGGCGGCCCTAGTTTTCATCCTCCTGATAAGCAACGAAATCCACACACACACACACACACACACACACACACACACACACACACACACACACACACACACACACACACACACACACACACACACACACACACACACACACACACACACACACACACTCTCTAAGCCTCCGCCTCCTCGAGGTGAATGGGCGACACTCGTCAGGTGTGAGAAGTGAGAGTTGTACAACATCCTGATTAGCTTTGCTCACACAAGGACACCGCCACCTTGTGTAGCGTCAAAGGCAGAAGCGTCACGTAGCAGAGTTCTGATGCACAGTTATGAAATGTATTGTTTCCAAGGAAATGTTTTGTCACGACATTCAATTTGGAAAAATAGTCTGTCAAAATAGTTTGCCCAACTCTGCAGAATGCTCGTGAAAAAGCTAGAAAGCAGACCGCAAGTTAAAATTTCTTTCCAAGATCCCAAAATATTTACTTTAACACTCAACTAGATCGATGAAAATATCAATGTCAGTCTGATAGTTCCATGGTGGTTAGCCTAGCTTAGCAAAAAGAAAGAAAAAAAGAAAGAAAGAGGGGAAGCAGGTGGTTCTTCTAAGTTGCTTTTTTTTCATCTGTGAAAACAGCTGAGAAACAAAAGTTTTGGCAGGTGAAGAAAAGGATAGTTTGTTGTTGTAACACTCATCTCGGCCACAAGAGGCTGATGTGCACATGTGTCTAAATAGGACTGAAAGCGTTCATGTTTTCCTCCAGGTGAGTTTTAATGTCTCCAACACAAAGTACATATACTGTGTGTTCGCAAGTTATGCGAATCATGTCCCAAAACTCTAGTTTTCACAGATGAAAAAACTTTATCCTAAAAAAATTATCCCCGCAAAACATCTTTCCCCACCTGCTTGAATTTTTCTCTCACTGGCCTTTCAGCGCTTCCGTACTATTCAAGAGTGTGGCGACGCCCACTGTGTGTTCGAGCCCTTGGACAGAAAGCCACTGAATGTCTTTAAGGCTTCCCTGTATGGGGTGTGTGTGTGTGTGGAAAAGTCTTGTGACAAGGCTGTACTGTGGCATATTGCATAAATCACCATCATCACCACTATGGTGTTAGAATTACCCATCAAATCTAAAATCGTATTAGCATTCTTTGTTATCAACAGGACTGCACAACATTAAGTCATTCCCTGCGCGTGTGAGACGCTGACAGAAATCAGAGTTAAGAGGGACATTAAGTGCAAGTCAACGGGTATATCTGAGTGTGTGTGACCTGCCCTTAGAGGGGCGTGTGTAGCTGTGTGTATTGCTGTGGCGGCGAGGAGGAGGAGGTGTTTGGCGTGGGGAGGTTCGCCAGACGGGAGGACGGGGAGTCGGACAGCTGCAGCTCCTCCAGCTTCTTCAAGTACTCGTCTCTGAGGGCCAACAGCTCCTTGTAGCGCTGCTCCACCGGACTCTGCTGCTGCAACACACACACACACACACACACACACACACACACACACACACACACACACACACACACACACACACACACACACACACACATTACTGACAAATACATGGCTCCTGGTGCATCCAGTAACTAAACCAACAGAGGCTTTTTGTCACAAAGAGGAAAGAAGTCAATCTAAATGTCTCAAATGTGGGTTTTTGGAGCGCTCATCCTCAATCGATTACTTGCCACCACTCGGATGAGCCTGTGTATCACACGTATGGAAGAAAAGGACCGTTATGAGTCGATTAAACAACGTCCTACCTGTTGTCGTATGCGCGGGTTCCAGCGGATGTAGTACGTCACCCACAGCTCTAGGTGGCGCATGCTGGCGACGGGGTACAGGACCCTGCCAGACTCGGGGGTGTAGAAGGGGTTCAAATACATCTCCATCCTGCTGTTGACTAGAGACCACAGGGACACCGTCTTCGACCTCACCTCCTGCTCAACAGAAAGAGGGAGGGGTTGTGGGACGCCGCAAAAGGAAAAGTCAGAGCATTTTGAGGGCCACCGTTTCCACGTCTTACGTGCTGGTCTCGTGCACTCTCGCAGTTGAAGAGGAAGGTCCCGAAGCGGCAGCTGTAGAGGTGGTCCAGGATCGTCAGCAGGAGGCGCTCATTGAACTCAAAGGCGGTAGGAAACTGAGAGGAGAAGAGGTGCAAAGTTACAAATTCTGCCTCAAACGCCAACCGTTTGTTTTTAAAGTTGAAAAATTCAGAATAAAATCTCAATAAAACAAATCGTTCGTATTTCACAGGGCAGATTTTCTTCTTTTTCAAATTCCTGTAACTTTCAGATGCCGATGAAAACAGGTCAACCAATAAAATTTTGACCTTCGCTCATACCATCAATAGATTTCCTCGGGCGTCATTGTCACGATTCTGTTTATACACCACACAACATGGATATTGATCCATTTGATCCCATAGCATAGTGTCCTTGTCATGGTGAGTGGCCCACAAAGGAGGGACACATACTTTGATGAGAACCATTGCATACGCTGATGTTATGCTATAGGCATTATACATGTGAGATAGTACATGTTGATATGAAAGGTTTAGTATTAAATAATGATTGTTATTATCACCAGGCCTGTTCTCCAATAGGATGACCACTAAGCCTTGTATTGAAGGCCTTGGTTCACATGGAATAAACACTGTGAACACATGTTATTATGGCCTAGTTCTATTTAGTGTCTGTTGTGACTAATCGACCGGACCCGATTGTGCCGAGGCGGTGAATGCAGCGCTGAACTGTGGTTCAGACACTTCCGCATTGGCATCACTCGACAGAACCAGAGGTTGTTGACTATTGCTGAATATTAATACCCACAAAAAATAGACTAAGAAACACCCAAAAATACTGTAATTAATTACACCCGTTTACCCTGCAATTACATGTCAAAATGGCTCTGTAAAAAAGGCCTATTGGACAGAAAAATCCCAGTTTAAACCCCTTCAATCAGCCCAAAGAAAAATGAACTGACTCGATGTTTAAAGCCCAGTTGCACCGTTGTGGTTCAGGGTAACTCGTGCTATTCTGGACTGGTAAACAAATACAAAATAAAATGGTATGTTGGGGAAAGTGTTTCTACTCCGTCTTGCACACTTGGAGTAACGAGCCTATCTCCAGAGTGGAGCCGAGTGTGGCTTTATCACAGGGCAAACAGCGGTGAATAGACGATTGTGTGGCGGCGCAAAACATGCACTTTCGGTTGAGCGATGTGATTGGCTGAGAGGGTATTGACTCATCACTGTAACCTCGGATTTACATATTTATAGACAGTCGGTGCAGCCACGACCTTCTTCTTTGCACTGGTTGCTGTGCTCATACGATTTAAATAGTCTTTTCGGGGGCTTGTTTGTGACACAGGATTTAAATTTGCTGCCTCAAGCAATAGATCAAAAACAATAACATCCAATGTAATCTGACAAATGGCAGAAAAAGCCTTCGAGATAAACAGTCCCACATGAGTGCGGCTGGCTGAGTCAGAGGTGTTAAACATACCTGTTTAGTCATCTGCCACACGCAGTCGATGAACTGAACGAAGATGGGTGATCGGTCCTGATCTGCATGGTTCTTGTCGCCGTGGCCTATCCTCTACACACACACACACACACACACACACCAAGTGATTAACGGAAACTGTTTCTAGCAGTCACCTGAGCCGTTTGAATGTTGCAGTAAAAATATCTGAAAGTGGACTCGCACTAGGGAAATACATCATTTTAAAAGCGTTACTTACGGAGGCAAACTTGTGCCCAAAGCTGATCCATTCCTTCTCAATCAGCACCTGAAACGACACCCAGCACTTTCTGTCCATTCATTTCATCACGGCTGACATCCAATTACGTGTAAGCGCAGTAAAAAAAACACTATGCCGGCGTCATTAACGCTCACTGTGCTGCCCACAAATGGTTTTCTGGTGAGCTGGTTCATGGCGGCTACTGACCTGGAACCCTCGGAGCGTGCG
This sequence comes from Myoxocephalus aenaeus, assembly GCA_038501785.1. Classification (NCBI taxonomy): domain Eukaryota; kingdom Metazoa; phylum Chordata; class Actinopteri; order Perciformes; family Cottidae; genus Myoxocephalus; species Myoxocephalus aenaeus. Next base: position 2,135,132 of record JBAMJR010000189.1, read on the forward strand.
GTAGTGGCTGTCCAGCATCAGCATGGCCAGAGAGGTGAGCTGAGCGGTCCGGTCCCAGCCGTCGCTGCAGTGCACCACCACCGAGTTCCCGCTGGAGACTTTGTCTGCTACCTGGATGGCTCCCGACAACACCAGCTGCACACACACACACACACACACACACACACACACACACACACACACACACACACACGCTCTTTAGACAATGAGACATAAGAAAATCCCAGATGAAATGTATACATTTTTTACTCCTCACCTTGACGTGTTCGAGCCAGTGGGTCGACTCGAGACTGGACAGCCAATGAGATTCCTCCACGTTGGGGTAGACGATGTCTTTGAGTTTCTTCAGGGACTCCCTCATAACGTGGATGTTCTGGATGTCCAGGAAGACGAGCTCCGCGTTCTGGTACTCGTCGCCCTCGTAGCCTCCTCCCGTGGCCTGGGGGTAGCAACGTGGTTATTTATTGTTTTGTTGTTCTTACATCATAAACAGAAGGGAGAAAACGTTTTGAGAATTAATTTTCCTCATTGGCCTCTCTGGGCTTCCGTAGGTAATAGAGCACCATGACACTGAAATGACATCTCTGTAATGGTGATACTGGAGAAACAATTCTGATCATATTCTCATCTCGGACATTCTGCTCACGTTTGCATCCACTGCTGTTATGAGAACATTATGAAACGATGCCATAAACTACAGCAGGAGAGATGAAGCACTCGAAAGAAAAAAGTCAAAGCTCGAACAATAGAAAGTCGTGACGTTAACATGATGGAAACATGACATTTCTGTTTATTTCTTCATTTTTTTTTAATTCAAAGACCATTACAACCTCACCGCTCCATACAGGAGCACTGATCGCTTCTCGCGCTGCTAATCTTTGTCTCTTCAGGAGAGTTACAATTTAAGTCACAGGCTTCATGTACACACAATAATTCATTTGCAAAGTCTGTTTCCATCACACCTCGTCACAGATGTTATTTTAGTCCTACATCAACCTTTCCACTCTGTGATATTTGGACTTTGTTTTTCTGGGGCTTCGTTTTTCCCCCCGCAAAAACGGTTGTTTAAAATGTATTCAGATTCTGTTGTAAACTGAATATGTATAGTTACACTAAACCAGATACAAGTTAAATTGCTCCAAAAGTGAATGCTTTCCTTTAACCCAGGGGTCAGCAACTTTTCCTATCCAAAGAGCCATTTTGCCCTTTTTATTTTTTCCCACCAAAAGAAATGTGTCTGGAGCCGCAAAAGCTATTTGATATCACAGCTAAGTTTTATATATAGTCATATTATATGTACAAAAAACTATAGTTTGTTGTATTTATGAAATTATAGAACAAGAATAAAGATTTTTTTTTGACATTGTATTGCTATTTTACCTGTTCATAACTATCAAACTCTTATGAAGAGGAGAAAAAAAATAGTCATGTGTCGGCTACATTAAAGTCCAATAAAAAGACAACTATGCAGACCTTGAGTCCTATCTACACTCACCTAAAGGATTATTAGGAACACCATACTAATACTGTGTTTGACCCCCTTTCGCCTTCAGAACTGCCTTAATTCTACGTGGCATTGATTCAACAAGGTGCTGAAAGCATTCTTTAGAAATGTTGGCCCATATTGATAGGATAGCATCTTGCAGTTGATGGAGATTTGTGGGATGCACATCCAGGGCACGAAGCTCCCGTTCCACCACATCCCAAAGATGCTCTATTGGGTTGAGATCTGGTGACTGTGGGGGCCATTTTAGTACAGTGAACTCATTGTCATGTTCAAGAAACCAATTTGAAATGATTCGAGCTTTGTGACATGGTGCATTATCCTGCTGGAAGTAGCCATCAGAGGATGGGTACATGGTGGCCATAAAGGGATGGACATGGTCAGAAACAATGCTCAGGTAGGCCGTGGCATTTAAACGATGCCCAAAATGGCACTAAGGGGCCTAAAGTGTGCCAAGAAAACATCCCCCACACCATTACACCACCACCACCAGCCTGCACAGTGGTAACAAGGCATGATGGATCCATGTTCTCATTCTGTTTACGCCAAATTCTGACTCTACCATCTGAATGTCTCAACAGAAATCGAGACTCATCAGACCAGGCAACATTTTTCCAGTCTTCAACTGTCCAATTTTGGTGAGCTCTTGCAAATTGTAGCCTCTTTTTCCTATTTGTAGTGGAGATGAGTGGTACCCGGTGGGGTCTTCTGCTGTTGTAGCCCATCCGCCTCAAGGTTGTGCGTGTTGTGGCTTCACAAATGCTTTGCTGCATACCTCGGTTGTAACGAGTGGTTATTTCAGTCAAAGTTGCTCTTCTATCAGCTTGAATCAGTCGGCCCGTTCTCCTCTGACCTCTAGCATCAACGAGGCATTTTCGCCCACAGGACTGCTGCATACTGGATGTTTTTCCCTTTTCACACCATTCTTTGTAAACCCTAGAAATGGTTGTGCGTGAAAATCCCAGTAACTGAGCAGATTGTGAAATACTCAGACCGGCCCGTCTGGCACCAACAACCATGCCACGCTCAAAATTGCTTAAATCACCTTTCTTTCCCATTCTGACATTCAGTTTGGAGTTCAGGAGATTGTCTTGACCAGGACCACACCCCTAAATGCATTGAAGCAACTGCCATGTGATTGGTTGATTAGATAATTGCATTAATGAGAAATTGAACAGGTGTTCCTAATAATCCTTTAGGTGAGTGTATATTTGTGGCTAATGTGGTAGAGGGTTCATCCTGTAATCACAAGGTAGCAGGTTTGATACCTGTCCTCTTCACGTGAGGTTTACTTTTTAAAACGCATATCTTTTGCTACGTTTACACTGAGCGTCCTCACTACGGACTTTTAGAGCACCGCAAACGGAGGAGGACGGATCCGTTTTTACTAGCGGACGCCTCAGTGTCTCATGAGCTGACACAGAACCAGCAGCAGTAGTTGAGTTTGGAGACGTGATCCACTTCCTGAAAGTATATTTACTTTGCTCAGTTTGCTGCAACAGTTGAGAAATCACTCTTCTGCAGCTTGATACCTTTCAGCAGATGTTTGTTCTGGAAGAGTCTTTCAACATTAAATGTTTTGTTGTTTGTTAATTTCTCACCGCATATCAACAGACCGGTCAGCCAGCATCGTTGGCAGTGAAAACTAATGAATACGTCCACGTAGAATTAAAACTACTTTTCTCTGTGACTTTTCTTTTTTCTTTATTTATCCAGTTATAGTTTAGCGAGGGCGGGGCTCTGCAAATCATGATGAGCCACCTGCAGGGGAAGAGGCTTGACAGCTACGTGACAGGATGTGATGCACATTTTAGTTAAAGAAATATTTAAACATTTATTTTTATTGTCAGTGACCCAATATCACCTTAAACTCCAAGATGAGAGGAATTCCCTTTGAAAGATTTTCCACTGGGTCAAAGCCTGAGGGAGCCGCAACAGAAGGGCTAAAGAGCCGCAGAGATCTGGACTCCAGAAATGCAACTGCCTTTCCACAAGTGTGATTCTGAATTCAAGTATTTTTGCATCTATATCACCCGTAAATTTGAAAGCTTATATAATAGAAATTTCTCTCCACTAATCACCAAGATGAAGACAGGCTTTGACGGATGGAAAACCATCTATCCTTCATTAACAGACAGAGTCAATTCTATTAAGATGAATGTTTTACCACGTTTCTTATATCGGTTTCGATGTCTGCCGGTGTTCTTATGTGTTCTTGCCTAAACTATTTTTCACTACCTTGGATAAGCATATTACCAGCTTTTTATGGGATGATAAGCAACCACGGATAAGTAAAGCGATGATACAAAGACATCGATCTCAAGGTGGACTTTCTCTTCCTATGTTCAAATATTACTACTGGGCAGCAAATATAGAGAAAATAATAGACTCGATCAAGTTTAAGTAAGCTGGTGTCTAAAGGAAGCTAAATCTTGTTCATCTTCTTCTCTTCGAGCATTGGTAAAAAGGAAATCCTCATGGTGTAAAATCTAAACCATATCACAACTACCAAATACAAAACTTAGCACATGAAAAGTCGCATTACTGCTAACTACTATTCCAGAAGGTGACCTGCTGTAACCTCTAACCTTGTTGGCCACAGCGTTGACGCTGGGGCGAGCATCGTAAATGGTGAGCTTGGCGGTTTCGTTGGCCTCCCTGATCACGTCCAGGTAGCGCTCGTCGTCCTTGTTCCTCTTCCCCGACATGCCGACCAGAGGCTGACTGCAGCGGACGATCACCGCCTGGTTCTCCCGGTGGATCCATGATAGAACCTGGAGGTACAGAGACCAGATCCCACAGGTCACGATCAATGTGAATGTTAAGTGACATATTCTAAGTAAATGAATATGCTAATTTACACTTTGCAGCTTGAACGATCGTTAGTATGTTTGAGGTCGGGAGCATCAATTCATTCATTGGAATCACTGAGCACATTTTACATAATTTCTTAAATTCACCTTTTAAAAAGGCACTTGCATATGAGATATATACCCATGTATAAAATTGCAGAACAATCTCAGCTATATAATCTCTATATAATGAGGCACAATTGTCATAAGGCACAAGTGTAAAGTGATAATATGGCTCTAAAGCTGAAAAATTGAAGTTCGATTTAAAAAAAATCTTCATATCTCTTGTGAAAACATAGCTTTACTTATGTGGACGAGATGTTTTGGTGCTTGAAATTGGTTTACCAAAGGTCTTAGGTTCACAAAAGCAGTGGAATATATGAATAAAATGGTAGATGCATCTAAATAAATGTCTAAATTTTTTATTAGCGTTTTTTGAGTAGAAGTGTTGTCTGTCACTACTTCCATCAAAATGAGAGAGGGACTGAGATAAAATGTGACTGAGGAATGACTTCATATTACAGACCAAGCTTCATGGGGGGTGTGCAAATGAAAAATTATTACAACAGATTTTGTTTTCAAACAAAATATTTACTTTATATTGGAGTCAAAATATGTACTATACAATGTGCATGTTTCAGTTTAGTTTTTTCAAGAACAGTTTTCAGAACAAGAACAACATATGTACTCTGTATGTATGTATGTATGTACTATGTACTCTTGCCCAGCGCATGGTCATGGTCGTGTGTCACGTTGCGCAGAGTAAAACAGAACAGCTGAGCAGAGCGGAGCAGAGCTGCCGTCTCTCTGCAGCAAGTGTTGTGTTTTAGTACACTGCAAGAAAACAGTGTCTTTTTTTCTCAGGTGGGTAGTGTGCTATCTATCTGACTAAAAACCAGTGTCTTTTTGTAGTGTAGGTGGGTGGGTAGGTCTTTAGGGATTTCCTGAGTGTTCATTGGGTAGTTTCACACAAAATGCCGATGGACACCTGAATTGACAAATCACGGTGAAAGAGGGAGCTCGACACAGACTCCACCGTCTGTCAGCTCCTGTTAAAGGCACGTAAGAACACACAGAGGAGGGGGGCGGAAACTACAGTTTGGCGGAACTAACAGCAGCGGATTCTCATTTTTGCACCGTTTTTTCGCGAAGATATGAATATTAAAAAAAACGTAAACACTGTCAATCACGCCGGCGTGTTTCAAGACGCCAGAGGGTTAAATCAGACCATGTGATCAGTATTGACCAATACAACCTCCAGCAATCGGTAATCAGAGGACCCTAAAATCACTTTCGTTCAAGATGCAAGGGACAAGACCGGGAGCATTTTGATTGCCTCTCAACATGGCGGCATCGAGCAGGCGGCTCACAGTGCTACCTACCAATTGCTGAAAGAGCTAACAGAGGTAAACACTGTTGAACCCCTCAGGTAAACAATTGGAAGACGTCCAGCTGAGCCAAAGCCGACCTCCACATACTACTACTACTACTACTACTACTAATAATAATAATACAGGGCAAATAGTGGTTTGCTTCCATTGTAATGTTCAGAATGTGAAACACAGCTCCTTTAAACTGAGGAAATGTCACATGATTAGTTTAAACATCGTGCTGTGATGTGCTGCAATAACAACAACTGTTTCCAAGGAAAGGAAACTGTCACTAACGGTTTGGCTCTTTCTCAGTTTTACTTACTACTCAGCAGTATATCGGCTATTGTCACTTTTAGCATTCTATTATGTCTGATATATTATGCCATCCAATACTATATAACAATACTGTCTGTGTATCCAAAGTGTGTATTTCTCTTATCCCAAAAACCTTGAAAATGATAGTAAAATGACCCCCAAACCAAAACATTGTAACTCGTGCATAACATGCTTCAGTTGTATAGCTTGGTGCTCACCGGTATGCGTCCTCTTGACCTGAAGGCAGCCACTCTCTTGAGGTCCTCGTCTTTGCTTTTAAAGGGCACAGCCAGCACAGTGGGGTAGGTGTCACACAGCTCGTAGGTCTTATTGAACACAATACGCCACTTGTTGTTAGGTAATCCCTGTAAAAGACAACCGTTGCCATCGGTTACTCCCTGAAACACCGCTGCTCCTGAAACTTCTAGCTCTGTTGACATCACGTACAGCAGTAGCCAGGAGAATATTGCAGAATAAATTGCTCCTCACCTGCCGTCTGAACTCCTCCATGGGTTTGTAGATGTCCCAGCCGTCCTTCCCGTACTTCTCCTGAGTCACGTATGCAAACAGCGGCTGGATGGAGGGAGAGAAGGAGACTTTTCCTTTACACTGTAGTATAATAGCAGCAGCTCGGTGACCCGTAGACACAACAGGAGGTACTCAAAGGGTCACTTTTTCAACCTGGACCCTATTTCTCGCGTGTTTCTGTCAAAATGACTAATGGGGGCAGCAGATTTTTGAAATATCCAGTATCTAAAGAGATCACTGCAGCTGATGAACTGGCAGTAATGTTGCTCAAGACATTAGTCTCGTTCGTTAGAGCTGCGCCTCGCCTGGAATCCAGACGAGAGCAGGCGGGAGCAGCAGGAGGCGTTCACAAGAAACTGCCTTCAAAGTATACACAGGAAGTCACAGAAAAAATGACTTCCTGTTAGGTCCGATCTTTAGGGTACTTGTAGTTTATAGATCACGTTTGGATTTATTCATATGTGTTTATAAATATATATTTATGTAGAAATGTGTGTGTAGCTGCATCCTTTGTTATTTTTATGTGCCTGTGAAATACATTACTACTGGTTTTGATATGTGTTATATAAATAAGATTTTGTATTATCAACCACACAAAATATGTTTTTAGATTAAACCTGAGACCAATAGTCAATAATCGAGCGTTAAGTATTACAACTACACATAAAATAAGGATTTTCTACAACACGTGGTGTTTGCTTGTCGAACCTCAGATTCAAGACGAGCAGTGTGGATTCCGTCCCGGTCGTGGAACAGTGGACCAGCTCTTTACCCTCGCAAGACTACTGGAGGGGTCCTGGGAGTTCACCCAATCAGTCTACATGTACTTTGTAGACTTTGAGAAGGCTTTCGACCGGGTCCCTCAGGGGTTTTTGTGGGGGGTGCTGCGGGAGAATGGGGTGCTGGACCCGTTGGCACGGGCCATCCGGTCTCTGTACGCCTGCAGTAGGAGCTGTGTTCGTATCCTCGGTAGTAAGTCAGACACGTTCCTGGTGGGTGTTGGCCTCCGCCAGAGCTGCCCTTTATCACCGGTCCTGTTTGTGACTTTCATGGACAGGAGATCTAGGCGCAGCCAGGGGGCGGAGAAGATTCGGTTCGGGAGTCTCGTGATCGCATCTCTGCTGTTCGCAGATGATGTGGTCCTGTTTGAACACCTCTGCAGGTTTATGTTCTGACCATCAGTTTGATTCATCTGACCTTTTGTTTGGTGTGACAACTAAAGATTATTTTAGTTATCAATTCATCTGGAAACTTTTGTCTCCCCATTCGTCTACACCGGTCCATCCTAGAGACAGGGGCCCCCGTAAGCTAGCTCTGACACATATCTGCGGTGTGGGTGGCTAGCGGTGCGTCGTGGCACATGAGGGGGCTGAATGTCCGCATTCAACATTGCCGCGAGTGTTGGGCATTAAATGATGTCTGAAAGACGAATACTGGGCAGATTGAAATGCTTCAAATGCATTCAGTGGACTAATGGTCACAGAGAGACACGGTGTCCATTGTGCTGCAAGTTGCGCAAGTGTTCTTTGTGGTTTGTCCAACAGATGTGGATCAAAACCATCTGAGAAAACGAGACTACGTCTGTGTCATCTTTTAAATAATTCCCTCGCTGGCCTGGCAGATAATAAGGAGGCCCATCAGTTAGTCAGAAGATGGAGGTGGACATGAGGAGAAGTGAGAAGATGGAGGTGGAGGTAGAATTGAGAAGATGGAGGTGGAGGTGAAGGTAGAAGTAAGAAGATGGAGGTGGAGGTAGAAGTGAGAAGATGGAGGTGGAGGTGAAGGTAGAAGTGAGAAGATGGAGGTGGAGGTGAAGGTAGAAGTGAGAAGATGGAGGTGGAGGTAGAAGATGGAGGTAGAAGTGAGAAGATGGAGGAAGAAGATGGAGGTGGAGGTGAAGGTAGAAGTGAGAAGATGGAGGTGGAGGTAGAAGTGAGAAGATGCCCTTACCAGACCGTGTGAGAGGGGGAAGGCGTGTTTGAAGAGGAGCTCGAAGATATCTCTTCTGCTGTGACCTTCCTGCTTTAAAGCAAACCTCAAGTTCCTCATGTCCTGAGGAGTAACAAACAAACAAACACACATACACACACACAAACAAACAGCATGTAAGATACGAGTCCAAACTTCAGAAGCATCTCCTTCAGAAATGATGTGCGAATGCTGTGTGCACTGATGCAGGTCGGCCTGATTTCTGGATGAAACTCACTAAGTATTAAACAGATTGAGCATTGCACGGCCATAACATTATATAATAATATTATTCTCCACTTTCAGATAAATCTTTTAACCAAAATTAGTCCTGATCGTAACTACTAAATAATCATTATTTTGTCTGAATTTGAACTATTTAAATGAGAGTCTGTTGTTTTCATAATAAAATTATATATATTTCCTGTATACTAAATGCTAGGGGAATATTCCATCAGTCACATATGTTGATTAATAGCAACAACATTTATTATGATGCTTTGGCCCTCTAGCAGCATGATGCTCAGCCCCCCCCCCCCACCCCCTTCACACACACACACACACACACCTTGCAGGTGATGTCCAGGCCGTAGGAGTTTTCGCCTCTGCTTGACGCCCCGCCCATCTTTTCCACCCGACTGATGGCACCCAAAGGAACGTCCAGCGCCATCACCACATCCTACGACAGAGTCAGCAGTCGTTACGCGCACGCACACGCACACACGCACACGCACACGCACACGCACACGCACACGCACACACGCGACTTACAGCATCCGAGCTCTTGAAGTGGAGTCTGTATTTGGTGATCAAAACTTTGCCTTTCACAGCTCCGTTGAATGGGCAGATGTAGATGATGTCTTTATCTGAAAACAGATGAATGCAGACGGCGTTTGTGTTTTTTTGCTCCCCCACCTTCCCTCTCTCCTGTCGGACGTCACACCGGTTCTTTACTCTGGTTCAGACGGTGTCATGTGTAAGGGACGACATCAGATGTACGCACAGATAAGAGGAAGCAGAAACAGAGAAGAGAGTCGTGCTGCAGGTAGGCTATAAATACCATCTACTTATGAAACTATAAAGACTCCGCGTCATCCAAATCACACGTCAGCTGACTGCAGATGGAACCACTGTTCAGAGAACATTGATGACAACATAACAGCGGAGGGTCAAACTGGTCCCAGTGCAGCACTATTCTGCCACTTGGACCGCAAAGTCCACAGAAACGTTCGATAAGAAACGACAGCAGCTTTAAGTGGAAACTCATTTTACAATAAAAAAACAACAACATTGGAGTCTAATGTCACTAATGCATCAGTGTTTAATGATGTCTGACAGTTGCCATTAATCCCATCTGCAATAACAACTCGGCACTCACAAGTAATTAGTCAGATCCTGGAACAATCACTACAACTAAGTGGAGGTAAGTCGATTACTTTCTTGCAGGAAGTTAGATAACACGATTGTTATTTCGTATCAAATGTTGAGTTCAGAGACCGGATGTGTTAGCTTAGCATGAAGACTGGGAGCAGGGGGAAAACAGCTAGCCTGGCTCGAACCAAAGTTCAAAAGTAAACCCTCCAACACTTCTAAAGCTCACTGATTGCATGCTGTACATGCAATTATTGAGCGCCTGCTTTGGCCGTGGTAGCGTGGGGATTGGTTAAGTGCAGCGGACGATCACCGCCCTCGGCCGACCAACCAGCCAAACCTGTCGGACCAAACGGCACCAAACTGCCACAGGGTGGAGTGCCCAGGTGGCAGCTAAGCTAACCCAGCTTGCACCTGAGGCTACTCCACTACCCAGCATGCTGCTGGCTGTCTGGTGTCTGGGAGCAGAAAGATAAGATGGATGAAAGCAGTGGGAGATCGGTGACTGTTGAGCCCACGTCTTCACAGAGACCCGGATCAGTCTTTCATCCCGGATCGAGCTGCACTTGAGGGACGGACAGCAGGACAGAGAGCAGGACCCCAAGGGGACAAGAGGAGGAGGACTCTGTTTACATCGTGACGCCTGTTGCTCAAACACAGACAAAGTTGATGGACAATGTTTTTCCTCATGTTGAATTTTTAATGTGAAGATGTCGACCATATTGTCTGCCCAGAGAATTGTTTTTGTTAGTGTTGTTTACATTCCTTATGATGCTAATTCAAAATAAAAATGTCACTTGTTTGTTTAATCTGTGCAAGAACAGAAATGTAAAAATCCCAATTCATGGTTTTAGGCGCTGGAATTATTTCTGCTGGGAGCACAGACTCTGGGAGGGTTCTAGACTGGCCGAGCACCACCTGGTTCCATCACTTATACTTACTGGTAAGAGGAAATACAGTATGTATAGTTTGGTTCCTTTAACACCAACAGTCATACAAGAACTGAGCCTGGAGGCAGAGCGACATCGGCAGCTCGCCCGACAGAGAGAGGGACTCACCTATGATTCTCTCCTCGCCCGGCAGCAGAGCCACATCGGCTAACAACTCCATCTTCAGAGACTCTCTGGAAGTCTACAAACAAAAACACACAGAAGGCAGAGAAACTAAACAACAGAGTAAATGGCAGTAACACTTATTTGAAGGAATGAAGCAGCGTCAATTTCACACGTTATTGAGTGCTTTTTTCTGTATTTTCAGTAGAAGTAGTTTGCTTCAACCGTCTCGGCTCAGACTCAGTGAGACGAGACACCAGAAACACGACACTTTTTTAAGACGTTGGACCGCCGAGCTGTGACACTGAGGAATTAAGGCGCTTAGCAACTAAATTCACACTGCTGCTCCTCATCCTTCGAATTTGAGTTTATTAATTTAATTATTTTCCATTCTATTGGTATTTGGGTTAGTTTATTCTTCGCCTGTACAGTTCCAGTCATTGAGCATTAGTCTTTTGTTTTAATCAAATGTTTAAATAACAAGCACCACAAAAGGAAATATGTTTAAAGCTTTATTGTGTTTTTAATCATTGATCGTTGATCGTTTTTATTGTACGTTATGAATACTTATTAAAATACTTAATTAAAAGACTTGACTGGCTGGTTGTGGAAACCCTATAACCGACTACTCTTCATCAGGCCTGCTGGTTTTGTGTCGTGTGGCTCGTAGGGTTGGATCCCATAGTACAAAGCACCATTCATAATGTTGACAAACATTTTAATATTAATACCTAGGCCGAGTGCTTGGATGGATTTTTTCAAATGCTCCGAGCGCTTCTGACTGAAACTTTTCTGGAACCCTGCCAGCACTTTTTGACAGAAAGAAATCGCTATGTGACGACTCAACATCAGTCCCACAGAAACATCGCAGTGCATTAGCGACAGCTCCCCAGTCACGTGACCATTTGATCCCTCACTGGCTTCTCAGCCTGTGAAAGGTACGAGTGTCCCCGTAAACAGCCCACATATAAGATTGAAATCTCCCAACCTAAATTAGCAGGTTTACGGTCACGGTGGGGCTGGGCGGTATGGCCAAAAATTAATATCACGGTATTTTGTAAGATTCTGGTGGTTTCATGGTATATCACAGTATTTTTTCCCGAGTAAACACATTCATTCATTCATTGACGCCGAAAAGGACCGCCGGCCAACTGAACAGCTGTTCTCTGCTCGTTGACCGCTCGCTGGCCAACTCGCTCGCAACTGGTCAGCAGCTGTTTGTACTTTGGTACATAGCGGGTGTTAGGAAGCTAAACATGGAGGAACTTAGGACCCAGGGGAATGTAGGTGAAAAAAGACCGGAAAGGTCCGTCTCTTCCTGTTTTTTTTTTAATGTAGCGACTGAGTTTCTTCTTGTTGTGTTAGTGGGCGAGCTGTACCCAGCATGCAGTTCAGTGGTGTACTTTTATGAATGTAGTGTTATTAGTGTCACAAACTGTTGTGTCGTGGTGTTTTACCCGGTTAAAGAGCGTTAGTTGTGGGTTATTAATTGTTGTTATAAAGTTTTAACCATGACTAAAGTTACAACCATGGTTATAACCATGACACGTAAGTAGCTCAGACCAATAAAACAGAAGAATACATTTTGCTGCCTGCCGAAGAGCGACAACAGTTGTTACGGCTATGCACCACCGGTATATGAAAAATTCATATCGTATGGAAATTTGAAACCGGTACACCGCACAGCCCTAGTTCACGGTCCATACCGCAGGTACCCCGGACACAGCACACAGACCCACTTACACTGGAGATGTGTTGGATGGGGTTGGAGTTGTAGACGGAGACTGGTGAGGCCATCGCTCAGGGAGGTGGGCTTCCACAGGCTGAGAACGACACACACACACACACACACACACACACACACACACACTTAAGCCGGGCTCGTTCTGTCACTTTAACACCAGACTGTCAGTAAAGATCCATCAGCAGAATGCACACAAGAGACACCAGAACATCTTTACAACAGCCCCGGGACCCGAACACGTACATGGTATGAATATTACATAGGATGATGCCTTTCTGGGAGTTAAATAATGGGATGTAATGGAAAGAGAAAAAGCATTGCACTCATATATGATTAATTCATGCTATTAGAGGTTACTAAGGCTGACCCTGAAGCTTGGACAGTCACCATGGTTATCAGTGTTCAAATCAGTAATCAAATTAATTGCTTTGTTTTTTCGACTAAATGTATTACCCCAAGATCCTCATGAAATAAGGAATCGTAATGGCACATTATGCATCAATATTAAACATGAGGCGTTATTCTCACAGCTCTGTTATGAGCGCTGTCCCAGGTTCTGAAACACAGCGGGGATAGACAGACCGTCTCAAGTCGGCCACCGCTGTGATTACAAGTTAGTTATGAACGTATTGCCGTGTCACAGTTAAATCACAGCTTATATTGGTCCAAAGCTGATCTGCACCTTTTAATGATACAGCTAAATGTGAAAGTATTCATAGCAAATAATTTTGTGGAGTGCCACGGACCCTTGGGGGCCAAGCAGAATCCCCAGCACGTCCACTGTGCTCAGAGCGAGGAACCATGGAGCTCATCATTCCATCAACATAGGGCTGCAACGATTAGTCGACATAATCGACGATGTCGATTATGAAAAATCGTCGACGCGTATTTTGGTCGTCGACGCATCGTTTGTAATGAAAAGATTCAGAGCTACCGGTCATTTTCATTCGGCATTGCAATGCACTACATCAGGGGTGCCCAATACGTCGGCAGAGGTAGTGCGAGTAGATCGCATGCCATTTAAAAAAAACAAAAAAACGTTATCGACAAAACCCAGCTCCTGGTGTGCAAATTTCCCACAGACGCTGCGCCCACAATGGTCGGTCGCTTGAATGGATTTATTGTTAAGTGCAGGGAGAACGATGTTTCCCCCGACTTCCTTAATTACCACTGCATAACAAGCATTATGCGCTACAATGCTAAACAGGAAAGAGATCACGGAGGTGGCATCGAAGATCGTCTATTCGAGCGAGAGCGCTTCAAAGACGGCTGTTGATCACACTGATGTGAGACGGCTTAGTAGAGGTCTGTCCAGAGATAAAGGAGTTTCTCCATGTAGTTAAACATGCAGAATACAACCAACTAAATTACGATCAGTGGCTGCTAGACTTGGCATTTTTAACCGATCTGTTGAATGAGCTTGACCGTGGTTGATATGATCAGCTCAGTTAATGCTTTCAAACGGAAAACGCAACATCTGTCCTCAAAGCTGCAGCGCCATGATTTGGGGAACTTGACAAGTGTCTGTCAGTTTATTTATGTGAGTCAGCCTTTTCCCACATGAAAAATATTAAGTCCAAACATCGTTCCACCAGCAGCAGCTACTAATGTAGGTAGAAAAGTAGCTTTTAAAAAGTGTGGGCACCCCTGCTCCAGAGCATGTCAATATGTTCACGTTTCTGCATTACAATTTAAAACGTGTGTAAATTGTGTTGCCCTGAAGGAGGGAGCAGCAATACGTGGGACTGCAATAAGTCATTTTGATTTACTTTTAAACCCTTGCACTTTAATTGTCGGGTAGGATGGACTATTTTTTTTAAACTTTTGGACTTTGAATGCCAGTTATTTTGCATTTTCAGAGGCTTGATTGCTATTTTGAGTTACTTTTAAAACTTTATTTGTACTTTTTCTTTACTTTTAAAGCATATTTGCACTTTAATTTGTACTATTTAATTTATTTGTTATAATGATGTTCTGATGTTCAGATCCTGTTACTCAAATACATTTGAAGTTCAAATTGCAACATTTTGAGTCATTTTAATGGGAAATAGTCATTAGATTAGTCGACTAATCGAAAAAAATAGTCGATAGATTAGTCGATTATGAAAATAATCGTTAGTTGCAGCCCTACATCAACATGGTAGATATTTTCAGTATCACCACGATGAGCCCACTGATGCCATTACCACCATATGTATCATCAATAATGAACCAACTAGCCCTCCTCTTATATCGCGTTACAGTGTCTAAGCGCACGCATAAAGGTAAGGGGAGGAACAGGTGTTCATTGTACTGGGGGCCAGTAAGAGCTCATATCCATGTGGAGCTGGATCCCAGCTGTCACTCCGCTGTAGTCATGGAAACACCTCTAGACCAGAAGTCTAGAGGGAAAAACTCTTTAGCAGCAAGTTAGCGGGCTAACTTCAGACTTAACTCTGGCTTTCTTGTACAATAAAGCTGGCTCACATCTAACCGGGATATATGGTGAGCTCAACCTCCAGTTCTGTAGATTTAAGCCCCGCCCTAAAGCATACATTGTGATTGACAGGTCACTACCACTGCGTTTTTAAACCTCAACCCTTTCAGTGTTGAGGTTTAACTATAACATTTTGGTGGCCTAAAAATGTTCAGTTGCACTTAGCTCCACCCACTTGTGACACTTTTGGTTCCAAAAAACAAGACAATATGACTTTGTTAGCCATCAGTTTGCCATATTGCTTGTCAGAAAGAAAAAAGAAAAGGCTAAAGCAGCAGATGCTATTTATTCTGACTTTTATTGGGTTTTTCCAGCGTCAGTCCAAACCGAGCCGTGACAACATGCGTTTCCACTACTGTCTCACAGGGCTGCTGTGTTCCTGCTTGGACGTGAAGGGTCTCCTCCCTATAACCGGTGCTATTCTTCAATAAAAACCGGTCTGACCAACCACATATGGACATATTCTTGCTGTGGTTCATCAAGGTGCACTACTTTACCTTGCTGCAGTGGAAAAACCCTCACAACACGGCTCCACTGTCCGTGGCTGTTCACAGCACGACTCTGCACGTCTACCTCCCTACTATGGAAAACACCTGATTCGTCCCTATGGATCAAGTGCCTTTCACAATTCAACCGCACATTTTCATTCGACCCTCCCTGCTTGGCGAATGTTTTTTTGTTTTTTTAGCACAACAGGTGGTTTATTACGCGCCACTCAAAAACACCATCTGAATTGAGAATACATCAAATATTTCAGTCGACAGAATGTTGTATTTTGAAAAGGTTAAATCACTTTTTCATATGGTTTGACAAATGTGTTAAAAAATAATGTTACAAGCTTTTAAAATATAGGTTAAAAACAAGTGCATTCATTCAATTAAAATTCAAAAATTGGCTTAAAGTGCTATACAATGAACCTGTGTGAACTTTAGGAGAGGAGGAAGACGGAGTATAGGGATGTTGGTGAGTCAGAGGGAGTTATCATAGAGAGAGAAAGTGGGAGAGAAGTGAAACTGAAACATTATTTTGAAATCATGACATGTGATTAGGAGATTTTAATTCTGCCATCAAAGACAAATATAAAAGAGAGAAAGCCAGACCAACTAATCGGGCGTGATCGATTCAGATAATTAGACAAAAGGGATGCTTTTGGTTTTGTGGCTCGGAGTGGAGGAACCACCCTCAGAGGTTTGTGCTTGTGAACAGAATAAGATTGTCATGATCACTCTGGATATTGAGCTTTGGCTGACAGCAGACATGATGAGAGGGAGAGAAAGATGATCTGGTCTTGAGCTGTGCATCAAAGCTCACAGTGTGTGAAACTACAAGCAATGGATGCTTCCTCATTCTGGGAAAGCTTGTGGGGCAGCAGGGTGCAGTTTTAAAGAGTGAACTAATTATACGTTAAACTGAAGTTTCGGGGAAAACGAGAATCACCACTTCCTGTATCTTAGGGTTGGGCGGGGTATCGGAAATCAACACTGGACCCATCTGTAGCACTGAGTATTGAAAACGGTTGAGGATATTTTTTTTATGTATGTGTATATATATATATATATATACACACACACACACACACACACACACACACACACACACACACACACACCTAAAGGATTATTAGGAACATCTGTTCAATTTCTCATTAATGCAATTATCTAATCAACCAATCACATGGCAGTTGCTTCAATGCATTTAGGGGTGTGGTCCTGGTCAAGACAATCTCCTGAACTCCAAACTGAATGTCAGAATGGGAAAGAAAGGTGATTTAAGCAATTTTGAGCGTGGCATGGTTGTTGGTGCCAGACGGGCCGGTCTGAGTATTTCACAATCTGCTCAGTTACTGGGATTTTCACGCACAACCATTTCTAGGGTTTACAAAGAATGGTGTGAAAAGGGAAAAACATCCAGTATGCGGCAGTCCTGTGGGGGAAAATGCCTTGTTGATGCTAGAGGTCAGAGGAGAATGGGCCGACTGATTCAAGCTGATAGAAGAGCAACTTTGACTGAAATAACCACTCGTTACAACCGAGGTATGCAGCAAAGCATTTGTGAAGCCACAACACGCACAACCTTGAGGCGGATGGGCTACAACAGCAGAAGACCCCACCGGGTACCACTCATCTCCACTACAAATAGGAAAAAGAGGCTACAATTTGCAAGAGCTCACCAAAATTGGACAGTTGAAGACTGGAAAAATGTTGCCTGGTCTGATGAGTCTCGATTTCTGTTGAGACATTCAGATGGTAGAGTCAGAATTTGGCGTAAACAGAATGAGAACATGGATCCATCATGCCTTGTTACCACTGTGCAGGCTGGTGGTGGTGGTGTAATGGTGTGGGGGATGTTTTCTTGGCACACTTTAGGCCCCTTAGTGCCAATTGGGCATTGTTTAAATGCCACGGCCTACCTGAGCATTGTTTCTGACCATGTCCATCCCTTCATGGCCACCATGTACCCATCCTCTGATGGCTACTTCCAGCAGGATAATGCACCATGTCACAAAGCTCGAATCATTTCAAATTGGTTTCTTGAACATGACAATGAGTTCACTGTACTAAAATGGCCCCCACAGTCACCAGATCTCAACCCAATAGAGCATCTTTGGGATGTGGTGGAACGGGAGCTTTGTGCCCTGGATGTGCATCCCACAAATCTCCATCAACTGCAAGATGCTATCCTATCAATATGGGCCAACATTTCTAAAGAATGCTTTCAGCACCTTGTTGAATCAATGCCACGTAGAATTAAGGCAGTTCTGAAGGCGAAAGGGGGTCAAACACAGTATTAGTATGGTGTTCCTAATAATCCTTTAGGTGAGTGTATATATGTGTTCAGATATTCTGTAGTGTTACGTCAAAACTGGGGGGGCAATCATGAAACCATGAATTGTGATTATTTATTTTTTTCTTAAAAGGAGAACCCATGAATTTATTAATTAACTTTTAGTGTCTGGTCAAGTTATTACTTTTTTGTTGTAATTCTTTGATCAGATCATTTCTGATTTAGATCATATTTTGGCACATTTTAGGCTTCATGTTAGTAAGGCAAAGTTATTGTACAGCACCCCATGTTAAAAAACAAGACACGTTTTGTTAAATAGACTTTTTTTATATTCCTCAAAGTAATTTTTGTTTTGGTATTGGCCCTGAAACTCATAACTATCCACGCAGAAACTGAATGGAGCCGTTTGCTATCCCATCTTTGAGCTGCTGTGATGACCATTGAAAGCGAGGGGCTCCGAGCTAACACCCAAACTAATTAGGTCTTTCTCCGGTCTGAAACCCAGGTGGTAGCACGGATCTTTGCGTGTCTGGCTAACATCTCTCGGTGGAGGCCTGACCACCACCTGAAGCTCAACCTATTCTGAGAATATGCAAGGAGGAAACTTCCCATGGGAATAGCACAAATAAAAAGGAAATACAGGGGTTAGATGGACATACTTTTAACCAAAACATGCTATGAAATCTAGTATTGTAGATTCATTTTATATATATATATATATATATATATATATATATATATATATATATATATATATATAAATAAAATGTATTTTCAACCCAAAGAAGTTAAATAATAAAAAATATATATATATTTGAAAAATTATATTTGAAAATTGGGCAAAATATCCAAATTATGTGAGCTCAACTTCCCTTGGAGAATTTCCAGAACCTTTGCAACCCAAGACCAGACTGAGTCATCCTTCTTCCCTCCGCTTCACAACCTCTCCATCACCATGAAGAACCGTGTGGTGTCCCTGACCGGGACTGAAAGGAACCGGGTTGTGACCCTGGCCTTTGCTGCGTCAAACCAGCCCAAATGTCTGTTCCTCCCCCAGAAGGCAGATCCTGGTCTAGGCTCCTGTGATCTTGTGCCTACACTGCTCGCATCTCACTCCTGGCTGCTGTGTGTGCCAATCCGACCTCTGCAGCTCACCCAGAATGCAGCAGCCAGGCGGCCGGCCTTCAACCTACCCAACCCACCACCAGCCAAACAATGACGAATATGAAAGTAGCTGCTAGATTTGCTTCACTCACCTGCCAAAACACGAGTTAAATCGCAGCTAGAGTTTGTAAGTTGCTTTGGATAAAAGCATCAGCTACATAAATGGAATATAAAGTAACAACTACTCCGCAAACAAGTGAGTAATAATACTACTAAAGTAAACAGCGCCTTGTGTACCGAGCACACAAAGGGCAAGATCAACATCTGTAATCACGGTAACTACACGTCAAATAATAAAGGACACTAAAATGTGTAGTTGACTACATTTTAAACAAAACATTTTTTTTTTTTTAAAAGACAAAAACTGAATCAGGCGTCAACATTAACACATATACAGTAGAGCTGTCTCATTCATACACACACACCCAATATATATATGTGTGTATATATATATATATATATATATATATATATATATATATATATATATATATATATATATATATATATACACACACACACACACACACACATATATATACACACACACACACACACACACACACACAAAAAAAACTCTGTCAATAACATTGGCCCTGCCAATGCTGATGCATTGATCTGGCTCCCCATCCAGAAGCCAAGCCAGCAGCCGAATCTGCGCATGCTCACACTAACTAACCTTTCAAGCCTAGCTCGGACCCTCGTCCCTCAAATTACACTGGGTCGAGCCCCCATACTGGATTGGTTTAACCCACTTTCAGCCCTGCAGCTGCTTCTGACCTGGTGACCTGTCCACCAGTAGCTGGGCGATTAATGATACACAAACACACCCGTTCACTTCGACAACACAGATTCACCTGTGAAAACTTGTTTCTCTCTGTGAAGATTTCTAAATTGATAATATCGCGATACGACGAGCGGAGGGGTTGAAGTTCGATACGCTTGTTTTGGTTAAAAGGGCTTCAAAGGCGCGTGGTAGCGCGTAATTCAGGGGTTACACGGGTTAGCTCGCGGTGTCCACGAGCTCGCGAGCCCTGACAGCGGCGGGGCGGTTCGCGGTGTGGATACCCGGCCAGCTCCAAGGCAGGGACACACAGCCGAAGGTGGGCTTTTCAGGGGTTTCCACTCTCTAGCACGCGCACAGCGTCAGAACCGGGTCGCGCGCGAGGATCTATTCGAGCTCACAGAACAGTTAACAAGCGGAGTGGAGAAGAACAAAGCTCCACCAAACCCCCCCTGAACTGAACTTTTCCAACTTAACCATTCCAATAGACACAGCTGTGGAGTTGCACCAGGAAATAGCGGAGGCCTAGACGCTACGACAGCTTGTTCCATCCGAAATTCGGGCGGTTTTTGGACCCGCAGTGCGCAGAAACCTCCGGCAAACCCCTCCGAAGGACACTCAATAGGGACTCGGGTGGCCTCGTTGCGGCCAAATGTCTTAACTTACCCGCAAAGTGCGATTCTCCCGGGCCTGAATGTCGGATCTGTTTCCCTCAAGCCACAGCAGGAACTTGCCCTACGTCACGTGCCCGGCTGTCATGGCGTGGATTGGCTGGTTGTCAAACTGGAGCTCGCGGGGAATGCAGGGAAAAGTAGTTTTCGGATTGGGTTGCCATATTCCTTCTTTTTTATTTTGAAGTGACGGTTTTGTCTGTTGCGTGTTTGACCTGCAGTTATAAATAAAATGAAACAAAGATGGAGAATTGTATGTGATTGCAGAACATAATTCAGTCCACGCAGCTTGGACATCAGAGAGGACAGATGGCGTTACAGCAATATGTTCACATTCGCTGCAAGAGGGACAATTATGTAACATTTCTGAAAAGGTTGGGGAAAAAATTGTTAATGGTGTTTGATGCTCAGTCTCATTTGAATTTCTAAGGAATATATGTAAAGCTTGAATTAAAAAATAATATGAATTATCCCTGTAGTTTCTAGTGTCAAAATAAAGTAAATGATATGTATCACTAAATCCTACCATATTTTCACTGTATCTACTGTTTACAAAATATTCTGGAATTATATAAATTATTAATTCAATTATGTATTATTATCACTATTACTGTTATTTTATTGTAAGTGAATTGCAAAATAAGAAAGCAATTATCAAACAAAAAATATTGTTTGATAATTGTTTTTATCAAACAATATTTGAGTTTTTCTCTCTAGCATTTTAATTTAAATCCACAATCAGCGTCCATCAGCTTCCATCTATTTACTGTCTATTTGTGCAACTTCATCATTTTCACTTGAAAAGTTTAAAGTATAAATACGTTCGAGTATTTGACTCCAAGATCATGTAAACCATATTCCAAAGATAAATCGACATGTGCAAACTCTTATTGTAGAGCTTGCTTTGGGGTCTGTGATGAGTCCATGCTGGCCCCCGTCTCAGAGATGAGTTGTGTCGTTGCAGCCGTGGAGAACTCCACAGAAATCACATGCCGGACTTTCAACCCTGACCTGGACGAGCCTATAAAACTGCTCGGACCCACCAATAAAGATAAATCAGGGCCAGAACCGAGCAGCAGCCAGGCGCTCCTCAAATTATTGTGTCATCGCATTTTGTTTTTGGTGTACTGTTTAAAAAGTCTAAACTGTGGAAGCCCATAGGGGACTTTATTCAAATGATAATGTAATTCCTCCAAGCGTTCTGATTTTCCACACATGTATGTGTTATTTGTATAGAAATTAAAATGGAAATGTAATAATCACATTTTCAGCTTCACACACGTGTCTCTGGGTCGTCTATGACCATGTTAAAATAAAAATGGAAAAGCTGAAATTTTATTTTCAAAGGTCAAACACAAATTGCGTTGAATATTGTCAACTGCAAGTCTTTGAAAATGAAACGTCAAATGCTGAGTTCATTTTCAAATTGTTAGAAAATTGCATTTGCATCTTGACTTAAATTTTGCTTAAATATTGCTTGCAGAAATGGAAAATTAGGTTACATTTTTATTAATTTTCCAATTTGTTTATTAACATTTAGTGTTTGACTTTGAAAATGTCAACCAGCTCTTGAATTCAATTTGTAATGTGGAAAGAAAACTATCATACCGAAAGGTGAACATTAAAATTGCATTATTGCATTTTAATTATTAAATTTTTTACACAGATGACGTTTCCATGAGAGGAGAAATATAATGCTATGGTGGAATTCCTTTTTCAAGTTTGCGTTATCCATTTAGTAAAGTCCTCTATGGGCTTAGTTACATCTGTAGTGTCCTATAGCTCAGTGATACTCAACTGGTGGGCCGTTTTCAGTGGGTCACAGGCCTTTGCCTGTGGTTTTATTTTGAAGGGACTTTTTTATGCAGCGGAGTGTCGTTTTTTTGCCGGCTCTGGTTTCAACTTGTTTTGCACTTGTCCCTCCATGTTTTCAGCAGCGTGTGCCAGGTTGGGTCAAACCATCCTGATATGGGGGAGACTCTGGGTTTTTAGGATATAATTAAATTAAACAACCTACTAATATAAAATTCACAACTGATGGCGCTGCCTGCATGACAGGAACAAACTCTGGGGTCGTGAGGAGAATTGAGTGCTGCTTAATTTTCTGTAAAGCACAATGTTTTTCAGTATTTACCTACTGATGAGGTAATCACAAGAAAAGTACATTTTGTATATATGAATCCTTTTGAATTGCACTTTTTGTTTAATTTATTTTGAATTTGTGGAAAAGCTGCTCCTCAAGACAGTGACTTTTTCCATAGTAAAGTGTTTGTCATAGATTCAGTGAGTGTGTATTCTCAGTTAAAGTTAGGTCATTTAAGTCTTTCTGAAACTACTTCTTAGTTGTTGGACTTGTTTTGTGCATGAAAGCTGTTGAGTCTGTTTAAAAATGGCTGAAGATTCTGAATGGTTATGTATGTTGTAATACCTTGTGTCCTGAAGATGCACTTTTGGGTTTTTAATTAAAATGCAGCTAATTGAGTGTAAAAGGGAATAGTTCCCTCTCTAGCATCACCACCAGGTGCTCGTTTTGGTTTATCATTAAACTTGTTTTTTTGTGTTGGCATACATATTCTCTACTATCTCAGTTTCAAACTGCACCATCTTTTCATTAAATTAATTTGAGAAATTGAGAATGTTCCTCAATTTGGGTCGCGGCTTGTCATTCAGGGGTGATGGTGGGTCCCGGAGCCAGACCAGTTGAGAACCATTGCTATAGCTCATACACAGTAAATTCGCCAGTGTTAAATATGCATTGTCAAAGTGTATGAACTCTTCCAGAGTTATTACAACAACGTCAAGAGTAATTACTACCAATGTCTTGCCCAGTGTTGGTGTACATAATCACAGTTAAACTTTTCAGTGTAAACATGCAGTGTCAAAGTACATTTACTCTTTCAGAGTAATACAACAACAGCCAGAGTAAAACAAACCCCAGTGTTGATGTATTTGTACACTGCTACAAGACGTAGAGTACTCTGGAAACTACTCTGTACTCTGTGAGGCTCCGCCCAACTCCTCTCCTCTCAAACGGATCAGGAGTCTCCTCACTGCGCCATCTTGCACTTCTCGAAAGACTGTGGTAAATTTCTCTAAATTACTCATGAAACAGTAGCGCTGCTGCTAGCAAACACTGTAAATGCTCCTTTGACTGCATGGGATTAACTTTAAAGCTAATTAGTTTAATATGAATCAGTTACTGCATACAATCGTTTCTTTTTTGTCCAGTTCAACTGAATTATCTATTTTTTTTAAGTAACGTGAGCATTATATTGCTGTCTACTGACAGTCAGTCCTCTCATGTGTGTTTATAGCTGCAGTGCTGCACCTCTCAGGCTGCTGAGGATACGTCAACCCTTCCAGAAGAAGGCAGAGGGAGCATCAAGATGCCAAATAGGTAAATTGATGTGTAAAATGTTTGCTGTGAGCTTCCTTTAGGGATTGCCTCGTTTAAAAAAACAATGTCAATTTTTGTATTTACCGTCATTTATTCAAGATCATTTCATATTTAATTTCATTGTCTTGGAGTCGAGTCGCTGCTCCTTCGTGTCGAAAGGAGTCAGCTGAGGTGGTTCGGGCATCTAGTCAGGATGCCTCCTGGACGCCTCCCATTAGAGGTTTTCCAGGCACGTCCAACTGGTAGGAGACCCCGGGGAAGACCGAGGACACGCTGGAGGGATTATATCTCCCGGCTGGCCTTGGAACGCCTCGGGATCCCCCAGGATGAGCTGGAAAGTGTTGCGGGTGAGAGGGAAGCCTGGGTCGGCCTGCTGAACCTGCTGCCACCGCGACCCGACCCCGGATAAGCGGCTGAAAATGGATGGTTGGATGGATGTCTTGTCTTGTCCTCTTCTCTATCGTTTCACAGCAGATCTGTGTTGGCTAAGAAAGCTGGTGGAGACGTATTGTCTGGACTACAGCGACAAAAGGTCTGACGGACGGGAGTTACACTGGTATCTCATAAACATAAGTGAACATTGTATGCAAACTAAACTAAAATGTTTTTATTTTTAATAAATTGTTATTAAGATCTGCTATACTGGTGTTTGTTGTTTTTTCCCCTGCAGACATGTTTTAGTTGTATTGTTTTACGTGTTAGCTGGACATGGTAAAGTGAGAAAATGCAAAACACTTGAAAGTTATTCTGTTGAAGAGTTAAAAAGGAGTCAATTGAAAGTAAGTAAGTGTTGGATAAAAAGTACACTAATAGGGAGTAAATACAAGAGTACATATTTTTTAACAATGGCAAGAGTCAGTTAAAACAACACTTAGTGTTAAGTAGGTCTAACACTAATGAAGAGTAATATTTGAGTCTTAGTGTCAAATGTAAATAACACAAAGTGTGGACCCCCGGGTACTGACACATAAAGGCCCCATCCATTGAATGTGTACTATCACCACCGTAAGAGCATTAGCCTCATACGGGTCCATTAAACTATTACACTTTGTTACGGCGCATCTGTCTGTGACAAGCTCCGTAGCCGTACGGTCAAGTTAACGTTCAAACACAAAACAAATCTGCGCTTCCTTTTACCTTTTCGAAATAAAAGTCAGATTTAGCTATTAAGAGAAAGTAGCATAAAGCCTCTATAAACTCTTCAAACAATACCATATAATCTAGGCATACGTCAAGAACCAATAAGACAAATGCAAAGCAGGCAATCAACACAAAACAATAAACACTTAATTAACACTATGTTCAGTGTAACTTTAACACTCTGTAGATATGTTCACTGACTCAGTGTTACATTTGACTCTTTAAGTGTTGCATTAGCACTGTCAATTTTACTGTGTAGTCGTATGCTTGTATGCAATAATAAAAGTGTCATTAATGTATCTGTTCATTGTGTTGTGAGTTTTCGTACACAATAGCAGCTTCAGATTTTGGGGGAAAGTTTTGTCAGTATGAGGTCCACTGTGACAGTTTTATAATAGAAAAGAGATAGGCAGCACTCTTTTGATCTCTTTGGAGTTCTTAAAGCGGCTGTTTAAAAAAAAAAAGTAAGAAGTTAAATATTGCACTGTAAGAAGTTTGGGATGTCTTGTGGCTAAGACTCCATATTATGTGACCCCGTCATACCGAAATGTCCACAATAAATAATATGCAACAAAGCATAAAAAAATGTTTGGAAACAGTGCCAGGCACATGTTCTGTTTTTGGCCCAGGAGGTCACAGCGCTCCTATGATGAGAATTAGGAGAGGAAAAATTACTTATTTTTTTCATGTGACTGGTGTCCCATCAGCAGGGTGGACCTGTGCCGAGACATCGATTCCACCGACGGGGACTCCAACATATTACCTTCCAAAGGCTCCACTGGTGAACGCTCTGAGATCAGCTGATAGAGGGACTGAGGGATCGGAGAGGGAGGTCTTGCTCTTTCAGACGATTTCACGCCCTCACTTGCTAAAAGAGAGACCCTCACACACAATATGTCATTACATCTCCGGTCTCCGGCAACGCTCACACGTGAATCTTTAAACAACGGTTGCACCTTAAATAAATGCATAAAAGAAAGAAAAAACTTTCCACTGTGTTTTAAAATGAGTTCTTAGCAGTTCTTATCTGTTGATTTCCTACTGAGAGAAGAGGAACTCCATTGTGCACGGATGGATTACAAAACAATGGACCCCTGGGTACTGACACATAAAGGCCCCCCCTTGAGACCATTTTTCCTCTTTTTTTTCTTCTTCCAGAAGGGCCTTCGTAGGTCACCGTAAACTGGTAACCTAACACCCCTGAAACTCCTGTTTTTTGCTGCGTGGCTTCCAGTATTTCAGTATTCCCCTCCTGCAGTGGAATTCCAGGAGCCTGGGACACCGCTGTTGCTAACAGGTGCATTTCGTAAAAGACATCTTTAAATATCCGGGCTCAGAATCTGTGGTATTTCCTTGTTTTAAATTAGTTTTTTGATCCATTAAAGTATTTTTTTTAAAGAGGTTGGTTTGACTCACACCGTTTAATGACTCTTGTCGTCAATTTTCACATGAAGGTGGAAGGAAGGTTTGTATCGTCAGCAAAGACCTTGACTGCTGCATGCTGGGTATGCTTACGTTACAACCCAAATTTTTTTTTGCTTACCAGGTTCTCGGCAGCCCTCTTTGAGGGGGGCCAACAAACCGGCACGCTTTCTGAACGGCTACACGCCGGGTCGGGCGCCGCAGAAGTGGACGTCAATTTGACATAAAAAGCAGTGGGCCAAGAATAGATCCTTGTAGCACCTCAGGAACAAATGGCTTTCCCTCGACATATCACTTGAGAACGAAATTCCAGACTTCATATCTTTGAAGCTTAGTAGCTTTCTGAGATAGCAACATCAGCACCAGCTGCTTTTTGAGGGTCTAAAATACACCAAGTGGACATTTTTTGTTCATTTTTAGTGATTCAGATCAGAGAAAGCGCCATTCTTTTGTTTTGTTTTGTGTGCTATTTATAGTGTGTATTATCCCTCAGTTTATTGTAGTAGGTCTGATGGCATTTTTGTCCACTAAATAAAAAATAAAATAAAAAACTCTGCCATTCTAGCACAAAATTACCAGAAAAAAAGAGGCAGAAATGAGATGCAACCGCTTGTGCTCCTTGGAAGTCTCTGCACGTCCCTTTGATACTGACACACGCACGCACGCACACACACACACACACACACACACACACACACACACACACACACACACACACACACACACAGATAGCGGAGGGGGAGGGCTGCGGTGATGAGCCGCTCCAGTGAGTCCAGTACGGAGGGCTTGACGTAGGGAACTGGGAGAGGCGGGGCTTGTGGGTTTCGCGTCGAGTCGCCAGCGAGTCCAGAGCCGGTCTGCCCCGTCTTTCATTCATCACCGGAACTGTGCAAGCTCGTGCATCCAGCCCCGCGGTACCGCCTGCCATCCTGTCTCCTCCGACCGCCGACACCAAGGACACCGCCGCCGGCCACCATCCGCGGTAAGACCCGCCAGAGCAGACGGCTGGGGGAGAAGCGGCTACCGGTTAGATAACGGGCGGCGTCGGCGCCGTCCAGTATGGTTTGCGTGAAGGAAAATTACCAGACCTACCAGCATCCCTATGCGGGGGCTATGGAGCACGTGCGGTGCCTAGTAGGCCCGCGGGGTACATTGTGACGTACCGGATTCTGATGGTATTGTTTGATGCTCGGTCTCCGGTGGCATTATGTAATCTCCCTAAAAAAAAACGCGTTTGCGGGCTCCTCGCCGGTGACAGCGCGGTGACCTTGTGGGATTATTTGGGGGCAGATATAAACTGCTGGTGCTTCGGTTCCTCGCGGCGGCATCCCTCACGAGGACGCGCGCCGCTGCCGAGCGTGTGGAGCTGCGACCCGTGCGCGGCTCCTCCAGCATCCTTCTGTTTCATTACGGGGCTTCTTTTTGTTTGTTTGTTTGTTTGTTGTTTTCCACCCGAGGCGGCCTGGCGAACACACGGCCGAACGCAACACGATGCTCGGTGACATTAAGGTCGTTATGTGGACCCGTTTGGTCCCATTCATCCATCCTATCCGCTGCTTCTGCACACGCACACACACACACACACACACACACACACACACACACACACACACACACACACACACACACACACACGCACACGCACACAATGAATAATGACAGATGAGAACGTGCACACATTCAAACTTCCAATCATGATTCCTATTTGCTATCTGTGTGTGTGTGTGTGTGTGTGTGTGTGTGTGTGTGTGTGTGTGTGTGTGTGTGTGTGTGTGTGCGTGGATGTAGTATTGGACAACGTGTTCTTAAATAACAAACACCAGCAGTAGGGTGCTGTGAGGATGCAGTCTGCAGCTCTCTGTGATCGGGGAACATGTCAGGGTGGGACAACCGATCGGCCGATCGATCAACTCGGTCAGTTCACATTTCGGCAATGTTAATAATTGGCGTCATCACGTTTAAGTCACTTCTCGAGCAGAAATGTCAAACACCAGATTGATTTTGATCCTGTTTAATATCACTGCAAACTAAATACCTTTGGACCCTGGGCCCATTTTTCCTAAATGTTCTGATGTTTTATGGATAAATAAGGCAGATTCACAGATGTTGGAGTCATTTTAATCCTCAACTGCAGCCTGAGAATAATCTGATGACCGTGGTTGTGATTAAGGGGAGACATCTCAGGTGAATCAGAAACATCACTGTGAAACTTTCCCAGTGGACATTAAGACAATTGCTTTTTGGAGATAACAAGTTTTCTGAAATGCATTACATCTTATTAAATATGTGCTCTCTGTTCATACATTTGCAGAACAGAAATCTGAACATAAAAGAGTCAAATATTTTGAATGGAGGGATTCTTGGATATCTCTTTGAATCCCTGCATAAATCAGAAAATACTGTTAACAGCCATAAAAAAAACAACTATTTCTACCATTTCTTTTATAAAATGAAATGCTGTATAAATCAGGCTATGAATGATATATGAACAGCCGTGTGTGAAAACCTTAGAGAGGAAGGAAAGTGGAAACTTTGTTGGATGTCGGAGCTGCTGAAGGAGATTTCTGGCTCAGAGGCTGAGAAAAAACTCATGAATTGTAAAATTCTATAACAGGTGAAAAGTAAACAAATGAACTGATAGATATCACCATTATTCAGTTGATCACTGACATCAAGACAATTATCTTTTGTATTACAAGGTTACTGACGTGTTATCGTTAGATATGTAAATTAGGCGTTATCCAATGCTAATTTCCTTTTTGTGACTTTAGGATAAATCTACATACACAAACAGAGAAAGTAGTAAAAACGAACACCTAAATGTGTATTTTGGATGTTTTTCTTTCCACTACTCTGAAAGAAGACGTATGAAGCAAAACAGCCCAAACTCTCCAAAATTACCGGTGCATGAAAAACAATGTTCCATAAATTGTCCAAAAACTGTGAGAAAAGCCCTGAAACTCATTTTCACTTGGGGCCACATCAGCATTATGGTTGCCCTCAAAGGGCCGGTTATGACTGTAACTCTGTATAAACTACTCCCTAACATATTGTTAAATAATTGTCTTTGCATTTGATTATTGTTTATTCCAGTGTTAAGCCTAATTCATGCTTCTCCGTCACGTCGACGGCGTACCTACGCCGTCGACCTGACGCCGTCGTTGAGCATTCGAAGTTCTGCGTCGAGGGTCCGCGTTGCTCTGCAATTAACCGCCATGCCGCCAGGGGGGTGTGCCTGTGTGGCTGTGTTTTGCGCGATTTCTCGCCATGAGTTTAATGTCATTTTGCAGTCTTTGTAGTCCCTCGAAGAAAAGTTATAAAGGTGGTCGTATTTCCTGACCTCCTCGATGATTCGTTCTTCTGTTTGGTCCATTGTTACTACCGGTCTACAAGAACTTTAAAAATAGCGGTGTAGGAAGACAAACCGGAAAGAGCAACCGCCGGAAATTACGTTCTGAGCGGACCAATCACAGCGTTGCGGTCCGCGTCAACGCGACGCGTAGTTAGGATTTTTTGGAGGTGCACGTCAGGCTACGGCGTAGGGGTCTGCGTCGACGCGTAAGCTACGCCGTAGGTACGCCGTCGACCTGACGGAGAAGCATGAATTAGGCTTTATTCTACATGCATTTATATTAATATAAAAATATAAGTAAGTACATTTCTCTGTTATTACAACATAAATCCATTTAATTTAGGGTTAAGAAATACACATTACTCTATCAAAGATTAAACTTAAAAAATAAAGACAAAGATCAAACGCACGTTATTACATTCACTTTGTTCAAAGCTTTTTTGTCACAGTTGAGAAGGACATAACTCTGGTCCCTACAAATAATTGTGAGCTGCTAAGATGGGGGCACACCTGTTCACATAAGTGTGCCCCATACCATCGATACGTGAACAGGTGTGCCCCATACCATAGGTACGTGAACAGGTGTGCCCCATACCATAGGTATGTGAACAGGTGTGCCCCATAACATAGGTATGTGAACAGGTGCGTCCCATACCACATATGGTATGGGGCACACCTGTAGCATGCACTGCTAGGAAGCTTGCTTTCTCGCGGTAGGATGCCATTCATTCGTGGGTCACAAAATCAATATGCATTGTGGGAATTGTAGTCTATGGTGACTGTACACTGTAAAGCAGCATATACTTTAATTTTAAGACGATCATATGCCTTTCAAGCTGTCGCAGGCCACATAAAATGACGTGGCTTTTGATTTGGCCCGCAGGCCTTGAGTTTGACACCCATGGCTTACAGTGATATCAAACAGAGGAAGGTTTAGCATTTTATTTCCTGTATATGACTTTACATTGTAATTTAATTTTCTGTTGAATAATCCACTGATTGATTATTATAATTATAATCGTGACAGCTCTTGGCCGCACAAAACACATGCAATGTAATAATCGTTCAATGTGGTCTCAGAGGGTTATGATGAGATATGTAACTCATGCTTTAACGTCATGGAGGTCTCTATGTTACGTGTTGGAGGAGATTGATTTGTCGGATGATTTCCAAACCAGTCAGACACACTGGGACCAAGTCCCATTGATTGAGCGAGTGATTGGATAAAAAAAAAAAAAGTAGTGTTAGTAAACAGACAAAAGAAAGAGAAGACATAACAATGTATTGGCTTCCTTTTTTTCCGGTGTAAGCATGGGACAATAGGAACATTTCCTGCTTGTGCGATTCATGACATTATCCCAATGGTCATCTAGCCATCTTTCCAGTCGCCCCCTCTCATCCCTCTTCAACGTAATGTTGAGCCACATTCGGGTCATTCAGCCTCGAGCTGTCATCACGAGCATGAGGTTCTGATCGTTGATGGCTGTTACCAGGCGGAAAGGCGACGGCGAAAGGGTCAACAAGCCGGTGCTGAAATGGCTGCAGCGCTAACCCTGGGGCTAAAATCCAATACAATCCAACATGATCCAATCTGCTGCGAAAACCTGAAGCTAAAGCTAAAAGCATTTATTTTTGGCTTAAAGTAATCAGCAAACAATCAGGAATAATGTCAGTGTGCAATAAAAAAAGATTATTTAGTATTTGGGCTACTTTGTTATTTAAATGGCGTGAAGACGAGCAGCACGGCGTCACAATGTTTTCCATATATTCTGTTCTCAATGTGCACTAGCATGCTATGCTAGCCTGTTATGATCATGTTTGGCATGCAACACTTCAAGCTTTTCCTCAATCTGCGTTACATTACATTTCATTTAGCTGACGCTTTCCAAAGCGACTTACATTTTTGCTCTATACACCTTAGACACAGAAACAGGGAGCAATTACGGGTTGAGTGTCTTGCTTAAGGACACATTGACATGGACTAGTGGAGCCGGGGCTCAAACCACCGATCCTCTGATTGAAAGACGGGCATGCTAACCGCTGAGCCACAGTCGCCCGCGTTCTTGTCTGTACTCTCGTGGACTTGTGAAACGTGTTCCAAATCTAAAGTCTACATCTCGCCAAGCACGGTCAAAATTATGTGACTTGCTCCACACATTTTACCGGGGATGCATCGGAGGTGACTTGTCCGTACTTGGCGTAGTTGGTATTGAGAAAGGGCTTTGCTCTGTTAGCGAGCTAACATTTGTACAATATAATATCTTGTAAATGAATTGATTAGTTGTCCAATTGACAAACTCAATTAATTCATTTGGAACTTTTGCTTTTTTTACCACAATAATTTTTACAGGTAAATTGTAGCACAATGGCGTTAAACGTGCTTCACAAGACATGGCCTCATGCTAGCAATGCGGCCACATGCTAGCATGCTAGCACCAGTGGCGGCTGGTGACATTTTTTTGGGGGGTGGCGCAGTTGGGCGGCGCGGTTTAAATAGCACTCCACAATGAGAAGAAAAGAGGTTTGGAGTAGAATATTCTAAAAAACAAAGCTTTATTTCAAGAAAACACAGTGCTCAACACTGTCCAATAACAACTATCAACAAACTGTAACTTTGGGCATGAGAGGTTCAGAGCAGAATGGTTTAAGAAACATTCAATGTGGTGGCCAGAGCAACTTCAGGGAATACATTGACGTAGCATTCAAACTGGGGGCCCTGCAGTAAGGTGGCACTGGTGAGGTGGTCTTTGAAGGCAAAGCGTTCCCTGGTGTGTCCAAGTATGGTGTCACAAACCTACAGATAAATATATAGAGAGAGACAGAGACAGTAAGATAAGTTGTGGGGAAATATCTACTACAAACAGGCTTCATACTACAGACAAAAAACTATGTTTTGTGTGTCTTGATGGCTCATCAACATAGACAAAAGGCCAGGAGCCACCTTGATGGCTGTAGCTATGACACACACACACACACACACACACACACACACACACACACTCACACACTCACACACTCTCTAACTTGTTGGGGGTTGAATTGGTATTTTAGATAAAGTTATAGCCTGATATGATATCCACCCAAATCTAACAATGTCCAACATGTGTTCTGCTGTGGGAAAGATAAAACATTAAACTCTAACACAGGCATCTGCTGATTTTGACACTCACCTCTGCAGCAATCCTTCAAGCTCATCTTCCTTCACAGCCCGGCGCTTCCTCGGCTGCTCAGAGCCACTGCTTTGCTCCACACTGAGCATCCAGCTAGCAGCTCCGGTTAGCATGTAGCTTGAGGAGAAGCTCCGGGTGTACGTCCTCCCGCGGTCACTGCTTTGCTGCTGAATATTTAAAACCGGACGTTCGGGTCCCAACTCTTTCAGCCTCTTCTTGTCAACATCTGATCGTGGATTGAAAGGTGTTTCGCATAGAGATACCACAGAGTTTTCAGTCGGCATACTAACATAATCAAAGTCTCTGCTAGCTGTGTTGCTCGCGTAGCTACGTGGGAGCTACATGGGATGTGAGGGAATGATAAAGGTCTCTGATTCGACGAATAGTCCAACCACGTTGCAATAAGAAACGATGTCATTGGCTAGGGCGCAGATTTGTGCGCCCGAAGATTCACGTTTCATCCGCCAATGAGAAGCTGTCCTTGCCGCAACGAGGGTGAAATGTTTGTTCGCTGCCATAGACTCACATTGGGCCGGCGCCCCGACAGGGGGAGGGGCTTTTCTCAGTGATGATGAATGGCGATATATTATATTTGGTATATCTTAAGTGGTTGTTGACAGGAATTACGGTCTCCCACACACATTTAGCGCATCAACACGGTATATTTCTTATTTAAATTATTTGGTATATAATGTTTTTTGACAGTATATATTATATTTTTTTTTTCTTCTTTTTTTTTTTCATCGCAAAATTTTAAGAGGGTGGCGCCCTAGCGCCCTCTATTGACGCACCGCCACTGGCTAGCACGCTGACTTATCAAAGTGTTGACTCACAAATGTTTCCTTCGAGAGGAGAATCTAGACAGCGTGCAGCTTTTCCAATTGTGCTCAGAACGTAAGTAGATATAGACTCATGTGAAAGCAACACCTCTTCCATTTCTTCTCCTGTAACACTATCACTCGTCTCAAAGTGCTCGTCTTCATCGGGTAATGGCCCTGTGGAATGGAGCTACGAGGGGGGGGGGCAGTTACAGTAATGGACAACAGAAACTACTGAAGGTATGACAAGGCTGTAGTCCAGCCATTATGTAACAACTTTTAAGCTACATTTTTACCCATTCTTTGCATTGCACTCTGGGAAGAATTCCTCCCTCACACGATTTGACTATGCATGTGGTAAGGCTCCATTTGGCGGACCATCTGGACTCTAGATCTACACTACCCCTTCATCCCGAACAGAAATGGGACACACTACATGAGAGCGCACAAAATGGAGGGACGGGACCAGGACTGCTTGTAGATCCTTCTTAGTGGTCGCGGGGAATGACACGATGCAACATTATTGCACAGGTATTATTAGGAGCCTTTTGTTGCATGAATGTTTGCATTTGAGACATTGCCACCATGTAGGGAGCACTGTCTGTAGGTGCACTGTCAGCAATCACGCACACATTCTAGAGATGTGAAGCTGCATTCATTGATTATTTGGCCAGTTGGGGGCAGCAAACAAGCTCAAACGGCATCTGACATTTTATGGCATATCGTAATATAATATAATGCAAAATATATATAAATATTTGTCAACTAGGGCTGTACATGAATGCCATCTATTAAGGTTTTCAACTGAAGCTTCGAATGTGTGTCGTCATGTTTTATGACGTCGTCAATTTAAAGAAAGTCAAACACAATAAATAGACGTCAAAACCAAAAAGAAACGTTGCGCAGCATTCAAATGTCAACTTAAAAAATTTAAACATCAATGTTATGAATGAAGATTTGCACTTTTTGGTACAGCCCCACTACCTCACAGACACAGAGCCACATGAGTCATTCGTCATGGGGACTTTGAAGCTAACTTCTAAAACGTATTCTAGAGCTATATTGATCATTCTTTGTGGGTTCGTCATTCTGAGTGACTCCTTTCACATTACACACATCGTAGGATCCATTGTTATTAGGGCTGCCACTAAATCATTTCTCACTGTTGATTAATCTGTCGATTATTTGGGATTGTTGTTTGGGATATAAAATGTGCGAATCAGTGCAAGGCAAGTTTATTTGTAAAATAAGTGCATCCCAAAGCCGAAGGTGACATCCTCAAATGTCTTGTTTTATCCTCAACTCAGAAACCATTTGCGATTCATTTCATAGTTGACAACTAATCGGCTCCAATGGTTATTAAAAACTATTGATGAGTGCAGCTTTAAACGGTGATGGGACAGGTGTGTTGTTTTTCATGCCATCCTCCCCTATCCTCATCCTCATCATCATACTCAGTGTTATCCCCTCTTTTGCACCAGCACTCACAATTGAAATTCTTCCTGTTGTCATGCAAGCTTGCACAGCTGCTGGAGGGAGAAAGAGAGAGAGAGAGAGAGAGAGAGAGAGAGAGAGAGAGAGAGAGAGGGAGAGGATGTGATCTGATGTCTTTTGACAGTTTGGTATTTGGAATTGAAAGCGTGGAGGCATTGTTGTATTAATCATGGAAGGGAGAGAAAAAATAGGAAAGCACAACATGGACATCCCATTCTTTCCACTTTTGTCAACACATTGGCTCACGCAGCCCGGCCTCTCTGTCTCCCTCTCCCCGTGCAAACAGGGCCGGGATGACCGGCGGTGGCTATCTGCATTCCACGCGGGCTTTCGTTTGTTATGTGTGTTGTCACGTAAGATCTAAAGGCCGGCGCTTTGAGCCCGGCGTTATCATGAGAATCTGACTGCTGCTTCCACGTCTCCGATGCCGTTGTGCGTGTGTGGTCATGTGACGTCTACCACGGCTCTTATGTGGGCTCAGGTTCCCGCTACCTACCTTGGTGCGTGTGTCACATGACTGTTGCTGAGCTGGGATGTCTTGCTGTAAATGCTCTGCTGATGAACTTCGGGAACATTTCCACTTACTGTAGATGCTGGATATTATACGGTCCTAATTAATTAATCTACTAACATTACCTACTACCTATCTTTTTTCAGTGTATTCATTTTAAGGGTACTTAAGGGCAGTATTTGGATTGATTTGATTTTCACTGTTTTTGTTATTTATTTATTCAGTTCTTCTGCTCTCTAATGTCTGATGAATGCAGCTATTTTCCCCTCACTTGATTTTCATTTTGTAGAACTAGATTTAGAAGGCGCTTTATTTTTTATTAATTAATTAATAATTTTGTTCTTCTTCTCCCCACTGAAAAAAAGTATAAAGTATTGATATTATCATGAGCGTACATATATAACTGAATAGAGATAGAAGCACAACAGGAAGTAGACAGCGCTCTCCCCTTGAAGGCCACAGTTTTGAACGCATGGAGATGTTGAGAACACACTTTAATGTCTTAAGGCGCCTGATTTTAACTTGTGAACATACCTGCAAACTTGTCACCTTTCGGCGAAATTCGCTGTTTTGAAATGAAAATATGTCATCCACGTGAATCGTGTAGATCCGAAGAGTTTTTGTTTTTGGGAGGGTCAACCTGGTCAACTCGCCCAGCGTTTCTGAGATCAGAGTGAGACACGGAAAAAAAAAAGAGTTGTGCTCTTCGCAAATAGAAGATCTTTGTGTCGAGTCTTGGCCAATCAGCGTTAAGATGTCTACAGCGGCTTCATTTCCCTCCCACCAGTTTTTTTTATAGCAAGCTATCACGTTAGCTAACGTTGTTGGGAGAGACAGCGAGTGAGCTTACTGGCAGCGGAGAGTCCGTGGCAGCGTGTGACGTCAGCCAGGAGAGCAGCGAGTCAGCGGCTCTGAGGTTCTACCTACCGACACCTGACTACATATAAGGAGAGGACAATGGAGATTTTATCCAACTTGTATTTTAATTAAAAAACAAGTTTCCTCCGTAGGGTGGCCGGGCTCCTGTTTATATTTAAGGGTTTAAGATCTACGTGGAGAAAAAAGTATATCTATATATACTTATATATAAAATTTCCTCTGAGCTATCTTGCTTTTTTTGTTTACTAATTGTATACTTTATACTATATATATATATATATATATATATATATATATTTATATATATATGTATATATATATATATTAGCAGTGGTGTATGAAGTACCCAAAAGCCGTACTTGAGTAAAAGTAAAGATACCTTACTGGAAAATTACTCCAGTAAAAGTAAAAGTCACCTAATAAAATACTACTTGAGTAAAAGTCTTAAAGTATCTGATATTTTCTGTACTTAAGTATCAAAAGTATTTTTCTGATATAAAATGTACTTAACTATTGAAAGTAAAAGTAGAAGTACATGCTTTTAACAAAAAAGCAAAGGGTCAGAATTTTGAGAATTATGAAGTTTATTCTTAGTCTTACTTCTAAGTGCTGTGGTCACCATGACCAAGGACAAGGAGTTGTGTTGAAAATAATTGGGTTGGCTGTGATCCATCCATATATATTATGTTCAACATAATATATTGGACCTAAGTATACTCTTGCATCTACTATGAACTTATCATCATAATTCTCCAAAAAGCAATATGACACTAAGGAGTTGTAACAGTGTGGTTATAAGTATGCTCATTCCGCCCGGTACCGGTCTGTGGGTCCCTTGGTACCGGGTTGTGGGTCCCTTGGTACCGGGCGGCTGTGGGTCCCTTGGTACCGGGTCGTGGATCCCTTGGTACCGGGCTGTGGGTCCCTTGGTACCGGGCCGCACAGAAAGAATGAATGAAAAATAAAAATAAAATTTAAAAAATAAAGGCCGGAACGATGTTTTATTGTGAAAAAAGATCGCATACATCACGAGGTTTGACACATGTCAAGAGGTTCCGTTACTCTAAAAATGAAACTTAAAAGTCTGTTTAACTTTGCCGGTGTTCTGGATTAAAACCAAGGCAGAGTATCCTGAGATCGCCAAAAAAAGCAGGAGAACCTGCTTCCATTCCAACATCCTGTCTTTGTGCAGCGGGTTATAAGTTAAGCAGTAGACTGGACTAAAGGTTTAGTTAGCAGTAGAGTCAGTAGACTGGACATAAAGAACACACACGTCAGGTGTCGTTGTCTCCTGTCTCTCCGAGGTCGGACCCGGTCCGTGAAAATATTGTCTTCACGTAACCGGTCTGTGGCGCATAAAGGTTTGGGAGTGCTGAACGAGAGGATGTAGAGGGCTAATGCATAATATTGTGATTCGCAAAACCTGCTTGGTGGAGTCTGTGTTCTGTGTTTTTTTTTCTTCTAAAGATAGATTTGATTTTGTAGCGAGTAACGAAGGTTTCAGGGGAAATGTATCGGAGTAAAAGTACCAGTTTTCTTTGCAAAATGTAGTGAAGTAAAAGTAAAAGTAAACAGACATATAAATAGTAAAGTAGAGTACAGATATCCCAAAAAACGACTTAAGTACAGTAACGAAGTATTTCTACTTCGTTACTATACACTACTGTATATTAGTTATAGTTATGCGGTTATAATCGCTGTCACACAGAGAGAGGTGTGCATGTTCAGGTTTACCTGGTGGAAAGATTATTCCAGTGTTCTAGACTCACAGTGACGTCTCCTCAAAGTAAAGTGGTATAACAGTATAACAATATGGTTAAAATAAAAAGGCTGGTACATTATACATATTATGGCATATAAGTGTAATATTATGAAGTGAAATGTAGTAGTAGCAAAACAATATTCAGTATAGTACAGCAGTATTGTAAGTATTAAGTCTACAAAATACATTATATATATACACACACACACACACACACACACACACACACACACACACACACACACACACACTACTGTTCAAAAGTTTGGGGTCACTTAGAAATGTCCTTATTTTTCAAAGAAAAGCACTGTTTTTTTCAATGAAGATAACATTAAATGAATCAGAAATACTCTCTGCATTGTGAATGTGGTAAATGACTATTCTAGGTGGAAACGTCTGGTTTTTAATGAAATATCTACATAGGTGTATAGAGGCCCATTTCCAGCAACTATCACTCAGTGTTCTAATGGTACATTGTGTTTGCTCATCGCATAGAAGACTAATGGATGATTAGAAAACCCTTGTGCAATTATGTTAGCACAGCTGAAAACAGTTATGCTGGTTAGAGAAGCTATGAACTGGCCTTCCTTTGAGCTAGTTGAGTATCTGGAGCATCACATGTGTGGGTTCATTATACTCTCAAAATGGCCAGAAAAAGAGAACTTTCATGTGAAACTCTCCAGTCTGTTCTTGTTCTTAGAGATGAAGGATATTCCATGCAGGAAATTGCGAAGAAACTGAAAATTTGTCTGGGTGACCCGAAACTTTTGAACGGTAGTGTGTGTGTGTGTGTGTGTGTGTGTGTGTGTGTATATATATATATATATATATATATATATATATATATATATATATATATATATATATATATTTATTTGTACACTTGGGTATTGCCAAAAGAAGAAATAAAACCCATAATGATCATAGTTTGTCAGCTTCTCGACGAGTGACGCTGTTCGGCACTGACTCGCCCGCCACTGGTGTCACCTTTTTCACCCCTCATGAGTTTGCAGGTCTGTGTGAAAGACACAATGACCTGGTTTGCATAAATATCTGAAGTGACAATACACACAAAACAATTGATTGAGGTTGTGCCTCTCAGCCTCTCATGTGTTACCATGAAGTCACGAATGAGACAAGATTTTAGCGTATTCACAAAATGTCCTGATGCAAACATGGCTGAATGTCCTTTTTTGAAAATGTAACTTAAATATAAACATTATAATTATTATTTATCAGCTGCATACTTCTAACCCTGTATGGGGGTGCTATGTTTGCCATCATTAAGTTTGGGTCTGCGTCAACTATTATTTGAGTCTTCTTCAATACAACATGATGTTCGCCGAGTAAATTATGGTCCATTTAGAGTCAAACAGAGCGGGCTGTTTGACTTTTTTAGGCCGGGCTTACTGTGATTGACAGGTCGTATATGGCGTCTCTAAGTCACTCCTCTACATTCCAAATATGGTGACTTCCGTTCATTGGTGGTGAAAAAAAACGACATGGTGATGGCCGTATTCCAAGATGGCGGCGGCGAACTTGCAGCTTTAAAACGGCGGTCCACAAACCATCTCTGTCGGGAGCTGCACGTGATCAGTACCGATCAGGCAGGATGTACGCATATGGTAGGGAGTGACATCTGTTGTTGTACCCGAGTGGCGTATATGAGCTGATAAATCATGCGATAACGAGATAGCGGATCGGCGCACAGCCCCACACACTCAACGACACCTTGCTGCATTTTAGGCCGCATATGAGGTGATACTGGTATCGGCATCAGAACAACAACATTTTGTAATAAATTAACCTTAACTTCCAAACAGTGGATATCCTTTTTGAGCTGTTGCATTGTGGGTTGTCTGTACCCTAATAATAACATCTGGCTCGTTAGTTTCTTCAAATCTGTTCACAGTTTGGTCTTTTCCACTGAGCTCAGTGGAACATGCAGGTTTTTGAAGGCATCATGATCGTGATCATGAAGAGCCAGAGAAAATCCACCGGACCACTTTAAGAGCCCGTCGGAGGAGGAGAGTGTTAACGAAAGACAAGTGACACAAGTGATGGATTGGCTGGAAAAAGGAAGAGAAGGAATCTCATGTCTCGTAGAAACGACGGTCAAATTTGTGGATGCGTTTGCTAAGCTCTTGCATGCTCATTCGGGGGTCGCTGTAAAACCACGGCTTTTAATCAAAGAAACAATATTTTGGTGAAACGAGCAACTTGGGATATAATGTAAATCTTTTTATTATTATGTTTGTGCAGCATGACGTCACGCGCAACCTTTGCGGGGACAAGCGTATAAATCTGCCTCTAATACAGGGGTGTCAAACAAATTTTCACCCTGGGCCACATCAGCATTATGGTTGTCCTCAAAGGGCCGATTGTAACTGTAACCCTGTATAAACTACTTCCTAACATATTGTTAAATAACTGTCTTTGCATTTGATTATTGTTTATTCAAGTGTAAAAATATTGTACATTAGGAACACCATACTAATACTGTGTTTGACCCCCTTTCGCCTTCAGAACTGCCTTAATTCTACGTGGCATTGATTCAACAAGGTGCTGAAAGCATTCTTTAGAAATGTTGGCCCATATTGATAGGATAGCATCTTGCAGTTGATGGAGATTTGTGGGATGCACATCCAGGGCACGAAGCTCCCGTTCCACCACATCCCAAAGATGCTCTATTGGGTTGAGATCTGGTGACTGTGGGGGCCATTTTAGTACAGTGAACTCATTGTCATGTTCAAGAAACCAATTTGAAATGATTCGAGCTTTGTGACATGGTGCATTATCCTGCTGGAAGTAGCCATCAGAGGATGGGTACATGGTGGCCATAAAGGGATGGACATGGTCAGAAACAATGCTCAGGTAGACCGTGGCATTTAAACGATGCCCAATTGGCACTAAGGGGCCTAAAGTGTGCCAAGAAAACATCCCCCACACCATTACACCACCACCAGCCTGCACAGTGGTAACAAGGCATGATGGATCCATGTTCTCATTCTGTTTACGCCAAATTCTGACTCTACCATCTGAATGTCTCAACAGAAATCGAGACTCATCAGACCAGGCAACATTTTTCCAGTCTTCAACTGTCCAATTTTGGTGAGCTCTTGCAAATTGTAGCCTCTTTTTCCTATTTGTAGTGGAGATGAGTGGTACCCGGTGGGGTCTTCTGCTGTTGTAGCCCATCCGCCTCAAGGTTGTGCGTGTTGTGGCTTCACAAATGCTTTGCTGCATACCTCGGTTGTAACGAGTGGTTATTTCAGTCAAAGTTGCTCTTCTATCAGCTTGAATCAGTCGGCCCATTCTCCTCTGACCTCTAGCATCAACAAGGCATTTTCGCCCACAGGACTGCCGCATACTGGATGTTTTTCCCTTTTCACACCATTCTTTGTAAACCCTAGAAATGATTGTGCGTGAAAATCCCAGTAACTGAGCAGATTGTGAAATACTCAGACCGGCCCGTCTGGCACCAACAACCATGCCACGCTCAAAATTGCTTAAATTTCCCATTCTGACATTCAGTTGGGAGTTCAGGAGATTGTCTTGACCAGGACCACACCCCTAAATGCATTGAAGCAACTGCCATGTGATTGGTTGATTAGATAATTGCACTAATGAGAAATTGAACAGGTGTTCCTAATAATCCTTTAGGTGAGTGTATATAAAAGATCAAAATGAAAAAAAAAGATAATAAAGACAAACATCAAACGCACGTTATTATATTAACTTTGTTCAAAGCTTTTTTGTCACAGTTGGGAAGGACATAACTGGTCCATCAACTAACTGTGAGCAGTAAGAACATGCGAGCAGGTGTGGTCTGGGGCTCACCTGCTCACATACCTTTGTGTGGCAAGGGGCACACCTTGGATAACTATGTTTTCTATGTTGAATTGTATTCCTTCATCACCGACACTTCCTCATAACACAGAAGACTCTCCTTGAAGCACAAACATGTACTTTCCCATCTTCTTTAAATGGGCTTCCCTCTGCATCAATCTCGCTCTTCTTGGACATTTGGGGAATATTTGTCGATCTTTTTAAGTGTAATTACTTGTCTTTAGTTAAATGGCAATATGGAAACACTGCTTTCTTTAGGTAGGATGCCGCTCATTTGCAGGTCACAAAATTGACATGCATTGTGAGAGATGTAGTCTATGTCTATGTAAAGCAGCATAGACTTTAATTTTAAGACGCTCATATGCCTTTCAAGCTGTCGAGCGCCACATCAAATTATGTGGCGGGCCGGATTTGGCCCGCGGGCCTTGAGTTTGACACCTATGCTCTAATAGCACGTGACCTTACAGGCAGTGTTAAGTGTGTGCCACACATATACACACACACACGCACACACACACACGCAGACGCACACACACACACACACACACACACACATACATACACACACACACACACACACACACATTGTGTGTCGCACTACGGGGACCTTGGAGATTAATGACTGTATAGGTGCTGCAGTGCAGAGGGGAGGCCAGGGGAGGAGGACAAGAGGAGAGAGGGATAGATTTAGGAGGGGGGAGCAGGAGGGGGGGGAGCGATGGTAGGGAGGATGGGAGGATGGGAAGAGAAGGAGGGTGGGGGGGTGAGGAGGAGCTGGAGAGCCGGCTGAATGAAGTGTGAATAGGGCTAGGAGGAAGTGAGGAGGTGAGGAGGTGAGGAGGGTTGGGACTAAAATAGAAGGAGGCAAAGGAGAGGTGAGAGACCAAGAGGAGGCGAGGAGGAAGTGGTGGAGAAGATTGTTGCAGCTTTATTGTTTCAGATAGGCCTGACTAGTGATGAACCGCTGCAAAGTCACAGCGGGCTTGCTGAGCGTTTGAGACGCATTCACTGTCCCTCCCTGAAATCGGACGGAGCAGTTAGAGAAAAAACACAAAGCCCTCATTTCTCTCCCCCTCCACTGTTTCATCATATGTATTACACCCGCAGCTGTCCGTGGGTGTAATGACACACGTAATCCCCGCCCATCCCCCCGCACCCTCCTCCCTGTGACCCTAATTTTACTGGGAAAGTGCCATTCATTCATTCACAAGCATTTGTGTCCCACGTCAGAATCCAGGTTTCTGAAGTGTCACGCGGACCAGAATCCGAGTTTGAGCAAATCCCTGGTTCTGACGGCCACATTCGCGCGGCCATTTATGCGCTGAAGTTATTTTTAGAGGCTATCTTTTGCTGCGCTTGTGCACGATGACGACCCGGGACAAATAACAGCAGGATGAAAAAGGATCAATCGACGCTCGCAGCAGTGTGATGTCGTACCCAAAAATCATTCAGCCCAAAGTCTGACACGGAAGCTAAAACTAACTAAATCCAAATGCAAGGATGGTGATATTTTAAATTGTGAGCAAATCCCATGTGCAGAGAGAGTGCCATGGAGCTCCGAGTGAGCAGCCTGGTCTCCTAAAAAAGTGGCATTGCCATAAAACTAAACTGTATTGTCAATATCTTTCGAGAGGAAACGTATTTTCTTTGGTATTACGGTTGTTTCACAAACACCTTTCTGATCCTAGTCCGCCGAGGTCAGCTGGAGGGCGGGTGAAACAACACTGGACCGCCACCCAAGAAAGGAGGTTTTTATGCAATTTACAACTGCAAACATAATCCAGTAGAAAATATGTTTTCCTCAACACGTAGTTTAGTTGTATGAGAATGTGTAGAAGACCGGATTTGAGCCACATTATTGCAGCACCGTCCCGCTGCCCATAATAATCACCAGTGCGCCAAATTTGTATTAATCTGCAGCTGGAAATAGTCCCCAATAAGTGCCCTATTGCCTCTTTGTGGCCCATTTTAAGAA
The DNA here is from genome assembly GCA_038501785.1 of Myoxocephalus aenaeus. Classification (NCBI taxonomy): domain Eukaryota; kingdom Metazoa; phylum Chordata; class Actinopteri; order Perciformes; family Cottidae; genus Myoxocephalus; species Myoxocephalus aenaeus. Next base: position 2,179,487 of record JBAMJR010000189.1, read on the forward strand.
ATTGTGAAGCCTTTAAAAAAAGAAAAAAGCCTACCAATTATTAACTGTGGAAGACCAATACCAATTTCAATATTTAAAAGTTTAAAAAATAAAACAATGATATATCGCATTTTATTCATTACTCTACACAAACATTATGTTGTTTTTTATAGGGATCACTTACATTTTTATATTTTGTATAATTGTGATCAAAATACAGTACGTACCGATTGGGGACATTTTATTCTTTTTTTCTTTTCTTTTACAGTACATTGGCATGGAAAATATTGTTATTCTATTTCTTCAAGATGGATACCACTGTCCTTGGTTTGCTAAATTAGAAACTGGAGCCAGGAGATGATTTGCTGAGCATAAACAGAAAGGTCACAGCTCCCCACCAAGAAGCAGTCTGACACATACCCTTCCGTAAACAAACAAGTTAAAATGTGTTAATAAGGGAACTTAACTGGTGCTGATATGTAGATTGTTTCATCTGTGGACCATTTATGACAATTTATGATGCTGCCACTGTTTGTTCAGTAAGAACAAATGGGCTTGGGGCGTTCTCCGGACAAGGTTTTCACTGTAAATAATATTTCACAAAATGATAATGGCCCCAACATGCAACAGAAGCTGTTTTTTTTGCCAAAAATATGTGAATATGATTATGTTTTTCTACTTTCTACTCTCAGGCTCTTGGCCCATGACACATCTCTTTTCTGGCTGAGCTGGGCCCACATGAATGGGTCAAAAATAATATATGGATACATAATATCATGTTTTAGCTCCTCTGAATTAGATTTGTAAGGCGAAAAGTATTTCTGGAATCATGTCATAGTGTAAATTCAACTCTTATTAACGATTCAAGAATATGGGAGGAGTGACATTTGTATGTTCACGCCGTATGTTCTTTCAGTGATCTGATATACTGTACATGCTATGCTGCACCACGGTGCTGCAATAATGTGGCTCAAATCCGGTCTTCTACACATTCTCATACAACTAAACTACGTGTTGAGGAAAACATATTTTCTACTGGATTATGTTTGCAGTTGTAAATTGCATAAAAACCTCCTTTCTTGGGTGGAGGTCCAGTGTTTGTTTCACCCGCCCTCCAGCTGACCTCGGCGGACTAGGATCAGAAAGGTGTTTGTGAAACAACCGTAATACCAAAGAAAATACGTTTCCTCTTGAAAGATATTGACAATACAGTTTAGTTTTATGGCAATGCCACTTTTTTAGGAGACCAGGCTGCTCACTCGGAGCTCCATGGCACTCTCTCTGCACATGGGATTTGCTCACAATTGCTGCACCACCATGATTCTACAGTAGCCCTGAATGGACAAATCAAACACTGGCTCCAGATAGAATCATATGCCTTTTTTTTTTGCATCTGCCACTGAAGTTCTCCTTTACTCTTTACATAGGAAGAAGTTTCAATTGGTTACAATCTGCAACCTCTGCGCTAGAAGCAGCCAAATCCTACACGCTGGCCTTTAAGGCAGATGAATAGCCCACTAGTATTCACATGTTCACCATACCTCCCAAGCTGAACACCTGAACATGGGAGCACTTGCACAGCTCTACTCAACTCCAAAAGTTATGGACAGTACTTGACACCTGTTTAGTTTTTTTGGTTTCAACCCTGTTGGGGTTCCAAGTGAGCTGAGCTGATACTAGAAGAGTTAAAACACTGCAAGCCATCGATTGGTTTGATCCCAACACGGGACATCCTGCACGAACACGCCCTTTTTAACAACAAAGGCTATTTTTATGATTCACTTGACCAAATGTGCAGCATAATATATAGCGCTTCATTAGCAATATGCTCGGTGTGCAGCATCCTTCCTCATACCAATCATTTATAAAGACACCTTATTTCTCATCATCTCATTATTTCTGCACTCATTGTAGCGGGTTTCCACACATGGTGCTGAGGGGCGATACGAGGCAATGGGTCACTGCGTCTTCAAGGGGTGGGATCACAAACCAGCAAAGTGGAAAACAGGGGCCCCGCCACGGCACCCACTAACTTTTAAAGTGGTGTCCCCGCTGGCGATCCAGCATCAGCTTTTGGTTGCCATTTTTAGTCACTGATTCTCACCAAAGACTCATTGTCCCCTCAGCATTGAAGTATTGGATTGTGGATCCCTCACGTGACACCAACATCAGCTAGTCCACCATCTTTACTTTGAGAGATGACCTCAGGTCTGTTTTGATTCTGCTGAGTCAGCTGAATCCCCTCTCACATTCAGCAGAAGAGACGTGGGGTGGACGAATTACTGTTTGCTCTCCCTATTTTTTACATGTTTAAAAGTGGTTGCCACTGATGGTAACCAAAGGCCAATTTTCCCAATTTATCAAAATGGTTGCCAATGGCCAACCTTGCAACCCTTCCTGCCAAAGCTAATCCGTGGCTGTTCCCTGTTGGCAGGGATCAGCCACTGGTCAGCTTTGGCCCAATCAATAGCCCAGCAGGCAATTTTAGATCTCAAACTTTGTTGTGGAATTTTGTTGTCAAAGCCACATTCAACTTGATGATTTGGTGTGTTTTTTATTGAAACAAAAAATTGAAGGAAATCGCAGAAAAAAAAATTGAAAGAAATCGTAAACAATATTATTGCTAGCTTTATTTCGTTGAAAAACTCATCAGCTGATTGCAGCTGACAAGAAATCTACTGCAGCCACTGGTAAGCCTATCCTAACCCATTCTGAATTATGCATAATGCCTCAGATAACGCATTATTCATGACCGATGCTACGTTTAACAGGTGGAGGTCTTAAACCATTAAGCACATTTGCTGAAGCGGTTCAGTGAATGCTTGGAGAAAGCAATGCTTCAAGTAGTGGGGTAATGCTTCCTCTGGGGCTGGTTGACGGACTCTAAGAGTTCTCGCCAAGGTAAGGGCAACATGAATACATTGTGGGTTTTTAACCTATTTTTTTCATTTGGTAGTTAATTACAAACTAATGGCAAAATTCATATCTTCCCTATCTTTATCTCTAGGAAAAACACCCCTTCCCCATCTACTGGGTTCCTGGCAGGTACGGTACAAAGGCACAGAAGAATGGACCCAGGGGGACATGGATGGGCATTTTATTAACTGGGCATTAACACTGTGTACATTAAAGAGCAATACAATGCTCTCTAGATTAAAAAACTGTAAGCACTAAATGGTTGTTGACTCTTTTATTTGCTGTTCTCTTGGAAAACTATCTTCATTAATGTCGGTATCATCGTCCGGGGGATGTGCATGTATTTATTGTCACGGGTTGGGTTTTTTCGGTGTTTTATTCTGAAGTCCTGTCTCGTGTGTCCTGTTCTCCTACCTGTCTGTTGATTGTCTGCTGATTGTTTCCTCCTGTGTCTAATCACCCACACCTTCCCCTTGTACTTAAGCCCTGTGTGTCTTCTGTTCCGTTGTCTGGTCGTACTGTGTGATACTTTGTGTGTGCCCTGTTCCTGCCTTTTGTTCCGTTTGGTGTTTTTGGAGAGTCCTGTTTTGTTTCCTGCCTGTTCTGCAAGGAATAAAGCTACGTTATTTTTCCCGCATCTGCATTTGGGTCCTCTCTCCGAGTCTCCCGTGACAGAACGACCAGACCAGACATGGACCCAGCAGTTGACGCCGCTTTGCTGGCTTCTCGTCTGTCCATCCTAAATGAAACGATCCAGAGGAGCGCTAGGGACTTTGCGGATTTCCAGGCCAAGGCGGCACAACAGGGATTGTACGAGGCAGCTTGGGTGACCTTTCCGGCGGTCTCAACTCCGGCCTTCCAGTTTGGCTTCCAGCCGTCTCCAGACGCCGACTCCCCGGTCCTGGCCGCCGCCACTTCCAGGCCGTGGTCAACCCCGGCTTCTCTGACAACGCCCCGGTCAACTCCAGAGGCCGGTTTCCCACCGACACCCCGGAGCGGCCCCAGCCTCCGGAACCCCCCAGGACAGCCCCAGCCTCTGGAGCCCACGGGACAGGCCCCACCTCTGGAGTCCCCAGAGCAGCGCCCGCCGCCGGCTCCCCTCCACCCACCCGTGGTCTGCGAGGACGTCTTGGAGCCGTCCCTTGAGAGGGGGGTAGGGTCTCCGGACGGCGGTTCCCTGTCGGCGCACAGGTCGACCCCAGATGCCGGTTTTCCGACAGCGGGTCGGTCCCCCCAGCTCCGGTCGCAGCCTCTGCGCCGTTGCCAACGCCGCTGCCTGCGCCAGACCCGGCCTCTGCCTCTGCGCCGCTGCCTGCGCCAGACCCGGTTTCTGCCTCTGCACCGTCAGTCGGTGTCCTGCCGGCTCCCCGTGTCCTGCCAGTCCCAGACCCAGCCTCCGTCTTTGCGCCGCTGCCAGTCCCAGACCCAGCCTCCGCCTCTGCACTGGCTCCCCGTGTCCTGCCGGCTCCCCGTGTCCTGCCGGCTCCCCGTGTCCTGCCGGCTCCCCGTGTCCTGCCGGCTCCGGCTCCCCGTGTCCTGCTGGCTCCCCCTGTCCCGGCTGCCGCCACGCAGCCGTTCCCTGTCCCGGCTGCCGCCTCCAAGCCGCTGCCAACACCGGGTTCCCCACTGGCGCCCCGACCTGTCCCAGAGTCCCCTTACCCTTCAGGGTCCCGCTCCCCAGCCTCATATTCCCCGGACTCTTGTACCCTGGATCACCGTTCCCAGGATCCACAGTATCCAGGGCTCCGGTTGCCCGAGGAGCTCCGGAACTTTGGTCACCGGCCTCCTGCTCGCCCCCCCACTGAGGCTTGTGCTGTGCCTTGGGGCCCTCCTCCGGCTCCCCTCCACCCACCCTTTGGGGCTAGATTTCTTTTTCTTTTTTGGGTCGTCTAGGAACCGCCCCTTGAGGGGGCGGTTATGTCACGGGTTGGGTTTTTTCGGTGTTTTATTCTGAAGTCCTGTCTCGTGTGTCCTGTTCTCCTACCTGTCTGTTGATTGTCTGCTGATTGTTTCCTCCTGTGTCTAATCACCCACACCTTCCCCTTGTACTTAAGCCCTGTGTGTCTTCTGTTCCGTTGTCTGGTCGTACTGTGTGATACTTTGTGTGTGCCCTGTTCCTGCCTTTTGTTCCGTTTGGTGTTTTTGGAGAGTCCTGTTTTGTTTCCTGCCTGTTCTGCAAGGAATAAAGCTACGTTATTTTTCCCGCATCTGCATTTGGGTCCTCTCTCCGAGTCTCCCGTGACATTATCACAGTATACGATAATTATCTTGTCGCATTTCTTCATGGAGAACATAGAACATGTGCCCCTCTACATAGTTCTGTGTAAAAGTATGCTAGGCTACAAAATGCCCCCCCGCTACGTTGTAAATTGCTCGCTATAAATTCAGTTGTGGTCCTGGGAGTTGTGGAAGAGGCCATTGTAATTGGGGATATCCACAGTTACCGAGGAGATGGCCCCTTAGGGTTCCTCTTACACAACATTGCATTGAGGTCTGCATTGACGTCTGGTCACACTACCTGTTAAAACTACACAATGCTGTGGTCACGTTCATTCCCATGGAAAAGCCACAATCAGTGGATTCAATTGTGGGCATAAAATGTGCAAAATATTAACTTAATGTGAACTTTGGTGAATTTTGACCTGCGTAATTGAACCTGCGTGATTTGAACCAACAGCAAGCAATACTCAATAACTATACGGGAGTAAACAGCACTGTGCAGAGAACATTTTCTGACTCCGGCAGCTTTCCTTCAGGATCTGAGAGTTGTGGTTGGATTCAGATCATCCAGCTCACACCACATTTGACACTCTGCATCAAACCCGCTGCGTGTTCCGCTGTGATATCTTTTGAGGTGCACCGAAGCTTTCTCGTTGTCGCTTGAAGTTGTGATATGCGCGTTTGGCATCAAAGGGGAGCATGTTGTATAATTTTAGATTTTCTCCCCTGATGACTTGGAGGCATTTTAAATTCAACAAACCTACAGTTGACGCCAATACGCGGACTCACTTCTGCCCCCCTACTGCAGCCATTTAAAGCTGGGACCACGCCACGCCTTTCCCTACACTGCATGACCATGGGCCTGCCGAGTCAGACCAATATTACCCTGCCGTCTTTTACAGCCTGCGTGATGTACCACAGATCAACTTCTGCGATCTGGAATGGCAACTACTATGGCGACATGGAACTCATCGTGTACATTGTCAAACTAGAGAAGATGAAATATTTGGACATGGTGTCCTAAACGCGGAATTAATTGTCGTCCCCTAAGACCCAAATGTCAAATAGTTTGATTTAGTAGTCTGATCCAAATGGACGACTAACCAACTCATTTGATTAGATTTTTTATATTTGTGTGTGTGTGTGTGTGTTTGTGGGAGGTGGTGAGGTTGATGACGCGGGTAGTGGCTAACTGTTTGAGAGCGGTGTTGTAGTCAGCACCACCTTAACCTAGATCAAGACATGACCAGAGTGTATAGGGACTAAGACAAGGTCAAGACTTTGAGGGGTTGAGACCAAATCAAGACCAAGACCGGACCAGTCGAGTCCTTGTAATGCTGTGTGTGTTCTTTTGGACCCTGTTTTGCAGAAGAACTCTTTGTGGTAGAGGAAGCAAAATTTTATAACCGAAGATTTGGTTTGACGTCTCTTCCCAGACTACTAGGGCTTATACTGCTGTCTCCCTCGTTTTCTTGGCGTGCATGTTGAGGGGGGCGTGGGACCAAGTCAAAATGCGTTTGATTCCGACAAGACCTTTAAAAAGTGATCTCGAGACCAAAGTCGATCTCGAGTACTACAACACTGCTTGAGAGTAGCCACCACTACCACAACCTACCACATGGCGCCAAAGTTATATCAATGTTTTACTTAATTTAAGTATATATCTCAGTCAAAAGAAGTATCTAACAAGAACTTTAATGAACAAAGGTGAAAGATTATTCATTTTATCAGTCAAGACCCCCCCAAAAATCATTTTAGCAGTTTCACAAATACAATCTCAGTTTTCCTGCCCAAGTAAACAAAGCTACTGATGAGAGCAGTGTAAGTGATTATAGACTTCATTTCAGCACCAGTGGCTCTCAGCACTGTGACCTATTAAACAGCCTGCTGCAGAATGAGACCCAGTATCGGTTGGCATGCCTCTCTCAAAATGGAAGGTATTGATTTTTAGATGGTACATTAAGGTCATCTTCATTGGAATTTATATGAACTACATTCTGCTTGAAAAGTTTGGATGAAAGTTTGGATGTCAACCCCATAGGGAAAAAGAAAAGAAAAAATATTTTGGTGGAAAGGGCCGCTGGCCATTTATGATCCCTAGTTTAGGGATTCACAAATATTGCTGAGTATGCATATGCATGAATAGTGAATTGATAAATAATTAACAACTAACATCTAATTAAGCAATTTGTTTCATGCTATTTTATTAGATTAAATAAGCTTCCCTTTTGTAGAAATCTATTTGAAATAGGGGTCACCTCTAGGAGAGGGTGGGACTCTTTCATTAGCAATAAATCTAAAGGTTGCCATGAACCGTGACCTCCGTCTTCATAATGTCCCGCTATGGAGTCATCTGTTCCGCCATAATGGATAACCATAGATCATTCCAGAAAAAAAAAAAAGTATATATATATATATATATATATATGTATATGTGTGTGTGTGTGTGTATATATATATATATATATATATATATGTGTGTATATATATATATGTATATACAGTATATATCGTCACATGCGAACACAACAGGATGTGTGGTCCTGCAACTCAGTAAGCTACACACTTAGCTTTTAGTTTCAGGCCATTTTTTTAATTAAAATGTAAAACATTAACATTTAAAAGAAACTATATATGCTATATGCACGTTCAAACGACACAACTTTCTCTCTTGTAATCGTGAGTCTTGAAGTCGTTGTGTTTTTCAAACTACATGACGGATTGGCGACAGATATTTCACCACCAGGAACCGCCGACCAGTATGTCTGCTCTCCAAACTCCCATTTTGTTACGAAAATACATGAAAAAAGTGACATGGAAAAAGACATAATATCGTGCGCGAGACGGATTTTCTTCTTTTTTTTAACCTTCCTTGTCATCATTCTTGTTGATGTTGTCTTTGGTACACGTGTTCACAAACTAGCTTGTTTTCGCACATCTTTTCTATCCCCTTTCCTCTAGGTGCAACAGCAACTTTGGTCCATGCAAACGCAACACATACCGTATTAGTTACTATTGTTACTAATGCTCTTGCATTCTCGTTAGCTGAAACTCCCTGACAGTTCCAGATATTTATCCTGCTAGATATCTGTTCTCTGTCTGCGATGCATCAGTGGGCCTCTCGGCTCTCGTCTTTGAACAGTTCACACATTGTCGAGCGCCGAGGCCAACGCCGATTTGGCTTAGATCTGGGGCTTTTGTCGGGGAGCTCTAAAAATTAGGTTGTATCGTGCAAACTAGACATTACTGGACACCGATGTTAGAAGTCATTGGTCTCTTGATGTAGTCATTGTGTCAAGCAAGAGTCATGCCGATTATAGCATTTGTGACGTGTATATATAAAATATACTCAAAAAAATAATTTAAATTGTCTTTTGAGGGAGATAGGACATTTGTGTCTTCCTTCTAGTGTGTCTTTGCTACAACAACAATAATTATTAGCTGGCACACAGTGTGCCGTCTATTGGCACCCGGTTATTACCTCAATTATAACCAGAGCAGAATACATTATAAAAGATCAAGATAGTACAGTAGTGTTTTGGATTTTAAGTAATTAACTAAAATATACACTTACATGATGTGTAGTAACAGGTAGTTTTGCTTTGCATTTTCAGAAAGCATGACTTATCCTACACAGAACCAACCAGTGTAGGTGACAATGTGGAAGTATATCACACAGCTGTCTCATGACAACAAGCACAGGGTGGTGATTGACAGATTTCCCCAACTAATCATTTTCTGGTGCCTGTGTGTCAATGGTTTGTTTCATGTATAGGCGGGTCTGCGTGGGAAAAATGACATGGAGCCTGCTATCGCGCAACAGAGCGGTTTGCTTATGTGTTTGCGTCAGCATGGAGCCTACTGGCATGAAGCACTGGAGCCAAGGATCTGCCCAGGAGACATGAATGATTTTGGTGTCCATGCTCTCATCACACCAGCAGGATAATCTACCGAAGACATGGTGTGTTCCTTTGAGTTTTGTATTATTCAGGTGCTCAATATACCTGTTCTGTAACCATTGGAATGTTTCTATTTTGTGTGGGAAGATGTAGAGGAGAGCTGGCGGCGTACTTCAATTAAATCCAATCTGGTTAGTTAAAAAAGACAATGGCATGGCAATTTCATGAGGAACGTGTGCCACAGTTGATCACCAGTGTGTACTGGCTTAGCGTGCTGAGCTTTGCTCTTAACGGTAAACCATCAGATGAGTAATCTCTTATGAGTTACATCATAATTCCTATAATGCTACCTCTTGGGATTGGAGTTTTTCAGGCAATGCTGAAACTCAATCATCAATCGTAGATTGATGATAACAATTGGTAGATCCTGAGATGCTGAGATCACTGTGGGCCAAGTATAAAGGCATGTTGGTCGATTCGCCAACAAAATAACTGGATGGAATTTGCTTATTTGTGTGCATCCTTTGGATAGCAGATCTCTCCAACTCGTTGTGTCTTTTCACACCAAAATTCCAAAGCTCCTCCATCTGGCACGAGCATCACCAAATGACCATACTGGCGAATGCCCACAGTGGCATATTTGATGGCAGTTCAACAGTCTTTTTGCAAATGTGCCAAATTCCATTTTGTTTGGAGTACACTGTCAGCTGAAGAGGGGGATGAAGCAAGAGCACGAGTGAGTGAATAGGAGAAGAGGGAATTGATGAGTGTGTGAGAGAGCGCGGGAGGGGAAACACAAAAACAAAACAGCATCGCTCTCATTGGCAGGACCAGACTATCCAGTCAGGCCTGACACCTCATCTCAAAGCATCAAAGCATGATGGAAAAGTACCAGTGTCCACAGTGTGTATGTGTGTGTCTGCTGGAACCAGACAGTGTTTTCACTACAAATGCCCTTACAGCTCACATGGCCCATTGATAGATTATTGGAACATGTCTAGCATTTCTATTTTAGCCTCTACAAACCAACAACTCCCCTAAGGGACCGACTCCAATCCCCTCTCTTAACACTCTGGGGTCTGTGGTCATTTTCTCGTTTTACATCATTTTTAAATTTCCCTTTTTTAAAGTCACTTGCATATGATACATACTCATGTGTTGTATATCAAAAATTACAGAACAATCTCAGCTATCTATATAATGAGGCACCATTGTCCCAAGGCACAAGTGTAAAGAGAAAATATGACTAAAGCTGAAAAATGTAATCTTGATTTTGGAAATCTTTCATATTTGTTGTGAAAACTTTACTCAGGTGGTATATCGGTTTTGATGATGGGAATTTATTTACCAAAGGTCTTAGGTTCACAAAAGCAGTGGAATATATGAATAAAATGGTAGACACATGTAAATAAATGTCTAAAATCAAATTTATTAATTATATGGTGGGGATGATGAGCTGTGGCTGGCTTTGTGGCCTGCTATGTGATCTGTTGGCAGGCAGACGGACAGGGAGACTGCTGCAGCGATGCTGCATGTTGTCCTCTGGACCCTCACAGCTCTGAATCCACTCTGTAAAATACATTAATACTAGTCAGTATGAGTTCACTGATAGAAAGTAATGATTAGACACCGACACGTAATGAAGATCCAACACTGACTATGCTCAGACACTGCATGAGCTAGCTACGTGCAAACATTGCTAAAGCTAACAGATCCAACTATGCTCAGACCATGAGCTAAAAATGCACAACGGTAGTTACAGCCATACAAACACGTAACTGAGATCCAACACTACTAATCATACTAAGTTCACTGTAAGAAAGTTAACGGTGATAGGGACAACAGTTCATTACCCACCGTTCATAGCTGTAATCAGCTATCTCCGTTAGCGTGCTACCGCTAGCTCCGTGTTAGCATCAGCTACCGTGACATAAACAGTACTGTAGTAACGATTAATGGAGGTCCAACACTACTGGTCGTACTATGTTCACTGTAAGAAAGTTAATGGTGATAGGGACAACAGTTGATTACGCACCGTTCAGTCATAGACACGGAAGAGAACAGCCAACACGGCACTATGTAGTGACGCGCTAACGCTAAGCTATCGTCAACAAACAAACGTTATTTACGGTCTTACAAACACATAATGGAGGTCCAACACTACTGGTCGTACTATGTTCACTGTAAGAAAGTTAATGGTGATAGGGACAACAATTGATTACTCACCGTTCAGTCTCACAGAAACGCTGTAGCCAGCTATCTGGCCCGTTAGCTCCGGCTAGCTCCTTGTTAGCGAATCCTTCAGGCTCTGAAGTTGCGCTGTCTGTCCATCCTCTCCAAGATAGCTTTGCTCAGGACTCTTTGCTTGGCATCTTCTGACTCACACTGAAGCTTTGCACGCCTCATACATGTCCATGTTTAGACGCTCAGACGCGGAAGTGGAAACCATATCCGCCAGATTTGAAACCATATCTCTGTGACGTATTATTGTGAAGATAGGATTTTATTAAAAACTTAAACATCTGGTTTTACGCGTCGACGCGGGCCCCGCCACCAAAGGGTTAAGGGCATCAAAAGACAGTGCTGAAACACACATGTTAATGCACATTAATTATTGGATGCCTGGTGTAGCGTCCGGAAGAACTTAGTCAAACAACTTCTCTTGTTCTCTGAATTTATTTTCCTTGATCACTAGTAGAGTAACAAGCGCTGCAATCGCGATAGCAGGGAGTCGTCCAGTCAACACGCAGGTTGACCGTCCAAAAACACCCCGAACAGCCGGAAGGTCGGCTCTTTAATACACGGTTTTCCGTCATGAACATCTAACATTTCTATTGGCTCTAACCTTTCTAAGAGGAGGAGAATCGCGTCCTCATCTTTTCTCACATGACTGGAACGTGCAACGACCAGTCTGCTTCCATAATGTCAATATACTGATAAACAGTTGTGGGTGTTGAAGTGCGCAGGCGTGTGACTAACTTCCCTTGAGAACTGGACATTTCATAGACACAACCAACTCCAGCTGCATAGCTGTGTTATACTGACCTCGCTAACCTGAACTTTAATAGACATGAAGAGTAATGCAGAATATAAGGATTTATATTATCACACACAATACAAGTAAATAATCAAGTACTGTACAGCCACAATAACAAAGTAGGAACACATAATTATGTCTTAGAGGTTGTTTTATAGAAATGTGTACGCACTCTTTACACAGTTAAACCATTTGTTATTCATCAATGAATCTGTTAGGTAGGGTTTTGGACATGGATACAATACCTTCTATAGTGTCCTTGTAGAGGCCCATAGACACCATGTATATCTAGGAATTCAAAGTACAGATGAATTACCCAGCATTTATGTACTTTCCAGTATCCCTGTTAACTCAGACCGTTACATCCTGTCTACACCAGAAACACATTCTCACTCTTTCAAATACCAACGCTTGGTCAGTGGTCCCACGATTCAAACTGTGACACCCTAGGTGCCACTCTCTTTGCAAAATCAACTTTCATTTTCACAGGAAACAAATTGGTTAAGTTTAGGAAAAGGTCGTGGTTCGGATAAAAATAAGCAGTATCTTCACACTAAGTAATTCATTTTCCGTAACGTAGCTGAGGGGGCAACGTTACAGAAGTGGTAAGTTTAATTAATGTAATGTTAAAATAAGTCAACGTTGACTTTTGGTTTCACACTGGACATGCTCGCCAGTCTCATGAGTGACTTTCCTGTGAAAGTCATTTGCAACAAAGCGGCTTGGTTAGGTTAAGAAAAGACCGTGGTTAGAGTTAAAATACGTTTGTCACGTATTTAAGTAGGCTACGTTACTTTTACACAGTGTGGTTAAATTACGTAACATAGTAAAGTAGGCTACGTTGCGCCAACGATGTAATAACATTGCGTAACTCTAAATAAGTCAACAGTGACTTTTGGTTTCATACTGGACCCAAACACATGTCTCCTGGGTGAAAGTCCTGTGTTGTGTGGCATTCCTGTGCAACAAAACGACTTTGTTAGGTTTAGGAAAAGATCCTGGTTTGGGTTTAAATAAGTATGTTTGTTACGTAGGCTACTTTGCTTGCACGTGATGTATTAAAGTTACATAACCTATGGTACATAGTGAAGTAGGCTACGTTATGCAAGTAATGTGGTAATGCTGCTTATTGTTACATAACTTAAATGAAGTCAATGTTGACTTTTGGTTTCACAAGTGACCTGAACACCAAGTGCTCGGATTTTGGGTGAAAGCCTGTTTTTTTGACCCAACCATTCACAACAACCCCCTCCTTATGCAGACTTGATCACTCCTTACACATGACTTGCCTTCCTCCTTTACTCCTGCCATAACTATAGAGCGTCATAGTTTAACACGTGGAGTCACAGACCAAGCTACTGTATTTGACGAGTTGGGAGTGAGCACGGGCTGACACCAGACAAGTTACAGTTGAAATATTAAGTTTTCTTTCTCACAAAAGTCCATTATTTCCATTATTTTTAATATGTTGCTATCTACGCTTGCTAAATACTGGCATGCACTTTGGTGGCAGGTCTAGACTGCCATATTGAATAAATGTTTAAGCATTGACAGATGGCAGACAAATTACTAAAAACATATCCGGTGTGATATTGTAGAACTGCCTGTTCTGTTTTGGAGTGTTATCAGCATTGCAGCCGCGGTGTTGTTGTAGCATTTAGCAGCCACTGTTAGTATGCTATTGTTATTTATCTTACCAGCATGACTTGTCCCATGTATTGACAAATACAAGGTAAAACCTGTGTTTTAAAATGTTAGGATGCTAGATCTGCAAATAAATTTAAATTTTAAAAACCTTTCATAATTTTGTCACTTTTTTGGACAAACTGGTATCATTATATAAGTAGGATTTTACTAAAGGCCTGCAACATATCCTCTCTCATGACCCTTCTACAAGTTCCCATCTTGGCATTTCAGTGCTACATTGCTCTCGCATTTTCAACATGATTCCTTTTCTACATGATGATTTCTTCAGCTTGGTTATGCCACTGTTTGCCGAGTGAATATGCTGTGTGTGCACTTTGGGTCCTGCCAGGCTGCTGGACTTTGTTTCTTGTTGTCTGGTGTTAAGGGACTGTGCTTAATTTTTTGTGACTTGGTACAATCCTAGTCCAGCCTTCATCAACTATCTGCCAATGGAACACCCTCTTTAACTTGCTCTTCCATAGGTCCTACTACTGCTGTACTCTGGGTTCATCCTTCGAAGGGGCCATTTAGATGTACTCATAAGTGGTTCTCAGGACACTCATCTTGATAGTGGTCTTGCCCTCCCCTTTTCTTTCCTGGGGTTGCTTAGTCTCCCTTGGAATCCTTCCTTCTTGCCTTGTTAGAAGCTTCCATAACTTGGTGTTTGGAGTTGTCGCACCTTACTAAACAGAATGAATATACAATGACTGGTATGTCTGGCTTGGACCTACATCTTTCTGTTGATGTGGCACTTCACTACAGTCCTACTCTTTCTATGTCTTCCTTGCTTCAGGGCCCCATTTTGATTGTGAAATGCTTTAGGATAAAGCTGCCCTGCGTGTATGTGTGGTTCAAGCCATTCAGTCCCAGTAATCCTCTCTCTCTTTGCAATCACAATTGGACACATGTGGTCCATGGAGGCTAATTGTAGTCCTATTCTTGAACCTGTATTCATAATCACTACTGAAAATAACCAACTGGGAAGGTTGAAGCTAATGCAGAAAAGCAGAAAAGGATAGGGCACCGCCTCGGTATATGCCACATTTGTTGGTACCTTTGGAAAATAAGTGTTCTTTACTTTTCTTGATGCTTCAGATGAAGAGAGACTAACATCTCAATTTCCACAGTATGTGCACGGTATCCTGTATCTGTGTCTGATTGGGAATAGCATAATTTGATGGATGAGGCGGTGACCATGGTCATGTTTTATGATGATGATGGCTCTGGTGTTGAGATTCAGACAAGAACACGCCCGAAGCCACTTTTTTGATATGACCTCCGGACAAACACTCCTACTGTATAGTAATAGTGTTGCACCACCAGCTATCCAAGAGTGTTGCATCGAATTAAAAGCTTACTTGTTGCCAATTCAGGCACTCAAGACTGGGGTGCTTGGTCCTACAGTTTTTAGGTTCAGTTTTCCTTCAAGTATTGACACATTGTATATCTATTCAGTAGTTGGATAGTTGGATGGTGGTCTTTCTTTGCCATTGTCTTTTGTGACATGTGGCCACTGCATCTATGTTGTGTCATTTTGGTCTGGCTAGCAACTGGAAATCCCTGTTAAGCAGTCTCAATTGTGTCAGTTGGGCTAGCTCACTGAACTCCGTGATGGACTTCAAGTACAATTTGCAGTCTCCTGCTTATTATACTTGTATTGGCATGTCTGTGTACTATTGGAAAATGTTCATCATCATCAGTGCCAATGCAAAACCTCAGTGTTGCAGACAATATACAAACATTACTGTGTCTGTTTATGTGCATTTGTGGCACAGGGGAGAAGTTCCTGTCCAAAGACCTGTGGTTCCAATTAGAGTACCAGTAATGACAGCTTGGTCTTTTGTTGCAATGAACAAATGTTTCTATATTCATGGTTGTCCATGGCAGTGGACTCCTCCTGGCCGGTTGAAGCACCTGCACACTGGGGGTCAGAACTGGAGGATGATAGTGTGAATCTTCCACACTTTATTCCCCCCCAATAAAATGCACAATTGACAGGTGAAAAGATACTAAGAAGAAATGGAATCACACGGAATCACGTTAACCTATTAAAACAAAAAAATCTACCTTTCAGCACTTCACATTCAAATTTGCTAAAAACAACAACTATTGAGACGTCATACCCAGCCCTACCTATATGTTATTGTATGTTTTCATATTCCGTTGTATATTATCATATTGTATCACTTCTCCTTTTCTGTATGGCTTCTTATGTTATGTTGCATGTTTCCTTTTGGCACAAGCTTGTTTTATTTGATCTGATCACACTGTAATGCATCATGTGTTAATGCATTGTACCTAAACTTAATTAAATGCAAAGATCTTCATGAGAGCAAGCATCTTGTTTTTGTTTTCCTCGGTGCAGAGCACTAACACCTGGCACCTCTAGACTCTTGTTCAATATTATTCAATATTAGTTTGTTTGGGTAGAGGTCACTTACACTTGCGGAATTTTGTCCACCCACTCCAGTGATCCTGACACAATCTGATTCAGGGCCAATCCCGGCTTTCAGGGCATATGAAACAAATGTGTTCACGTTCTCCATTTTATCTTGTCTATTTCATTCTTTGAATTATTTTGCCAAATTCTGGACAAATGTCAGTGTTTGTAATGTGGAGTGGGTATCAGAGGGTATTAGTGTATGTTGTATGAGGCTGAGGGTTGGAATACCAAAATTATTTCTTTGATACGATACCTGCCATAAATATCACGATACTTACGGTACAACATTAGTATGGATTTACAGGATTGATAGGTAAAGACATAGGGATCAAGATAGGTGCCAGTCTTCCACTTCCTGTGTCTGTTGTCATTAATCTGTTTTTCTGTCTGTTTCTGTTTCCTCAGCCTCTCTCACTTAGTTTGTTTCCTTCTGTCTTGTATTTATCTTTGCTCTACTGGTTCATTCATCCAGCTTCCTTTGCATACATCTCTATGCTTACTTCTTACCTATTCCTTAGGGCGCTCACACAAGCCAAAGTCTGTTTGGCTAGTCCAAATCCGAGTAAAAACAATACTATTGTTTTGTTTGCTATTTAGTCTGGTTCAGTTTCACAAATTAAAGCGGACCAAATCAAAAGAACTGCCTCTTCAATGCAGGGAATCGCAGACTTTGAAATATTGCTATCAAAGTTCTTTCACTTTGACTCTGCACAAAACCTTTTGGAGATTTCATCTAGCATATTCTGTATGTTCTCTTTGGCCGAGATGTCAAGCAAACATCGGACTTCTGCAGAAGTCCAAGTCAGTCCTATCCAACTCATGTTGTTTATCTGTATCCATCTTAACGGATGTCGGAAGCCTGCATTTTGGTTCACTTCCTACAAATGGGTTGGATATAGTCTCACTGCAATCAAACCACATAAGGGTTTGTTTTGAAACCTTCCAAGACTCATTGCTTCATCTCGCAGTCGATCTTGGAGCGGTTATCTTGGCACCAGAGTGAGATTACTGCATTCACAACTGCCTAAACGAACCGCACCAGAGTTACATTAAAATGGGCTAAATGTTGACTTGGGAAAGCGCCCTTAATCTAATTAATGTACATTCACTCTCTCTCCTGGCAATCATCTGTGATCAAATCCCCTTTGGCCAGTCCTCTGGGATTGATTCAAAAGGTGGTAGTCTGTTTTTTTGTTCTTGTAACGTTTTGTCACCTGCAGTGTTTTTCTCCTCTTGTCCTGCTAGCTATTAATTCCTGCACCAATCTCATTCCTTTCACTCATATTTCCTTTTCAGTCCCACGTTGACTATTACAAATATTTCAACTAAAACCAAAGAAGGTCTAATTACAATTGGCAATCTTTTATGACTTGATATATTATAAGATAATGATTAGGCTTCTGTATTGGATGCCTGTGTTTTGTCATTTGTGAAATAAGGCTTATTTTCTAAATGTATGTTTTACAAAGAGTCTTGTTATGCTTTACCGCTGCACTGCTTTCACCAACTGCTTACAGTATGTTTCATTCACGTTGTGCGATTCATATGAACGCAAGGGATTATGCATCCAATTATGCTGCCTTGATAATGAAGTATTGTCCTTTGTGCCTAGAGACACTAATATGCTTGTTGGTGTGATTATATGATAAACAAAAACAGCTGCTATCCAGGCTGACATTTCTCTGAAGAAGCTTGTTTATTGCTTTGAATCGAAAGATGTGCACTCTGTGTTTCTGCACCACCCAGAATTTGCCTCCTGTAAGGAATTCCTTGGTTTGAACAGTTCTTGAACTCTCTTAAATCCTGGTTCATGAAAAACAAATACAATCTAAAATAACAATCTAAAATAACTCCCCCTTTATATCTCATCAGTTATTTCAAGATGAAGATCGATACCAGCCTCACTATGCTCCAGCTCCCAGAGGCCCTGTCCCAGGCAGGCCTTCAGTTCTCTGTGGCCACGGAGGAGGATTTCGATGAGATCATGGCCATGAGCCAGGACATCTATGGTGGCCTTGATTACCTGCCCACTCGATACACCGACTGGCTACAGGAGACCAACCGCACAGTCATACTGGCTCGCAAACAGGGAAAAGTGGTAAGTTCATTAAATAGCATGAAAATATTTTAAAGTTATGTGTTTCAGAAAAGCCAGATTCCTTATATTCCAGAAGTCCGACCGAGCAAGTATAATATTCTTATACCTTTAAGCACGGTGGAACCAATTTTGATTCTAGACTTTTTTTTCTTTTCCCCCCTTAGTCAAACAACTTCTCTCGTTCTCTGAATTTATTTTCCTTGATCACAAGTAAAGTAACAAGTGCTGCAATCGCGATAGCAGGGAGTCGTCCAGTCAACACGCAGGTTGACCGTCCAAAAAACACCCCGAACAGCCGGAAGTTCGGCTCTTTAATACACGGTTTTCTGTCATGATCATCTAACATTTCTATCGGTTCTAACATTTCTAAGAGGAGGAGAATTGTGTCCTCATCTTTTCTCACAAGGCTAGAACGTGCAATGACCAGTCTGCTTCCCTAATGTCAATACTGATAAACAGGTGTGAGTGTTGTAGTGCAAAGCGTGGAACCTTGAGGAACAGACAACCGGACTGTTCTCACAGAAACTTCTCACAGACAGTATCTGTTAAACTGACCTTGCATAACCTGAACTCTAACAGACAGAAGAATAATGAAATCTACAGAATATAACGATTGATATTACATATAGGCACAGGGGATGCGATCGTGCTCCATGCTTCGATACATATGTACTTGTCTCCTAAATCTCATAAACAGGTCATGCTGCTCTGCCTTAGCTACAGGAATGATGCAAAGTTCTAAAAAGGACATGTCGATGTGATGTTTTTTTTAGTCCACCTTCTTCTGTGATACTCGACAGATTGCGCTGGAGTCCGTATGTGTGATTGATGTTGGAGAAACTATGCTGGTGGAAGGTCTACGTGTTGCCCCTCAGGAAAGGGGAAAGGGTGTGGCAGGAGTTCTGCTGCGCTTTTGCTGCGAGCTGGTCAAATCCAAGTACCCTGATGTCAAAGTAAGCCGCTTGACCCGTGATGATCAGCTTGGACCCAAGGACTTCCAGAAGTATCGTCTCATAACCAAGCAGGTACCAACAACAAAAGAAGACTTTCTGTGTTTTGGTCTGTGCCTATGGTTAATAAATGTTGTTAATGATCAACATGCAAAATGCAAAAAGCCTCGCTTTAGTCTGTGTGTTTACTTTTCTAGTACTTTGTCAGCTCATACATTAGCTTTCTTTTCGCAGGGTATTCTGTTGGTACGTTTTAGAGCTGAAGATCTCAAGCTCCGTCTGTCTGAGCTAGGTCTGGGCGGAGACATCCAATCCTCTCTGTCCACCTCCTCCAACCTTCCTCCTGTGCGCCTCGACCATACAGCTGTCCACCGGCTGTATCTGACCACTGACCTGATGCGGGGGGTCCTTCCTAATGCCACCATCATTCAAGACTGGCAGCCATTCAAGCCTCTGCCCAGTAACATGGCTATCCTACTGAAGAAGGACATTGACTGGATGGTGGATGATGTGTCCAACCCTACTGTGGCCAGCCTCTGTACCTTCCCTTTCAGGGTGCCCATTGGAGACGACTGGTAATTTTCATTTGAATAATTGCATTCATAACTGTCCATAAGAAAGTGTACAATAATGAAGTGGGGTGCACTGCTTTCTGCCATAGAATATAGTACTATAGTACCATGGGGTGCCCAAGTTCATTTATTAGATACTACACATAGTGGCTTTAAGATACTTATAGTGTATAACATTTAATAGTTATTCAAAATAATACATTATTTTCAATGTAACACTTTTGTTTACCCAGGTATTACCTGAACATTGACATGTTCGGTAAAGACCTGGACCTGGTTCGGCAGCAGTTCTTGTGCCACCTGCAGCGCCATACTGCCACCCTGAAGGGTCACGTGATGTGCCAGATGTTCCTGGACCCACCACTCTGGAAGTCCATGGCTGAATTCTGCCACAACACCTTGAGCGTGGAACTGGTGAAGGAGTACACCGAGCAATGCGTGGTGGAGTCAGACGTCGTCTAGTTACAGAGGGTGGATGGAAATGAGTAGAAGATGAAGGAGCCAGAAAGGAATGAAGACAAGGGTCTAGACAACAAGGAATGGACACAACTCAATTACACTTAACAGAAAAACACAACCCTCTGTACTGAGGAGATAGAAACCAAGCAAACTAAATGCAGTTTCTACAAAACGAAACAACTTTCAAGAGTGCAGTAAGATTTAACAATACACAAATAAATACAGGGAGTGGACATAAAACTATGAAAACATCATGTAATCATCTACAATAGGTCTGTTACAAGACATTTGTAAAAAATATAATATTCAATTGGTTTTAGAGGTGTTGATACAACGTTATAGTTAAGTACCATTTTAACACTGTAATTTTAAGGTGTACATAATATTTTGTACCCCCAATGTACTTAAAGAAGGGGAACTAAATAACATTAACATTCTTTAGTAGAGGTCTTCACAGGTCAGACCCAATCTCAAAGGGGCTCCAAGAGCAGTCAGACACAATTTTAATAGAAAATGGATAATTGTTTTTGGACCAGTCCAATGCAACACCACTACAAACTATGGCCTGACAAGTGACTATAGAGTTGAATCATCACCATATTAGATTATCTTATGTTGTATTACAATGATTACATGGTTCTTTCTTATTATGTCCACCTTGTGTATCTCGCATGACAAGGGAAAGTGTAATACGAGTGATGATCTTGGGGAGGCTTTCTCACACCGGTAGCAGTGATGTAACCTAAAAGCTAAAAACAGTCAACATGCAAATGCTATTCTTTCAAGAAAAAAATGTAAGTACCCTGAGGGCATCTCAAACCTTTCACCTCTGTTCTTTCTGTAAATATGAACCTTCTAAATATGTACACGAGCTGAGTTGGGTTACTAAATCTGCACAACTCTGAAGGCACTTTATTAAAATTACACAGACAGGTTGTGTCAACGTTAGAATGAAAAGGAATAGTTCAGGATCAAATAAGGGTAATTTACAGATCCCATCCCTCTAATGTTGATGGGTGCATCTATTAACTAGTATTTCCTTAGGAACATCAACAACAAATCTCTGCAAAAACAACAAAGCCTGTTATTGAAATGAACATTCTCAGTCACAAAATGGCTGACAATTTATCCTTCGTTATGGTCAAGCTTATGTCTTAGCTTTTCTCTTTTTATTGTTTCAAATCTTTTACTGTATATATATGTTACTAATTTAATATTTTCACTTAAATGCTGCAATAAGATTTTAACAAAAAATATTAACTTCTTAAACTGTAAGTGAAATCTGGGCTTACTTTTGTAGATTGCTAGCATAATGCCAAACAAGATGCTAATGCTTGAAAATGTTTAACAGACAGTGCAGTTTACTGCTGGCTTCAGCTAACACAGGGAGAAGGAGTAGAAGGAAAACAACTGTGTTTGAATTAACTGAGATATCCCTTTTTTAACCATCACTAATATTATCTGGCAAACGTTTTTTGAAAATAGTGTTCCGTGTTCCCTTTGACTATACAAGACCAGTGTTAAGAGAAGCTTTGGCCATGTTAGAGCAAACTAATGTCTAGTTTATTGTCCAGACCTGAACAGAATATTGTGGATTATACCATGGCCAACTGGCAAGTGTCCATTAAAAATGCTAACTGCATGGCTGCAACCGCCAGTTGGTGTAGTGGTCCACCACTTTTTTCTAGAACAAAATACTACTGGATGGATTGCCATGAAATGTGGTACCGACATGAATGGAATCCTAATGACTCTGTTAGCCCCCTGACTTTTCTCAACACTACCAGTAATATCGCAACATATATGAATCGGAAAACCCCACAATTTAGTCCCAAATTTAGTACACACCAACATGTTCGCCTCAGGATGAATTGTAACGCCTTTGGTGATCTTCGGACTCTTCATCTAGCGCCATCATCAGGTCTACATTTCCATTTGTCAATTTTGTTTTGTTTATGACCAAATACCTGCAAATCTAATGACATTCCCATTTGCCTTAGCTCTAATTTTATTGAGTAAATGATAATTCAGCATGCTAATATGCTAAAGATGATGATGTCAAACACACTAAACATTATACTTTCTTGTCATTGTGAGCATGTTAACATTCTCACAATGACAATGAAACATTAGTATTAAGGTCAAAGCATCACTGTTGCTACTACAGCCTCACACAGCTGCTAGCATGGCTGCAAAGTAGTTTTTTGCTAAGTGGCCATGGCATAAGCACAATACCAGACACTGATGTGTCACGATTTACAAATTAATGAATTTGGTGAAGGAAACGATATTTTACTCCATACTCTTTGGCCTCCACCTTCATGTAGTCCATTACCACCTCTATACTAACCTCCACTAGAGGCATAATTGCTACGTCTGTGTACTGGTACTTGATACCTTTAAAGTATGTACCGAAATAACCCAGAACCAATTAGTATCAACAATGAGTCAGACTTGCAATTAATACTAATTGTATAGTTTTGCTCGCAGCCAATCACCGTAAGCGTTCTTTGATTTAATGTGAGGTGTTATTGGCCCATTACTGCAGCAGCTACAACCCATACAGCCAGGATTTTCTGCCTGCACACAGATCTGAACACAGAGATGCCTGAGCCGGCAGCAAGCAGCTCACGGTGCTAACAGTGCTAACAACAGCAACAGTGCTGACAGAGCTAACAGTAACATTAGAGCTAACAATAACCTGGGGGGGTTACACCCGCCACCGTGGGTCAGGGGACGGCATTATCAGTGGTAACCGCTGTATCAGCGCTGTGCAGGCCTAAAAATGTCTTAAACATTTTCTTTTTTTTATAGTGATTAATTCCTTATTTGGCATTTAAATGACACCATGTTGAGCATACTTAGCACTGTACACACACCCGTTACACTCTAAATCTCCCTTTAAATGCCAATGTAGAGGGTGTGACACAAGACTATTTGTCTGAGCCAGAAAGAAATATCTTGTTGGAAAAACATCTCAGTTTGTACAAAACTATTTAACCTCCCCTTTGCCTTGACCAGCTTGTATCTTGACATTGACCCCCTTCTTCTTCGGGTATGCAATTTTCTAGGTGTGAGGATGACCGGGCCTATTTTCTGAAGAAAGCTAAATGATGAGTCAAATCCTTTGAAGGTTTAACAAAAAGGAACTGAATTATTAAACAGATTCAACTTTTTTAAATTATAAATATTTTAGAAAGGACCTATTAGAGTGGTCATAATCCTCAACATTTTCCACGGAGCATAACAAAATAGGATGACAATTATCTTTTCACCCTATTGTTTGTAACCAAAGAAAGTCACCACTCATCTACACTGATGCCCTATCATTTGCTGCCAGGAGTAAAGTGAAGATAAAATAGATTAGAAGGCAATGGGTGTAATTATTTTTACAACTAGTTTTTTCATGATCGCAGAATATATTTTGTAATCTATTTATAAAAATCTCTTGTTTTATTGTGATCAAAGAATCATTATTTTGTGATCTTTCCATAACATAACCAGAACTGTGTTCTCATGATTCTGATTCGGATATGATTTGTGAAATCAAGGGCTGCCACAAACTTTTGGCATTAGCAGATAGCACTATTAATTATTAGTGCACTCATTGCAGGGTTTACCTACTTGGGGACCCTGGGACTAAAATATGCAGCTGAGCCCCTACTGGCCCCCTGTTCCTTCCACTTTACTGGACTAAGACAAGGCCCCAGTTTTGGTATGGCAATTTGATATAGCACACATCTGGCTCGACAATAGCAGGTGAAAGTACAAAGGTCTAACTGGATTTTAGGGGTTCTACTTCAAGACAGAACTTCAAGATTAGATAATAAACTGATCGTGTCAACTGATATTCTGCTTTTGTAGCTCATGTTCTTGAGTTCCCAACAAAAGATGCAATTACCCAAATTACCCCTACAATATCTTCTCCAATATTTTCTTGAGGATATTTGTTTGATAGTGTACCATGGTCGTAAATAAGTAGTTTCATTAAACATTCTCTCCTATAATATTCCTAATAGTATTACTCGTGGTAAAGATAGTTTTCCAGTGGTGGGAAACAGTTTACAGTATTGTGACTTTGTGTCAGCTGACAGATCATTCCTATCTATTAATCCATCCTGGTCGCAGTGACAGCTGGCTAAGCAAGGTAGCCCAAACATACTTCCATTAGCAAAATCTCCCAGCTAGTCTGGGGGATCCCAAGGCATTCCCCAGTCTGATGGGTTATGTATTCCCATCAGCATCTTCTTTGATAGCTCTGGAATCTCCTCACAGTTGGACATGCCTGGATATCCTCTAAAAGAAAGGTGTCCAAGAGGCATCCAGATCACAATGCCTGAACCACGTCAACTGGCTACATTAGATGTGAATGAGCAGTGACTCCGCTCCAAGATTCTTCCAGACGTCTGAGTTCCTCACCCTTTCTTTTCAGTTGAGGACAGAAACCCTGTGAAGAAAATTTGTGTTGGCCACTTAAATCGGCGATCTCATTCTTTGGGTCACTGCCAATTATTGAAGGTTAGGAAGTAGATAATTTGGTAACTGAAGAGCTTTGCCTAAAACCATGACAGTCCGGCACAGTGTCAACCTCACATTACTAATTTGTTTGTGGATCTCGACTTCCGTCTTATCCTCACTTAAGCAAGTCAGGAGATTTCCTTGACTTAGGGCAGTACCACTCTCTCAAGCCAAAGTAACCCATAACCATCATGACAGCTAAGGGGAAGGCTGGAATGTAGATGAACCGTTAAAACCAGTGCTTGACTTTCACAGGCTAATGTCCCTCTTCACCAAGAAATCCATCCATCACTCACTTCGAAACCAAGATATAATTTTTTCTTGTGAGTGAGCAATACACCATTTTCCATTCATTGGACTTCATTGGACTTGGAGGTGCTAATCATAGTTGAATTGCCACACATGAATTTCCCAAATTTTTTCTTCGAAATGATCATGAGAAGTCAGTTTGGTAGGTTTTGTCACAAAAAAACAAAGCTTGTTAATTTTGATCCGCTTCTTGTGATTTGAAGAAACAAAACAACAATCATCTTAAACCATGTGCGCTACTGCCTTCTGTATGAAGATGGAAAAATTTACATATGCAGCCCTTCTCCAAACCCAAACCCAAACACACACACAGTTATGTTTTCATGACTTTTGAGAACATTTAATTGACTTATATTCATTTCCTGGAGACTTACCCTCACCATAGTCGCTACCAGCTTAATCCTAACCCATATCTTAACTGTGTGCTAAACCTTACTTTTGCCTAACCTTAAACCAAGTCTTCACCCTAACATGTAATGATTTACGTTACAGTGACATGCATTTGAAGATGAGTCCTCACAATATGTGACTGTGTAAACAGATTTATGTCCCCACAACTCCCCCCCCCCCCCCCCCCCCCCCCACACACACACACACACACACACACACACACACACACACACACACACACTTCCAGTTAGTATAGTTAACTCTATCAAGCTGCGTAATCTTTGAAACATTCTGTACAATTAGCTAGATACTTTCCTCACAATCAAATACACCCTCTGTTACGTTGCACATAACCCTAACCCTAACATAGCAAGTAGGAGTATCCTTCAAAACATTACGATAAATTGACTCATTAAATTATGTTTTGCTGTCTCGTCATAATAATATGTACTACATGTAAATACTGTAACTTTTGCTGGAAAGCCACTGGAGCTTGTAAGATGCCAGAATGAAGACTTAATGTAAACACTGGAATGGTCAAAAAGCGTATGATGGCCTCATTCAGAGGAAACAAACAGTGGCCAGTCGGGATTTTATCTCTGAGAACCTGTCGACCCATCAAATTATCACCTCACTTTTTATATAAATAAAACTTTCTATTTTCAATGTTCACTCAGTGAACCCTGCTGCCACTTCACAATGAACACCATTTCAGCATGCTGTGCTCTCGAGTCCTGCTATTATCAGCCTCACAGCAGGCAAAAGACATTAGAGATCTGCCATTCGAACACTAATCTGGTAAATGGTTCAGGTCTTACGATTTCTGGCATTTTTCCTTGTAATTTATTGAGTCGGGGGAGGGTAATTGTTTCTAGGCTTTCTTCCCCATCTATAAATCAACAATGCCTTGTAAAGTTTTCATCCATATAAAGGCCTCAGTATGCTTCAAAGAAAGTAGGTTGTACTAGAAAAATATTTATACCTGTTACCAATGGCCACACCTGGTGGCGGGGCCTGGCATCATAGCATCTCTTTTCAATAATTCTGTGTCCTTTGCTTGTTTTTGTAGTCTGGATGTAATGAATCATTTACAAAATTATAAGTTTAACATTCCCCTGGTCCCCCCATTAGAAAAGTAATTTCTTTAAAGCATACTGAGGCCTTTAAGTTCAGTTGACTTGTAAATCCATGAAGTTTTTTGTGTACCAAACACACTTCTTTTTACCCCTCGAGTTGCTAGGGTCATGGCAATCTCAATAAATTGGCCTGGCCAGTTTCAATCAATTTGTGCTGACATTTTGAGTTTTGTCATTTTTGAATTTTAGTACTCAATATAGATCCATTGTTGTTCTCATTTTCCAGCATTTGACTCAATTGTCATCACATGTGAAAGAAAGCATCTTTCGGATGCTTTTATTATAGCTTACCAAGAGCATTTTCACATTCCAAATAATTTGAAATGAATCTGGCAGAAGCTGTAAATTTTGTTTCTGTGTTTCTGTCTTGTTGATATCCCAAATTGTTCATTGTCATCTACAAGTCCTCAATGCACATGCTAACATAATTCCCTCTAACACCAGAGCCAAAGGTGACGAGACTCCTTCAAACTTCTGAGGTCTTTAACTTGAAGTGCTTCACATATTGAAACAAGTTTTTTGCCACTGAGTTCTGCAGATTGAGATCAATCCAACAGATGTGGTTTGATGAATTTCAGTGATTGGCATTTTAAACACTTTAAACACATACAAAGATGAGCTCATTCAACCCAAGGCTTAGGAGTTCATGACAGAATTGTAGTCAATAATTTGTACTTGGCCTAATGCACTTCTGCTTAGCCCCCAGATTTTGATGTGAGGTTTGAAATTGGACTTAACTGCAGGGTGGTTTTTCATGACGAAACAACACATAGGCCAACAAAGGTCTTGGATTAATCCTTTTTTTAATATATAAGTTATACTTTGTAAAGCATTTACAACATTTAAACTAATAGTTTTATTAATGTTAATAATTAAGTAATGTATTCATGCTTTACAGGTCAGTTTTACACATTTGGGCTACAAGATTGTGAAAAACCCATTTGGTGTTCATCCTTCAGCATAATATATTCTGTATTTTTTAATAGCTCTTCAGCACTCAACGTATCTCCTGGTTCTGCAGAGTATTACATCTCAATGTATTAGCAACTTGATTAGACTTGATGGTTTTATTAGTAGGTGAGGGCTGAAACACACTTCTGTGGGCTTTGGTTGTTGTGTCTTTTAGACTGATTTTGGGTATGTCAACGTGTTTTACCTTTCCATTTCAGAAGCGGTGGTGCTCTAATCTGCTTAATTCTGCAGAAATCAATGATAGTTGGTTACACTGAGGTACGGAGACTACTTGGTTAGGGTGAAAATATATATAATATTGGGTTAAAAACAACTACTTCTTCAAAGTGCGCAAAGTTTTTCAAACAAAGAAAACGTGGCTAGGAAATGGGACATGAACAGCGGCCACTTGTGTCGAAGCTGCACACTTTGTTGCCCCACCCTCTACTACGACCTCCACCCATCCAGGTTTTGAAAACTGTACAATAACAATTATTGAAGCTACCGCTGCCGTTGCTCCCATAGAGAAGTCATAATTTGCATGGTCAATAGATGTTCTCAAAAGGTAAATGTTGTATTAGGCATTTGAACAATTTATGCAGCCGTTTTTACTGCGAGGACAGTTTTAAGGGATTTTTCATAACATGATAATCCAAACGTTCTTTGTAAAAATGTTTTATTGCTGCTTTGTAAAGCATGTATGAATTAGTTATTAACCATTAACAAAGCCATTAGTGATAACTTATAAAACTGGGCACCACTGTCTAATAGAGTACCATTGATAAGGGGTTTATGCTACCATACAGCTAGCGGGGGCACGCATCACCAGCATGTAGAAGTGAAGGATTCTAACACTGTAGATGTATTTGATGATGAGGAAAATAAGACCCCCAGTAGCGCGACCAAATCCCATTAATCAGGGAAAGTATATTCAGCCATGAAGTCTCAGATGTTTTACCAGACTGCTGGATGTGTATGCTTACTTCTATATATACAATATAGCGCACAAATATACAATATGTTCAGTTGATACACTGGATTTTATGCATAATATTTCTTCACTGGATGTGGATGCATTGTGTGCTTGAGGGAAGCTCAAAGAAGTGCCAAATTTCATGACTGCTAAACTTCCATGTTTGTCAATTAGCTAGCGAGTATTTACGAAAAAGCAGCAAATTTTGAGAGTTTTTATTCGCAACATGAGCTTTAGTTGAAAAGTTGGGTTAAATGTTTGTCTTTTTTCATAGCCCCATAGTACACAGACAAAAATCAAAGGTGATATAACCAGTGGTTGAATGTGACGCTGAATTACATTTTTTAGTTTTTTGGGTTACTTATAGCACTTTGTTTGAAAAATTTGATCATTGTATACAAGTGAATAAAATGCTAACACATTGTGCTGCAGACCCTATACGTATTATAGGATCAAGTGTTATATTAATATATGTTTTATGACTGACTGTACAAGCCATTAAGTTAGTGGGTAAAGCAGCATGCACTTTAGTTGTCTTTGGCAATAATAGATATAGCTCCCATCTCCTGTAAAGTAGCATTGACTTCAGTGAAAAACCCATGTTCTTGTCGCACATCTTGATGTCCAGAAACAATCATCCAGTGGGATAAGCCTTTCTCTGTCGGTTTGACAATGTTTCTCCAAAGCTGAACCATTTGACAAATGACATGTAGAGAGTTTGTACATCAGTATACCGTGGCATTGAAAATAAGACAATATTTTAACAACGATAAGAATAACACAATAAGAGGTTGAAATGGCTGTGCTCTGAGGTAGTAATGCGGGTTTTGGGTTAGTTAAGCCAAGCGATAAAAAAGTAACAAAGTACATTTAGTATACTAGTTTTTAAGTACTTTCTGTGAGTAGTTCCATTTTGTGAAACCTTATACTTTTACATTTCAGAGGGAATTATTGTCCTTTTTACTCCACTACATTAACCCGACTGCTGTAGTGACTAGTTACTTTAAAGACTAACGTTGTTACATGCAAAATGTAAATAAGATGCACTGCTAGAGATTAAACTAGCCAGTGTGATGATAGTAATGTGTCGGCTTCAAAGACTTTATTTTAATATGCACTCGGTGATGCAAATCTTTATCTCTGTACATTTAATCTTTCTCTGTGCTTGATTTGTAGTGATTGCTTTATCATGGCTTGATTGGTAATGCATTGGACCTCCAGAAGGGGGGAACATGAACAAACCTTCCTCATTTGTTGTATTTTAAGTAAAGACAAGTGACGAGTCTGTGTTTTCTTTCACGTTATTTTCCTCCTTTTATAGGAATTGTTCAACATTCTTTTGGAAATACTCTTATTTGCTTTCTAGCCGTGAGTTAGCTGAGAATGTATAGGCCTCTCATTATCACGTCTGTGCCTTAAAGAAATGGTTCAACTCTTATTTGCTGTCTTTCAGAGAGTTACACGACAAAATGGATATCAGGATCAGTCTTTATGTTAAAGTGGAGCTGGAATTAGGGAGTAATTAGCTTAGCATAAAGACTGGAGGCAGGAGGAAACTGCTAGCCTGGTTCTGTCCAAAGTAAAAAAAATACACGTGTGTGCAGTGTCTGTTAGCTCTGTACAGCACCAATGGTACTAAACCTGGCAACCTCACAGACAAGTGCAGCTTGCCTGTCTCTGACCAAAAGTTAGATGAGTCCCACAAAAATGTTGAACTATTCCTTGAAGGGTTTGACACCAGCAATACGTGGTTAGTCCTAATGCAATAGTAATATAATAATGTGAAAACACTCATGAGGACCTCTGATATTTTACTACATTTGAAACTTTTTACTTCCATAAACTTCTGAATGCAGTATTCCATTGTGGCACTGATAGCTTTACTTAAATAAAGGATCTAAGTCCTTTTTCCACTACTGTTTATTCATTCTGTGGCTGCCTAACATAGTTTTCATGATTATAGTTTGACATGAAAGTATTTTTGTAGCACAACACTTGGATTGTTGTGCAGTGGCATATGTATTTATAGACAATATTCTCCTAAGCATATCAATAAATTTGAAGTCACAGAGAAAATTGTTCCTATCCTGTCCTACACAGCACAAATGCAATTCTCATTCTCTGCATATACACTTCACCTTAAAGTGGTACAACAACGGGATGCCTTTGGATGAAGAGACATTTCTCAATTCATTTTGATCAGTATTTGTGGATAGGAACACACATTTGTAAACCACAAAGGATCATATATATTTGCTAACCACGCTAGCAGTTCACTGAAAGTTAATGTTACTCCGATGGTCTGTGTTTCCCCCCCTATCTTTTCAGCTAGTACCAGCACCAAGTCTGAATTTTACCTGCAAAACTAACGACATTCCCATCAGCCTCAGCTATACTTATATGTGAATAAGCAAATGTTAGCATGCTAACACACTCAACAAAGATGGTAAACATTACACCTGCTAAACATCAGAATGTTAGCATTTTAATTGTGAGCGTGTTAGCATGCTGACATTAGCATCCACCTCAAAGCACTTTTGTGCCTAAATACAGCATCACAGAGCTGCCAGCATGGCTTTAAACTGTTCACACTACGAGCGGTAACAGGCTACGAGTCATTTTTGACGGAAGCCAGTGATGGGAAGCTACAAAACTGACAGCAAAACCTTTTTTTGGTCAGTTTTGATGCTCGTACTGTAACCATAGCATGAGTCTAGTTTTATTATTGACTCACATTGAATTATTCACTCACTATTATTGGAACTAATTTGTCTCCATATATTCACTAAACATCTTCTAGCAGCTTACATTACCAAGTGCCTTTAAATTGCATTCTTACTAATGGCCAGCAGGGGGCGACTTCTCTGTTGGCACATTTTCTTTCTCCAATTGAAGTCTAAAAGCAAATATCCGTACTTTCACTTGATGTATTACCTCACTAAACATTGTAAACATTCAGTTTTCAATTCTGTTTATTTTGTATAGCCCAAAATCACAAATACAAATTTGCCTCGGAGGGCTTTACAGTCTGTACACATAAAGAAGCCACTGATTAGGCTTCGGTAATGACTACGGTAATGCAAAGTCTCCAGCTAGTTGTATTAGTTTAATGGTACTTTCAGTTGCATAATGATGGTAACTGGATGGACAGATATGTTCTCGTAGCTATGTCTACTGGACTTGTACGGAAGACTAGTAATGGAGAGGACTCAAATAGGCCAATATACGTATTTTTTATTTATCTCTTTCTCCAACAACGCAGAAACCGTTTCTGGCTCTTTAATGTGGACTGCAGATTGCCATGTAAGTAATGGTTGGGGAAGTGAGGACCCAAACACAAAATGCCTGTGAAAGACCCATTAGAAGGTGGTCTACAAACAAAAATGAGGGTGAGAGGACAATTCGAATGCAAAAGATGCTGAACCAAATTGGTTCTCTTGCCAGGATGGGATAATGCTCAGGGGCAGGCGGCCTGGGGGTGATTGGCATATGATTGTCAGTCAGTGGCAGGGGAAAGAGGCTGTGGGTGAGGCAGATTAAGGCTACTTCTCACTTGATTTGGCGATAGCAAAGTCCCCGAACTCAAGGCTTCTCAACGGCAGTCTACGAACCAATGGGTGACATCACAATTACTACGTTCACTTCTTATATACAGTCTATGTTTGGGGCAAAGAGGAGCAGTGTGACCTAAATTACCAGAGGTGTTGCGGGAAATGGCTTGAGCATCTCTGGCGATTATAACAAGTTATTTGGTGCCCAAAAACAACCAGTTCAGTTGAGTGAGTGAAAGTTAGAAAAAAGTGTGGTACAGGCAGAAAATAATCCTTCCCATATTTCTGTTTTAGCTCGACAATCAGTGCCAAATAAATAGCAAATCGGTCTACCCCTGGATTTACACAGCAGATTATGTCATGGTAGATACCAAAGGCTACTAGAAACTTATTGATGGATGAGTCCCTGTTTAACCGGGGATTTGCAGAATTATCTTTTTTGCTGGATGAAACTCAATCATTTCTGTTTTAACTTTGCAGATGTTTTTTTACACAGAGGGGCAGATATATTTGCTACTTGAGGATATTGGCCTTCCTACCGGTGGGGTAGGTAATCGGTATCGATGTGGAGGGCTGATTGAAAATGAAAGCTGGCTACAACATAGAAGCCATAGGCGATGGTCACTGGTGATGAGGTGGAAGCTGAAAAACGTTCCAGGGGTTTCCATGGCATTCATCAATGGTTTGGATGGAGTTAGCCAGAGACGGCAAGTCTCCCCATAGGCCAAGGAGCTCGGGATGAACCTGATTTATTGGCCCTTTTGCTGCCACTATCAGGAGCTGAGGAAGGACCAAATTAAGCAGATGTGTCCAGGAAGTAGCGAATACTGAAGAGGATCAAATGGCTGCTTCATCCGCCAACTCATGGACACAGAAAAAAAATCTGTGTCGACTGTCGGGGAGCTACCACGAAAAGTGCTCCTGCTCCTCCTTTTTCTGTTGTCGCTGTTACTCTTACTAGCTACTATGTTTAATTCCATATTATCACAGCTCATCTTATGGTGCCCAAACAGAGAATTGGTCACCAAACATCGTATACAGTTTGTCTGTCTGTGTTCTCTTTGCATATTTCGAGAACCTCTCATTCATATACTGTATATTGCAATTGGTGCACTTTGAACGCCACTGTTTCAATATTAAGAAACTTTGAGTAAACAAGCACACTGCACTCTGTGCAGCAATGAAGTTTACTTCATTTCAAAGGAGTCAACAGGCACGAGCGGATAGCCTCACAGGATTAGTGCCACTCTGCCGTTGCAACTAAAATAGTACCGTACTTTTCGGGTTACAAGCCGCTCATACGGCTGATCAGTGTCCCCGCTGTAGCAAGCTAGTAGCGCTGCTAGCTAGCGCTGCTAGTAGCGCTGCTAACTAGCGCTTCTGCTGCTACCGGCCACTGCTGCTGCCCGCTGCTGCTGCTACTGCCCGCGTCCCCTCTGCCCAAGTCGGGTGTCGAGACTGGTCCCACTACCTTCGGTGGTTTTCAGGGAGCTAGCGGAAGTTAGCGGGGAAGTGACGGAGCGCTAGCAGGAGCCCCAGCTGGCTACAGCGGGGAGCTGTCGGGGACACTGACCGAAGGTAGTAGCGGCTTATAACCCGAAAAGTACGGTATACGTTTTGGGCAAACACTAACAACGTTGCTGCCATCTTGGCCGGTTTCAAGCCCTCCCTCGACCGTTCACACTGAAGTATACAAAGCACGGCCGGGCGGGTTTCGCACCTCATAGTGGTTCTCACTTGCAAACTTGCAAAAAACACACATCAGAATGACACATCATAGTGGCAGAGTAAGTGTGGATGATAGATCGCTGTGCATTCGAGGCTGCAGGGTTCAGAAAAGCCATTTGGTGGCATCACAACGGTAATCAGCGTGGACTGAAGGTGAATCCTGGCCCCATGGTTGCCACACAGATAGTAGGAAGATGCTGGAAGAGCTCATACCTGTGGAGGAATGTTGAGATTTTTCATCTTTACCGAAAAAAGGAGGATCACTAAGGCTGCTGGAGAGCAACAGAACGAAGCAGACTTCCCCAAATTCCTGCTCGACCTTGGCGAGATTCCTGTGATTGCAGCGGCGGGTGAATTTGCTGTTGAGCTGAGTGAATCACTCACTCTATGCGGTGAAAGACTCAAGGATATCGTTAGTTGGCTGTATGAGGACATCCAGATCAACATTGTGAGCTCTTCATACTGTGCTCGACCAACTCTGACGTGGTCAACGATTACATGAAAAAGATATTTCCAGGAAAGGAGCATGTTTGCAGCAATGTCGACACAGCCGAGTCTGACTGCCCCCATGTGAGGGACCAGCCTGAGTTTCTACATACCCTCTGCCCACCTGGCATGCCTCCCCATCGCATAACTGTAAAAGTGGGAATGACGATCATGCTACTTTGAAACTTCGACCAGCACAATGGAAGCTGCAATGGGTCAAGGTATAAGATCAATCAGATCCTGCCTCATGTCTTGTTTGCAGTATCTTGGCATCTTTCCATTCACTCTGCAGCGTCAGCAGTTTCTGGTGCTTTGCCACCTTGAATAAATCGTAGTGCCAGTCGACACACGTTGTCGGGGTTCTTCTGTACAACAGACTTCTTTCGGCACAGTCAATCGAACGTGGCAGCGAGCAGGGTTGGCAGAGCAAGCAGGCTTCGCATTCTTACTCAAGATGAAGAGATAAAGAAGAAGCACCGCTTCCTTAGAAATGTTGTTTATGAAGAGGTGCTGACGAAATAAAAGCAAATCTGAAGGATTTACATTTCGCATTGATAAGACTGACTTATTGAGAGAGAAACATTTATTGTGGTTTTATTGACAAGCATAAATAGTACTAAAGCATTGACAAAAGAAAACCTGAACTCAACTAACCCTCCCGAGGTGCTGTTGCTGCTGGTAATGATTTACAGTCCGCATAAATGGTAGCATTGACAGAAAAACCCTGGACTCAACTAATCCTCCCAAAGTTCAAATCTTACTGTTTTTTCTCATTAAATGCTTATTTTTTTATTGCAAAAATGTCACATTTTGTTCAACTGTGGCATGAAAATGTCTTAGACAGTCTTACATTATCTAGCTGCTCCCTGCACACACCCTGTTACATGAAGCTTTTTTACTCCATGTGTAAATAGTTCTGTATCTTGTTTAGGTTAATATAATTAAGTGTTTTGTTGTTGTATTTGTGTTCTAAAAAAACAATAAAAACCAACTCTTGTGGTGTAATAGTAACACATCCATCCATTGGGTGGAAGATTCCAGGTGCAAGACCTGGCAAGAGTGTGTTGGTTGTTTGCCAGATCACAAATATATATAGTGTAATCACTATACACTTGATGTTTGGCTTGTCGTTTGCATTATGTAGTAACATGATGTTTGATTTGTTTTCACCTCTACCCAGTTTGGGTTGGTTCTATTCACATTTCAGGTCTTTTGCTGATGCACTTGTATACTATCAAATCTAGATCTTATCCTCAATACAGAATCATGTTCATTTCGTAAATTATGGTCCAGTTTAAAGAAAATAGACCATAAAGCGGAGTATGCTTTCGAGCGGGCCTACTGTGATTGACAGGTCGCTGCTGTTCGCTGCTGTTTGCCCATACGGTTTTCAAGTTGGTGCGGACTGGGTTTATTCACCGGTTTATTCACCGACTTTAAGAGGGATCTGACTGGGCTTTAAGTGGGACCCAAATAGGCAACATTATGGGTTTCTGTGAATAAACCCAGTCCGCACCAACTTGAAAAACGTATGGGCAAACACAGGTGAGGCCACCGTGGAAACTGCGGACAAACCCACTTGGGACCCTTATCTGCAGCCCAAATTTAAACCTTATGGGCCCCACATGGACATGCTGGCTGGGAGGGGAGTGGAAACACTGACAGCAAGGGTCAAAGTCACAGAAGAACTGAACGATTAAAGGGATTTAGGCTGCAGAAATGATGAAAGTCAAACAAGGACCAAGGAAAGGAGTCCGTACTTGACCTAACACTGGTTCATCTCATTAACGGGACCAATGGGGAAAGTTTAGTAGGCGGGACAACAAACGGAACTGACTGAAGCCGGAAGAGGGCAGTAATGCAACCAATAGGATGGAAGCTGCCGTTAAAACTTCACCGAAGAAGAAGAAGGAGCAGAAGAAGAAAAAAAAAGAAAAAGAAGAGCCACCTCTGGCACACACAGGTTTACGAAACACAGAAATGTTTTGACAGCTGTCGAAGAAGAGAGACGGAGATATTAACTGGGAAAGTTGACACAGAACCAGAAGGTAAGACTCAACGGAAATGTCTTTTCCTCGTCCGCACATTTTTTTTTAAAGCTGACAGTCCAACCCACTTTAACTGCTGCCACCGCGTAACGTGAACGTTTTCAGTGAATTTAAAGCTGAAACGTAACTCAATAGCTAACTCGCTGTATACGAAGACGTCCATTTTCCTTCCGCCGGAACATTAGCGCTTCAGCTAGCGTTACGTTCAGATGAACAGTGCGCACCGTGAGGTAAAGAGCTGTGGCGGCCGTCACGGTAGTGAACACATTCAGACACACGGGGTTTTGACGGACCAGCGGCGGCCGCTCCATCTCCCAGTGGAACAGACCGCGGTGCGCATGCGCAGGTAACTCTGCACAGAGGTGCAGTCCAGAGTCGGATTCGACCCTTGCCCTCAGCTCTGTATTGATCTTAGTTTAACTCAGCGTGCGTGTGTGTCAGTGAGATAGGGGCAATGTCTCACAACCTGGGCACTTAGAACACCTGTCTGACAGTACATGTTTTACCCAGAATGCCTGCGTCTTAACTTAAACACATATTTATATTACTGAAGGTATTGCATCTAAATGTTGTCACAGAGACCCCTTTTTCATATAGTGCAAAACCCCCACATTCTCAAACTAAATTAAAGTTAGTGAAATTGTTATAAACCAATTGCTCCCTCGATAACCTGTGTTGTACGGTTACTGAACTAACGGATCTGAACGCTGCCCTCATATGATTTCTTCTCTTGTTTCTTCCCAGAGAGAGAGCAAAGTGCACGAGGCGATGGATCACACCGTGGCTGACCTCCCCAATGGCCCGCTGGACTTGTACAGGAAAAAAGCTTCCTTCAACTGGAAGGACATGCTCCTCTTCATAGAGGGAGAGGACATCCTGGCATTCAAGGTAGCCGTCAGCATCAAATGCTCTCTGCATTTTTTTTTCTCATCAAGTTGAATAGTTATAAAAAAAATTTGGAGGGGATTTAATTTTGAGCGGCATTTAAAAACCCGCGGTTATGTGGCATGCGCTGTCACCAAGGCGCTCCTGCCTCTGGTTTTAGTGTAGTGCATTAACTATGTGTAGTATTTAAAAAAAAAAAAAGACACTGCAACAGAACAACTTGTTTAGGACATACAGTGGGGAAAAAAAGTATTTTGTCAGCCACCAATTGTGCAAGTTCTCCCACTTAAAAAGATGAGAGAGACCTGTAATTTTCATCATAGGTATACCTCAACTATGAGAGACAAAATGAGAAAAGAAAATCACATTGTCTGATTTTTAGAAAATAAGTATTTGGTCAGTAACAAAAGTTCATCTCAATACTTTGTTATATACCCTGTGTTGGCAATGACAGAGGTCAAACGTTTTCTGTAAGTCTTCACAAGGTTTTCACACACTGTTGCTGGTATTTTGGCCCATTCCTCCATGCAGATCTCCTCTAGAGCAGTGATGTTTTGGGGCTGTCGCTGGGCAACACAGACTTTCAACTCCCTCCAAAGATTTTCTATGGGGTTGAGATCTGGAGACTGGCTAGGCCACTCCAGGACCTTGAAATGCTTCTTACGAAGCCACTCCTTCGTTGCCCGGGCGGTGTGTTTGGGATCATTGTTATGCTGAAAGACCCAGCCACGTTACATCTTCAATACCCTTGCTGATGGAAGGAGGTTTTCACTCAAAATCTCACGATACATGGCCCCATTCATTCTTTCCTTTACACGGATCAGTCGTCCTGGTCCCTTTGCAGAAAAACAACCCAAAGCATGATGTTTCCACCCCCATGCTTCACAGTAGGTATGGTGTTCTTTGGATGCAACTCAGC
Source organism: Myoxocephalus aenaeus (assembly GCA_038501785.1). NCBI lineage: Eukaryota > Metazoa > Chordata > Actinopteri > Perciformes > Cottidae > Myoxocephalus > Myoxocephalus aenaeus. The sequence goes on from JBAMJR010000189.1 coordinate 2,217,640, forward strand.
ATTCTTTCTCCTCCAAACACGACTAGTTGAGTTTCTACCAAAAAGTTCTATTTTGGTTTCATCTGACCATACGACATTCTCTCAATCCTCTTCTGGATCATCCAAATGCTCTCTAGCAAACTTCAGACGGGCCTGGACATGTACTGGCTTGAGCAGGGGGACACGTCTGGCACTGCAGGGTTTGAGTCCCTGGCGGCGTAGTGTGTTACTGGCCTTTGTTACTTTGGTCCCAGCTCTCTGCAGGTCATTCACTAGGTCCCCCCGTGTGGTTCTGGGATTTTTGTTCACCGTTCTTGTGATCATTTTGACCCCACGGGGTGAGATCTTGCGTGGAGCCCCAGATCTTGTTTGTAGGTGACCAAATACTTATTTTACAGAGGAATAAACCAATTAATTAATTAAAAATCCTACAATGTGATTTCCTGGATTCTTTTCCCCCCCCAGACAGAATGTCTCTCGTAGTTGAAGTGTACCTATGATGAAAATTACAGGCCTCTCATCTTTTTAAGTGGGAGAACTTGCACAATTGGTGGCTGACTAAATACTTTTTTCCCCACTGTAGCAACAAAAATACTTGGTTCAGTTCAGAAAAAAAAAATCAGCGTCTGGGTTTAAATAAGCATGTTTGTTACCTAACTTAAGTTATGCACGTAAGCAACGCATTGTTCCCGACAAACACCACAACAAGAGCACATTTCTGGTGCCCGAAGTCATCTGAATGTTCCTCCGCATATCATATCCTGTCCATTTCTCACCTTCCCTGTGCTGCAGCGACACGTATCCAATGCACTTGAGGGTGACCCTCTGTTTGCGCGTCAGCCCGGGGAAGACGTCCCTATTGCGAAAATGAGAGAGCTGACCTTCCTCAGGTATCGACGTACAGTAACATTTTACCACCAGCAACATCCTCCGTTATAACTATCGCATCCGTTTCGGTATAATGTACACAGGGAAAATAAAGCGTCTGATAAAACATCTGCAGGGTGAAGCAGCTCTTTCGCTACGACTTCCTGACAAGAGACGAGGTGATGGCGAACCCCTGGAAGACTGTGGCTCTCAGTGATTGTCTGGGCATGTATGACTGGGCCATGTCGGCCAAGTACTTCCTCAACAAAGGGGTGAGTGTGCATATTTTGAGGCGTGCAAAATGAGAAATTGTCAGTCACAAGGTAGCCCCGTCCCAAAAGCATACCCTGCTTTATGGTCTATTTGACACTAAATGGAGCATCATTTATGAAATTAACATCATGCTGTATTGAAGAAGACTTAACACTAAAGACTGAGACTATAAACCATTTACAATGTTTACTCAGAGGAGTCATCCCCTGATGGCTGGTAGAGAGAATGCAAGTTTAAGGCACTTCCTCAATAGCTTAACTTTTCAGAACCAGAGGTTGCCGCCTGACCAACCCGTATCCCTAACCCATCCGCTATCATTTTAACAGGAGGGAAACACCATTTGACGGATGAAGGATATACCATTTAAGTAGAGGGGAATATGCCAACTAATCTATGTTAAAATCTGCATAGCTATAGCGGATGTTCCATTGAGATGCATCATAATGCGTTCATACTCTGTTCAGTAAAAATGGGTTTTGGATAAAGTCGTTTGAAGATGTTTTCACAGCAACTCCAACCAAAACCACCTTTTTTAAAGCGACTGAACCAATAATTTAATTTGTGCCACTCTAGTTTAATAGTGTGTAACGAGCATTACAGGCTCACGTGGCTGCTAGCATCGTCGTAGACCTCCCAGTCAAAAATGCTAAAAACAAGTTCTGTTTCAGATGTTCGGAGCGACTATTGCCAACGCAGGATCGAAAAGACACAGCAAGTATGTCGAAAATACTGAAAACATGACGGTAAGAGTTCGGCACCGCTTTACTACGCTAATTCTGACATTCATCATCATTATCATCATCACGTATCTCTTCGTAGACGTACGGTTGCTTTGCACTGACCGAGCTGAGCCACGGCAGCAACACCAGAGCCATGAGGACCACGGCAACATATGACCCCGCAACCCAGGTGAAAACACACACACACACACACACTTCTAAATGGCCGGCTACATCCCCGGTTGCAGACGAGCTTTAACTTTCTCCTCCGCAGGAGTTTGTGATCAACTCTCCGGACTTTGAGGCCGCCAAGTTCTGGGTGGGGAACCTGGGCAAGACCGCGACCCACGCCATGGTGTTCGCTCAGCTCTACACACCGGACCAGGTGTGCCACGGCCTGCACTCCTTCATTGTGCAGGTGAGACTCTGACCTTCGACTCCTTCACCAATTTACAGCTGGCCATTATCAGAATTGTTGTATCTGATGTGATGCCACACAGCTGCATATCAGAAGACGCGCTGTTACCAAAGTTTACGAGTGCAGAGCAGTGTGACGATGAAGAAATACAAAGTCCTTCAGAAGTAGTCCAGAGAAGTTGATGATCTCTGGACTCATTCGATAAAGGATCACTAAAAGCAGGTGAAGTGTTTTAAAGTAATGAAGTGAAAGCAGTTGAAACAACATTTGATGTCATATCAAGTTTTAAGCCGAGTTGCAATTACTGATACAGTTTGAGAGCTACTGTGATACTAAGACCTGGCTAAAACAACATTTTGTTGCCATTTTATTTTTACAGATTTTAAATCAATTGATTGAGCCGCCATGAAATGGCACTCGTATGTGTGCGACTGTCTTTGAATCATGTTTTTCCACATAGACGATGACGGACAGAAAAATAAATTATTCAGCTGTTACTTAACAGTCCAGACACATTCAAGGCTCCGTCCTGGTTCCCTTCCTCTTCTCTCTGTACACCAACTCTCTCTCTCCCTGACTGCCAACATCACCGCAACAACACGTTCCTGTAGGTTCATGCCGTACAACATCAAGAGAATACGTCCCCCTTCTCACTCAGAAGGCGGCACAGGTTCTCGTACAGGCTCTGCTCATCTCACCCCTAGACTACTGTAACTCCCTCCTGGCAGTCCGACCTCTGTAGCTCATCCAGAATGCAGCAGCTCGACTGGTCTTTAACCTAAATTCACCCACACTACCCCGCTCCTCCGCGACCTTCACTGGTTACCGGTGGTCGCCCGCATCCGCTTCAAAACATTGGTACTTGCGTACCGTGCTACGAACAGATCGGGTCCTATCTACATCCAGGACATGGTAAAACCGTACACCCCAGCTCGCTCGCTCCGCTCGGCTTCTGCCAATAATCGGCTTGTAGCTCCGTCACTGCGAGCTAAACACTCAACAAAGTCACGACTGTTTGCTGTCCTGGCTCCTCAATGGTGGAATGAGCTCCCCATTGACATCAGGACAGCAGAAAGTCTCTACATCTTCCGCCGCAAACACATCTTTTCCGACTATAACTTGAGTAAAACAAATAAAAATTAGGACTTTAGTAGCACTTAAATGGCACTTACTGATAGCACTTTGTAGTTTGGCTTTCTTGAAGAAATTGTACTTTCTTGATTCTTGTTGTTCTGAGTTAGTACTCATGATTGAATGCACTTATTGTAAGTTGCTTTGGATAAAAGCGTCAGCTAAATGAAATGTAATGTAATGAAACTCCCTTTAGGATCCTCTCTCCCCGGGGATATGCATGAACATGTATGCTTTGTAAGAGTGGCATTCAAATAATTAAAGAGTTCCGTTCATTGTAGCTCCCTAAAGTGCAATTTATTAGCACATCCACTATTAATATTTCAGGCTAATGCTCTTCTTCAGACCTATGCTTTCAACAATCGTAGAAGAATTAAAAGGGTTCGTAATGCAACCCGTAGGCTTACAGCAGGGGTGTCCAAACCTTTTTCACTGAGGGCCACGAACAGAAAAATAATGAATAATTAATTAATGAATAATTATATATACACACACACACACACACACACACACACACACACACACACACACACACACACACAGACAGTCAGGTCCATAATATTTGGACATTGACACATTTTTCATTATTTTGGCTCTGTACACCACAACAATGGAGTTGAAATGAAAGAGTGAAGGAATGAAGGAGTTTTTTAAGGCAAAGAAGTGGAATGTTCTGCAATGGCCAAGTTAATCACCTGACCTGAATCCAATTGACCATGCATTTCACTTGCTGAAGACAAAACTGAAGGGAAAATGCCCCAAGAACCAGCAGGAACTGAAGATGGTTGCAGTAGAGGCCTGGCACAGCATCACCAGGGACGAAACCCAGCGTCTGGTGATGTCTATGGAATCCAGACTTCAGGCTGTCATTGACTGCAAAGGATGTTCAACAAAGTATTAAAAGTGACAATTAGATTTATGATTATATTAATTTGTCCAATTACTTTTGGTCCCTTAAAAACGGGGTGGCCACATTTGAATTTGTTGTAGTTCCTACACCGTTCACCTGATTTGGATGTCAATACCCTCAAATTAAAGCTGAAAGTCTGCACTTAAAGCACATCTTGATTTTTTCATTTCAACTCCATTGTTGTGGTGTACAGAGCCAAAATAATGAAAAATGTGTCAATGTCCAAATATTTATGGACCTGACTGTATACATACACACACTTTAATATGCTTAAAGAAAAAAAACATCCAACAACACAACTTTCCATGGGTTTTCATTTATTTTGTTACAAAAAGGGTTGGCAACTCATTCTCAAATCAGCAGCCTGAGAGCTTCTCAGTCAGGATGGGACAGTCGGAGCAGTGATGCTGCACCTTGGACTGAAAGATGCTGGCAGGTCAGGAGTCAGTTTGATGGTTGAGATGCGAAGAACATCACAGACGTGGCTGTCGGTCATTTTGGTTCTCAGTCAGCTTTTGTTCAGAGTCAACAGAGAAAATGTTTGCTCACATGTGTATGTTAAGCCGAACAGACTCATTAATTTAGCATGGCATCGCATCAGAGGAAACTTGGCCTTTTCCCAGCCTTGGTAGAAGTCAGGTAGGGAGAGATTCTGATTCTTCAGAGAATCATCACACTGCATCTCCATCAGTTCTAATTGCAGACTCTTCCACTTCTTAGGAAGGGATCGAGAACAGCTTGATTTATTTCTCAATGCAGAAAAATCTTGGAAGCGCTGACTGAATTCTGTCATGAGATGTGATGGCAGACACATATTTCAGCAGGAGCCGCGACTGAGCAGCGCACCTCATGTTGTTCACGTTGTTGAAATCCGGCATCTTTTCCGGCCACATTATTCCTGCGACTTTAGTGCGGCTCTGTGTTATGAAGTCGCTGTCTGAGAGGTTTCCCGTGTCGCATTGTGAGCTGGGCGACCTCGTAGCTGCTCGTGTGACATTTTCTCGTGTTTTGTTCGGACGGCAAAAATACGATTGTTGAGCTAGCTACCATTTGCTTGACTTTCTCTCCATTGTATTTTTAGAATCTGCTGCGGGCCAATAAAAAAGTGGAGAAAATGGTTCTATAAACCAATTGCACCTGGGCCGTAGTTTGGACACTCCTGGTTTACAGAGAACCCTTGAAAATCCCTTTATTCAACCCCAAACAATACTCCTTCCTCTGTTTCCCAGGCCACGCCCCCTCACACCAGTTTTCCTGGAGGAAAAACCTCACCAGTATTAACTATGTGAGATCATGCAAGTGAAAGCATGGTGACATACTAAAAGTAGGGCTGAGATGTCGGGACAGTGACAAATGCAAACATAGATCCCACTGTTTTGATTATGCATGAAAGAAAAAGTTCACTTTTTAAGAGACGGTAAGTAAGCAAGCTTCAGTTTAATTATGGAAAGCAATGGAAGTTCCTACAGAACGTTAGGTCATACTTGAGTGCACAAAACACGACAATGTGGACTCTGAACAAGCATAAAACTGGCACATTTGAACAAGGATGCCTTTTAAATAAGTAATAGTTAACAGTGTTAAATGTGGACCAGAGATGATGCACATTGGTCTTTTTAAATAATTTACTTGTTTTTGTGCTGCAGGTGAGAGATACCAAGACCCTGCTCGCTCTGCCTGGTGTGCTGGTTGGAGACATGGGCAAGAAGCTGGGCCAGAACGGACTGGACAACGGGTAGGTGGCAGCCGAGGGAGACATGCAAGAACCTCTGGCAGGAACGCAGTCCTACTTAAGTGGCTTGTACGAGGGATATTAATCCTGCTTGACTCGTCTCTATATAGCCTGACATATACTGGCTGTCTGTTTAATGTAGCCGATATGATATGTCTAAGGGAGCACAAGGACTAACATGACACGTGTACCCAAAACCTTTGGAGAAATGGAACCAAAAAGAGACACTTTAAAAGTAACAATGAACATCTATTGACGGAAAGATAATTATCAGTAATAAACCAACTACAATCGCCAAAGTGGAAGTGAAAGACGTCAGATTGGCCAAGGCCAGAATAATAAACAAAACCCCACACTAACTGGGTCTACCGAAACGAACAGAAAAACAACACTGAACTACCGAACTCGCCAGAAAACAGCAATTGCAGAGTAAAAGGGCGCTATGAAAATCAGCTTACAATTGCAGCAGCCAATAAACAGCTGGGGCGACTGTGGCTCAGTGGAAGAGCGGGTCGCCGTCCTTCAATCAGCGGATCGTCAGTTCGATCCTCGGCTCCTTTAGTCCATGTCGAAGTCTCCTTGGGCGAGACACTTAACCCCAAAATTGCCCTAAACAGGCTGTTCCTGTAGTGTGTGAATGATTGAATAGTCAGGTAGGTGGCACCTTGTTATCTGCACAACACATAGTTGTAGATTCGGTCTACTGAACTCCAACTGAACTCCTGTTTCCAGGATAATTGACATGCTGGCTTCCACTTCAGCTCATTAACTTTATCTTTTCCTGCCGCCGCCGTTTAGTTTATTCATAGAACACATTTAAAACCAACAAATAAGACGGCTCACTCCTTGCTCACTTCCATCATCAGCTCTGGAAAAAAAGAAGTTTAGTTCTGGCAGTGAGCTGCTAGATTTACGAGCCCAACATGCTATATTTTATTTAATCCTTATTGTTGAGTCCTGAGGATTTTTTTGTCAATTTATTCTTTTACTCTGCTAAACTGTAAATGAGGTATCTACCTCAATGTGTTGCCAGGTTAAATTAAAGGTTAAATAAATGAAGGCTGGCCCGACTAGCATCAGTATTTCACAAGTTTATATACATAGGTAGAAAGACAAAGAGGCTCACACGGCCATCTTGAAACAGGACTTATATGTTATGTTATACTTCAAACTGCTTTGGTTTTATCAGCCTACTCACACCCTCAGCGTCCACTGGTCGTGTAACACAGCGTCATGTGTGTGCCAGTACCTCAGTAAGCCGCTAGATGGAGCTGCAGTCATAGTTTATAGAGGAACATCTGACCTACACGCAGAAAGGCGGTTTCCTCCAATATATCGTCCTCAAACCGGGTGTCTTATACACGTTGGGGAAGAAATGTATCCAATTAAAACTTTTACTCAGTCAAGCTTCTGAATAGTTACAAAAATCACAGTAAATAGGGCTGGTCTTGAACCTCAATACTTTATTATTATTATTATTATTATTATTATTATTATTATTGTCAGTCTTTGATTTATTAGATTTTTATCTTTGCAGTAATTTGATATGATTTTAACGTCTTCTGTTGTAATTCTATTCTTGGATCGTTTTGTGAAGCACAAACATCAAATATTGCGATAGAAATACTAATTATTATTATTATTAAATATTGGTCAATGCTGATAATGGTCAGTTACCTGTGAAGTCACCTTTTTGACATTTAATGTAATTAAAGATTCAACAAAATGTTGAAACGCACTCTTTGACATGCTTTTTGAAATATGTATCATATTTAGTGTGCATGAGGGCTTAGTCCACTGATGCATAGACACAGAAAGTGGGTGATGAATTTTGTCATGTTTGAGGTAAAACAGTTAGTTTCAGCTTCTGTCGAGGTCAATTGAGGATGAAATTATAACTATAAGGAAGGAAACACTTTGCTCTCTTTTATTTCCTTCCTCTCTGGCTATCTTTTAAGTTTTGGTTAGGTGTACTGTTTCATGCCAGAGTTTTGATCCAATAGCGCACAGTAGTGCATACCTGCAAACTTTCGGCGAAATTCGCCGTTTTGAAATCAAAATATGATCGGCTAATATGATCAGCGGCTTCATTTCCCTCCCACCAGTGTTTTAATAGCAAGCTAGTCAGCTTGCTATCACGTTAGCTAACGTTGTTGGGAGAGACAGCGAGTGCAATTACTGGCAGCGGCGAGTCCGTGGCAGCGTGTGGCGTCAGCCAGGAGAGCGGCGAGTCAGCGGCACTGGCGGTTCTACCTACCGACACCTGACTACATATAAGGAGAGGACAATGGAGATTTTATCCAACTTGTATTTTAATTAAAAAAACAAGTGGTCGAAATGAGTTTCCTCCGTAGGGTGGCTCTATATATATATATATATATATATATATATATATATATACACACACACACACTACTGTTCAAAAGTGTCACTTAGAAATGTCCTTATTTTTCGAAGAAAAACACTGGTTTTTTTCAATGAAGCTAACATTAAATGAATCAGAAATACACTATACATTGTTAATGTGGTAAATGACTATTCTAGGTGGAAACGTCTGGTTTTTAATGAAATATCTACATAGGTGTATAGAGGCCCATTTCCAGCAACTATCACTCCAGTGTTCTAATGGTACATTGTGTTTGCTCATCGCATAGTAGAAGACTAATGGATGATTTGAAAACCCTTGTGCAATTATATTAGCACAGCTTAAAACAGTTATGCTGGTGAGAGAAGCTATACAACTGGCCTTCCTTTGAGCTAGTTGAGTATGTGGAGCATCACATTTGTGGGTTCGATTATACTCTCAAAATGGCCAGAAAAAGAGAACTTTCATGTGAAACTCGCCAGTCTGTTCTGAAACCGAGAATTTGTTTGGGTGCCCCAAACTTTTGAACGGTAGTGTGTGTGTATATATTTGTACACTTGGGTATTGCCAAAAGAAGAAATAAAACCCATAATGATCATAGTTTGTCAGCTTCTCGACGAGTGACGCTGTTCGGCACTGACTCACCCGCCACTGGTGTCACCTTCTATTTTACCGATATTACTGATGCTTGGTAGATGGTTACCAATTATATTCTGGGCGCTTTTAATCCCTGGCTGTACACTACCTCCCATCCGGCTGTACACAAATGCAAATTCTGCATGTGATTGTGAACTTTTTATAAGGAACACTATCATTTCTATGCATGTCCTGCTTTAGTGGTCCGCACATATCGTCAGTGTAACGACCATTGCGTCTTTTTGCCTTAAGGTTCGCTTTGTTTCATAATGTGAGGATCCCTCGGGAGAATCTGCTGAACAAGACTGGAGATGTTACTCCCGATGGCCGCTACGTTACTCCATTCAAGGTTAGTAGGCTTCCACTGGTGGCCAAAGAAAGCACTCAATAGGCAGGAGATGACTGTCAACTGTGGGAAACTGATCTGCTCAGATTAACTTCTACACATAGCCTACTCTAACAATTAAGATGATTTAAATCATTTCTGTTTTTCCTTCTGTCACAGTAACGTTAATGAGCAAGTTTAGCTACGGTGTAACAAAACACGGAGCTTGCATTGCATATTTGAAATAGTTTAAGACATTTATATGAATACAGTGCCAAAAATCTACCAGTCGTGTAGCCCATGCTGTTCAGGATTACATTTTCAGGGGTCTTAATGATGCAAGATAGAAACAGCAGCCAGTGTTGCTATACTATATTGGAAATATATTATACCGTAGAGATGCAATATAGTCCTATAATGTGTTCATAGTTTAGATGCATTTGGGTTTACTCAAGTCATGCGAATGTCACTAGGTTGGCTCTAGGACTCGTGCTTTCAGATGGTACTTTGGATGACAGCAGTATATTTCACTTGTAGGCTGTATGAAAGTTTAAACGGGTCTCAAATGTGCTTTTCATCAGATTTAATAACGATGTATGATACAAATCTTAGACTGGTTAAGAAGTGGACATAGTCATCGTAACGTCATCCATTGGTTTGTGGAAAACGGTTTTGAAGCCTCAAATTTTGGCCGTCGCCATCTTTTGTGTTTTGCAACCAGCGAATGGAAGTGACCATTGCGGTGGAGAAACGTGGATGAGAAGAACACAAACGGCCGAGCAGCAACCATAATGCATCTGGCTCCTGAACCCATTCCCGGCTCCTGAACCCATTCCCATCCCCTAAATTCCGCTGGACTAACTTGATGTCAGAAAGTTTCCCAAAAAAAACTTGTTTGTGTCCCAAAAGATTTGTAAATGACCTATTAATCATGGAATTGAAATGTGGTCCATAGCAGATAATGTTCTTTCAGGCTCACTTGGTTCAGTGGCTTGGCTCCACCTCGATAGTTTTAAATAATGTTCCTTAGAGCCGATAGCCCCTCGGAGGATCTACAGAGTGAGCACTTGAGGAGCAGGTCCTTAGATGGGGGGTGTGGTAAAACCTAAAGGCTTTTTCAGATGAGAGATTATGCACATTTGGGTGCCAAATGTCAGATTTGGGTTATTAGGGAAGGACATTTGTGAATGTTATTTTCAAAGCCTGTTTTGGACTGAAATGGGTTTGTGTTAGTCATATTAGATAAGGCCCCAACCACTTATAATATGTAGTATCTGGGGTCTCTGAGACACTTTTCCGAGAAATTATGACCATTTTAAAATTTAATAGTACAGTACACACCCAAAAACGGGTGACGCTCTTGACCGTTTGACCTTTTTTTAGTGTAGGTCTTTGGGGACATGCAGCCAGGGTGTTGCTCTTTGAAACCAACCGCCGACCCTCCCAAGGAGGCAGTTCATCTGGTTCACTGAGATTCCCCATCGGGGTGCTAAATTGATCACATGTGCAAAGCAAGCTATCTGTGGTCCCAGTTTGGCTTCCATCATGGCATCATTTATTTGGTTCCTGGCATTATCTGTGGTGACTGGGATACTGACATTGGGCCTCTCTAGCTTCCAATCTGCTGCTGCTTCTGTCAGTACTCTTGCCAGATTTGTGGCTGTGGGACTCTCAGAGGGGCGTTAGTGGGTATCGCCGTCGAGTAGCTCTGAAACTCCACCCTTCTGTGGTGAGGGCAACTGAGGATGCCTTGGATAATTTGTCAACTATTCTGATCATAAAGACCTAGCATGATCTTCATACTGAAATGGGATACTTGTTGCCTTTTATCAAGCACATATTTTGAACGGTGTATGGCCTCAGGGCTGCAGCCAATAGATTTGGTAATGGCTTTAGCTCGGTCTGATTCTGCCGCTAACTGTTTCTGAATTCAGTTGGAATCCCAGAATGCAAGTTCAGAGTAGAAAGACTGGATAAAAACCAAGAGCTTCTCCTAAAAATATTTCCACAATGGAATGGAAAGATTAATGTTTACTCCGTTTATTTCATCTGGAGGAGAGAAGAAAGATGCTGGGTCATCATGCAGTTTTTTGAGGAGGCATCACCTGGATGCAGTATGGAAAGACTCTTTCTAGATGTGTGTGCTCTCGGGTTTCTTCCTTTTTCCTCTGTGAAAGGGTTTTGTCTATTTTTTTTGGGGGAGTATTTCCTGATCCGATATGAGGTCCTGGGACAGGGATGTCGTATGTTTACAGATTGTAAAGCCCTCTGAGGATAATTTTAATTTGTGATTTTGGGCTATACAAAATAAACTGAATTGAATAGATGTCCCAGACACTCTTTTACAACTCGAAGAAAGAATGGCACTGAATTTTGTCAACCAAATAAACTTTGGTTTCATTACATTAAGAAATCAGAAATAGTTAAAGAACACAAAGATGGTGGTTGAATGTTTAAATGCTGTGTTGAAAATAAAAAGGCAAAAAAAAGTTCTTGCTGAGAGTTTTGTAAAAAAAAATGGCCGGTATTTAGTTTATTATGAAATGGGATTCTTATTATGGGGTCCTTATTTCAGGAACAAGTGATGTGAAGCTGGAAACTTGTAGCCAAATTGTTTCTTTATAATGCATGTCATACTTTACAGGGCTCGTACAAAGCCAATACGGTACTCCGTGAATATGAGTTATGACTTACAATCCCTCCTTGGCATTATGGAGGTTGGTTTATGGCTCAGGCAGAAGTCTCAGAGATGGAGACCTGCACACATAAAACCAAAACCCTCACTAAAAACATTGTAGCAGTCCAAGTACGAGTGAAAAGCTTTTTTCTTTTATGCTTTTTTTCCCTCCCCAGTTAATTAACTTATTTTCTCATATGTGTCCATCGAAATGAGGTCATTGTATACATGTTATGTTTATTTCAGGATGCTCGGGGCAGTTGGGGATTATACTGGAATTATTCTGTATGTGGATTTTTGGATTTATAAACTTGCAATAAACGGAAATAAAAAAACTAATATGCATGCATTTCTACAGTTTATTTCAGCTGCAAGTCCTATAGGAAGCGCTGGTTCAATTACAAACCTTTCAAAAAAAAGCTTCATAATGCAAACACATGCAGACACAGATGTGCATAAACAAATGAAGGAGGCAACCTTTAACCGTCACATTATGGCTGCAGTGATTTAATGAGGCCTCACATGGCCGCTGTGAGAAGATGCTGGTAATGACAACCAGGCCTGGTTCCTCTGGTACCCCATGAGAGGTTGCTGGGACAGTCCAGAGGCTTGCACCATGGAGCTAGATGAGCTGGTCAGCCAGCTAGTTAAGAATAATTAAATAGAAATAGCCACTCTACTTGTCGATCTTATTTACTTATAAAGATTATATAGAGGGATCAGTATTAAATGGATACCGTTTCATAATCAGTTCAAGGTTCCTCACAATAAACCGGTGCCGTTGTTCTTGTCATGTATTTATAATCCAACAAGTTTGCAAGATATGTCGATCATGTGCGGAAGCAAAGTCTTGATTGGTTCTCTTGCTCCACATGAAAGCCTCTTCCGTCAGATGGCGTAACCCTTTACAACACAGCTGTGCCAGCATTTTGCTTTTAATGTCTTTGAGTACTTGAGGTGGGCAATTGGTTGTAGAGATGATCTTGAATGCTTCCGTTCTCACACGAGTGCATGCAGGGAATGTTCTGGAACATGTCAGGGATTGACTGCATCCCGGGTCTTGAACGGAACGTCCCATCAGGCTGAATGTGCAAAGACAACATCAGCGTGGAACACCTGGATATGGACATGTTGTGGGACAGAGCAAGAGTCACTGATGAAATCCTGAGCTGTGGAGATTTTCTTAGGTCTTAAGCAGCTTTCCATAATCTTCTAGGATCGTGATAAAAGAGAAATTGTAAATATATAACTTTTCTCTTTTCTTCTGTTATTCCTCATGTCTCTACATCGTGTCTCTCATCTCCTTCAGGACCCCAACAAGCGTTTCGGGGAGTCTCTTGGTGCCCTGTCTGGGGGAAGAGTGTCCATCACCAGGATGGCTCTGGTGAACCTGAAGCTGGCTCTGATTGTCGCCATCCGCTTCTCAGCCACCAGGAGACAGTTTGGACCCAAAAACACAGAGGAGATTCCTGTTCTTGAGTACCAGTTACAGGTCAGGATGCGAGAGAGTGGATTTGAAAGAAAATATACTTTTATCAAAGTTGAAAGTAGGGCTGTGCGGTGTGTGTGTATATACCGGTTTCAAATTTCCATACGGTATGAATTTCTCATATAGCCGTAACAACTGTTAAAAAAATATTTTTCACCACTGAAGGTGCATCGGTCGGAGCTACTTACGTGTCATGGTTATAACTTTAGTCATGGTTAAAACTTTATAACAACAATAACCCACTACTAATGCTCTTTAACAGGGTAAAACATCACGACACAACAGTTTGTGACACATAAACAATTTGTAACACTAATAATAATAAACTGCATGCTGGGTACAGCTCGCCCACTAACACACCAAGAAGAAAGTCTGTCGCAGGAAGAGACAGACCCTTCCGGTGTTTACTCCAAAAGAAATACCGTGAAACCGCCAGAATCTTACAAAATACCGTGATATGAATTTTTGGCCATACCGCCCAGCCCTAGTAGAAATTACCTTATCAAAGTTACAGAAGGTATATAAAACTACGTTACTTAAGTACTCTCACGATTTTTTTCTGTCCAGCAATGGCGTCTGATCCCGTACCTGGCAGCAGCATATGCTCTGGAACACTTCTCCAAATCCATCTTCATGAACTTCGCTGAGTTCCAGCTTGGACAGATGATGCGGGACAAGAGTGGCAGACAAGTGAGTTAAGATGAGGTGCAATATGCGTGTCCATATCCGGAGCTATCCTTCTGTATGAACTATAGTCTCGTGTGTGTGTGTGTGTTTGGCAGGCAGAGATGGGCAGAGAGATCCATGCCATAGGCTGCTCCAGTAAACCACTGGGCTCGTGGACCGCTCAGAGGGGGATCCAGGAGTGCAGGGAGGCGTGCGGTGGACACGGATACCTGGCCAGTCAGTCGCTCTCTCTCTCTCTCTCTCTCTCACACACACACACACACACACACACACACACACACACACACACACACACACACACACACACACACACACACACACACACACACACACACAGAGAGAGACCTAACTACCATCTCTCTCTTTCAGTGAACCGGCTGGGTGATCTGCGTAATGACAACGATCCAAACTGCACATACGAGGGAGACAACAATGTGTTGCTGCAACAGACCAGCAACTACCTGCTCAGCTGGCTCCACGCTAAACACAGCGGTCAGTTCGCTAGACATTGATGGATTATAACAAGCTTTTATTGTTGTCAGTTGGTGAGAGGTAGAGCTGTAGCTGCCATCTCAAATTTGAGTTCTGTTCAAGGGTTGATTGGCGATCACTTATTGGTGATTGACATGATTATCTCCCACTGCGACGCTAGTGCTGACGCACCTTCCACTGTTAAAGGGATAGTTTGGATGTTTTGAAGTGAGGTTGTATGAGGTACGTCTACATGGTCAGTGTATCACTTCCACTAGATGGAGTTTGGAGGACCAGCACGCAAAGCAATACACAGCTATAGATCAGCAGCAGCAAAATGTATTTCAGACACCTAAAAAAAAAAATCTATATCAGTTGTAAGCGTATGCTATATTTAGAATATTTTCACTGCTTTTTCTTGCACTGCTTTAAGACGGGAAGTGAAGCCATCATCTTCATCTAAAATGTCTCTTTCAAGCCACCAGACTCCTTTTTGAGTAAAAAAAAAATATATATATATATTTTACATTGCAGACAGTGATTCTGGACAATTCCTTAAAAACACTAAAGTCACAATAATACATGCAGCAGTATATCAGCAGCTCTTGTGTTCTTCACGGTATAATTACTGTTTTCTCCCATTTTGGTACTCTTGTCTGTTCTCAAACTGGTGGCCTGCCACAGTTTTTGTGATTGATGTCTTAAGTCTCAGCTGCTGTGTCGTCTGCTTTTAGACGGCGTGCGCATTGAGTCTCCTTTTCACTCTGTGGATTTCCTGGATGATTTCCACAAGATCCTGGAAACCAAGTTCACAGCAAGAACAATGGAGGAATGCATGGACTCTGCAGGTACTCCTAGGATTCAGACGCCAACAGGGTTTCTAAATATACCTCAACCAGTTATCTAAATATTGCAGATGTATGATTTCTACAGTGGTTTCTCAGTTTAACCTATTGAATATACATTTTTTTTTGTCACATCAGTGCCACTGGCAGCTTATAAGTGGCTGGTGTGCTTTCTGCTGGAAGAGAGCCGGAGGAGGCTTGAACAGCAGAGGGCCTCGGGGAAGGATGATTTTGAAGCGCGCAACAGCAGCCAGGTAAGACCCACACACGTTCCTTCTTCCTTTGGGTCGTCCATTGTGTCCGATGATGACTCCCAATTGAGTTTGTCAGGAGTCCTTGATGGCTGTAGAGTTTCACACGCTGTCTTCTCCCCTGAGTATTGACATCAAGCTGTGATGAAATGTTAGATATATACACACCCTTATTTTTTTTTATCCCATCTGTATTTATTCATTTCCACTGTCCCTTCTTTCAAATAAACTAGTTATCAGGAATTATGAGAAGATAGACATAATGTTTCAGGCCAGCTGATCACAAACAGAATAAATGGTGTTCAGCTAAATGAGTGTTGGCTGCCTTCATCTGGTTTGCGTTATTATGTCACAAATTAATAAAATGCAGACTGGAGGTCACAGTGTCAGACAGGGCGAGCGTTATAGTTCTCGGAAATGTGTGTCACTGGATTCAGTCATAGAATGTATTTGTTTTTGTTAGCATTAATGTGATACGCCCACATGTTTTAATGTTTATTGTAGAAATGTAACAGTTTCTAGAGTTAAGCATTCACTGTGTTGGTTTTTCCAAGTCGGTAAGGTTTCATGTACAGTGTGATTCAATATGTACTAAATTATGTATTTCCCATTGCTATGCAATTTTTAAAACACTTGGTTGCTGTCAAATAATATAAGACAGGTCCGGTCATGTCATGTCGTGTCCTTCACAGCGCAAATACCAGCAATTTGTAATATAATCATATTATAATCACTCATTCCTTTACATTAAAAGGCAAAAGACCCCAAAAATAATCTTGAAAATAAAATCCAATATGTACTCAATAATATATTCAGCAGATTAAAAAGCAGCTATACACGGTTTGGTTTGTATATTGTTTACCCTAAAAGGTAGCTAATTGGGGCTATCTAATTTGTGTGACCACAGTAAGAGCAGCTATCGTGGATTTATGCTCCCAAGTTGGAATACCAGAAGTTTTCCTGTTTTGTCATTCAGGCGACTTTGCATGATTGCAGCCTCAGAACCAATACAGGAAGCAGAGGGAGGGGAGCAACCCGTTAGCTTACATGCTAAAGCTATTTTTTACCAAAGTCCTGACGCCTCCTCCACATTAGCTGCTGTTCCAATAGCTTCTGTAACTCAGTGCAATCTCTCCTTGAGAACTGTTTCTCTTATCCATGATATTTACCGTCGTTATCTTCTGATTCTGTCTTTCCAATGTTTTCAGTGTAAACTAAACTGTAAAAAAAAAAAGTCTACGCCTTTCGCCCATTCTAGCGTGCCATTAGAGCAGCTTTTCTGGCTGGTGTTGTTTATCCCAGGAGGCAACCTCTAGTTGTGAAAAGTGAAGTCAATACAGAAGTGACTTAAACCTGCATTCTTTTTAATTGGCCACCAGGGGGCGACTCCACTGGTTGCAAAAAGAAGTCTATGAGAAAATGACTCTACTTCTCTCTTCATTTATTCCCTCAGTAAACATTGTAAACATGAGTTTATGTCTCAATCTCTAGTTTCAAGTCTTCTTCAATACAGCATGATGTTAATTTAGTAAATGATGCTCCATTTAGAGTCAAATAAAGCAGAGTATGCTTTAGGGCGGGGAAATTTGATTGGCAGGTACTCCTCCACAGTCCAAATATGGTCACTTCCGTTCACTGGTTGCAAAAAACAAGATGGCCACGACCAAATTGTAATATCAGGAGGCTACATCCACGTCTTATATACAGTCTATGATTTATCCCACAAAGATCTTGGGCTCATGAAATATGATTTATGGTTTCTGAAAGCAGAAATAAATAAATATTGCATGTTTTTATGCTTCTGCTCTGGCAACAGCTACACATATTCCTTGTGTGTGTTTAGGTTTACTACTGCCGTTCCCTGGCCATCGCCTACATAGAGCTCAACTGCCTCCAGAGGTTTCATGATCAGGCCACTGATGAGGACACACCACCTGGTCTCAGACCTGTACTGAGCAAGCTGTGCGCCCTGTATGGGCTCTGGAGCCTCAGCAGCCACATGGCCACACTTTACCAGGGTGCGTACTGTACTCTACACACTGCATGCATCCATCGAGATGACGCATTGCATTGTATTGGTATTTGTAACACAGTCTTGTTCCCGTCCAGGTGAGTACTTGAGTGGAAGGAAGCCCACAGAGTTGGTCCAGATGGCCATTCTCACGCTCTGCTCCCAGGTACAGAAACACTCATCCTCTTCTACTATTTTATAGTGTGTGTTTTTGTGTCCTTCTCTACTTCCTACCTGTCTTTTTAAAGTCATGGCTCTGGAAGATTCTGCTCCTCCACCAGGCTTTTAGCGCAACCTAAAGTGCTCTGTGTGTCTTTCTGTCCTCCTCCAGCTGAAGGATGATGCCGTAACATTGGTGGATGTTTTTGCACCTTCGGATTTCATTCTCAACTCGCCCATAGGCAACGCTGATGGACAGGTAAAGACATACACACACATTGAGCCTAATTATACCTCAGTATTTAAAGTCTCGACCATAAATACTGCGAGAATTGTCACACCAAGACATACAGTCAGGTCCATAAATATTTGGACATTGACACATTTTTCATTATTTTGGCTCTGTACACCACAACAATGGAGTTGAAAAAAATCAAGATGTGCTTTAAGTGCAGACTTTCAGCTTTAATTTGAGGGTATTTACATCCAAATCAGGTGAACGGTGTAGGAACTACAACAAATTCAAATGTGGCCACCCTCTTTTTAAGGGACCAAAAGTAATTGGACAATTGGCTGCTCAGCTGTTCCAAGGTCAGGTGTGTGTAATTCCCTTGTTATTTCATTTACAAGGAGTAGATAAAAGGTCTAGAGTTAATTTCAGGTGTGGTATTTGTGTTTGGAATCTGTTGCGGTCAACTCTCAATATGAAGTCCAAAGAGCTGTCACTATCAGTGAAGCAAGCCATCATTAGGATGAAAAATCGAAAAAACAAAACCATCAGAGAGATAGCAAAAACATTAGGTGTGGCCAAATCAACTGTTTGGTACATTCTTAAGAAGAAAGAATGCACTGGTGAGCTCAGCAACACCAAAAGACCCGGAAGACCACGGAAGACAACTGTGGTGGAAGACAGAAGAATCATTTCCCTGGTGAAGAAAAACCCCTTCACAACAGTTGGCCAGATCAAGAACACTCTCCAGGAGGTAGGTGTATCTGTGTCAAAGTCGACAATCAAGAGAAGACTTCACCAGAGTAATACAGAGGGTTCACCACAACATGTAAACCATTGGTGAGCCTCAAAAACAGGAAGACCAGATTAGAGTTTGCCAAAAAACATCTAAAAGAGCCTGTACAGTTCTGGAAGAACATCCTATGGACAGATGAGACAAAGATACACTTGTACCAGAATGATGGGAAGAGAAGAGTATGGAGAAGGAAAGGAACTGCTCATGATCCAAAGCATACCACCTCATCAGTGAAGCATGGTGAAGGTAGTGTTATGGCATGGGCATGTATGGCTGCCAATGGAACTGGTTCCCTTGTATTTATTGATGATGTGACTGCTGACAAAAGCAGCAGGATGAATTCTGAAGTGTTTCGGCCAATATTATCTGCTCATATTCAGCCAAATGCTTCAGAACTCATTGGACGGCGCTTCACAGTGCAGATGGACAATGACCCGAAGCATACTGCAAAAACAACCAAGGAGTTTTTTAAGGCAAAGAAGTGGAATGTTCTGCAATGGCCAAGTCAATCACCTGACCTGAATCCAATTGACCATGCATTTCACTTGCTGAAGACAAAACTGAAGGGAAAATGCCCCAAGAACCAGCAGGAACTGAAGACGGTTGCAGTAGAGGCCTGGCAGAGCATCACCAGGGACGAAACCCAGCGTCTGGTGATGTCTATGGAATCCAGACTTCAGGCTGTCATTGACTGCAAAGGATTTTCAACAAAGTATTAAAAGTAACAATTAGATTTATGATTATATTAATTTGTCCAATTACTTTTGGTCCCTTAAAAACGGGGTGGCCACTTATACATTTGTTGTAGTTCCTACACCGTTCACCTGATTTGGATGTCAATACCCTCAAATTAAAGCTGAAAGTCTGCACTTAAAGTACATCTTGATTTTTTCATTTCAACTCCATTGTTGTGGTGTACAGAGCCAAAATAATGAAAAATGTGTCAATGTCCAAATATTTATGGACCTGACTGTAAAAGAGCTTTGGCAGGTGAGAGGGTGCCTGCTCTTTTTATTAGATCAGAGACGGTATTGCCGTGGTTCCACCTTTGTGATCGGATGAGCCAGATCCGACCTCAGCTGTTTCCGCAAATGTGTGTCCACACCATATATTTTGTGGTCAAAAGCGCTGCTTTTCTAAACCATCTTCACGATAAAAATCCCTCGTTATTTCTGCTGCTTACTCTTCCTCTCTGCAGTATCAGTACGCTTGTTTTATTATCGCTAAGGAAGCTCTGCTAATTCTGTGAAAACAACTTTTTCTATAAATTCTTCACAATATAAGTCCCCCGTCCTTTAGATACACAACACCTTCCAATAATTTTGCTTTCTTTTAGTCTAACGAAGTACATTTACATTGTGAAAATATGAATGAACACATGAAGTGTGTCACTACGGTACAGTCAAGAACAGAAGATGAGACACCGGAGCTGTTCCATTTTTAGCAAACTCAAACATTTTAAACATACAGCAATGTAACTTTCTCAAAGAACGCTTTTGGTTCAATAAATAGCTCGATCCAAAATAGCTCGCTGTTAGCAGAGGACGCCTGTACTCTTGCATCACTACAAATATATAATAGTGTTAATAACCAATGAGCCTCAATGTAAGTTCACAATCTTTGCCAACCAGCTAAATACTCAAAAGAAACAATTTGACTCTTCTTTATATTCTCCAGGAATAACTATTACACACAGTACTAATGTATTTCTTATCATTTATTGGAATTTATGTGCAGGCACATTACAGTAGTAGATGGAGTTGTAAAGTCAAGTGTCACAGCCTGAATGGATTAAGCATTTAAAGACAAAATAAGAAAAATAATGATTGATCAATTGATTGATTGAAATTGTGTATTAAAATCAATGTCAGATATTTTATTGGCCGATAAATAAATATTATAGTTCCTATAATAGAATCTAGACTTTTTTTTCTTATTTATATTTAATTCAGAATAACAAAATGTAAGGTTATTACAGACAAGTTTACATTACAGACAGGTTTACATTACATGATTGTATTTCTTATTCTAGCTAAATACTGTTAAACTTGTCGATCTAAAAAATATGTATTTATTTTCCCCTTCACATTTCTCCATTTATTAATATTATAGAGGGAGATAATCAGCTGTTAACAACACCCACCACAGTGTCCCCCCCCCCCCATGCTGACCTCCTCTGGGACACTAAGTCCGTCAGGTTAAGTCACATTACTGGAAGACGACTGCAGAGCTTTGGCTTTCCTGGAAGAGGGAGAGACCCTCTTCCAGGAAAACACATCCAGCGATGACTCTGCTCATGAATTGTCTCTGACGGTTGTTGACAGTGACCTTCTCTGCACTTCCATGCTCATAAAAAAGACTCAACTGCGGTTTGTTTTCTCTGAGAAATGAAGACTCACGGTGTATTCTGTTACTGCGCCTCAGGGCTGGTGAAGTTTATTTTTACAGAGAAATTGGTTTTGAGATGTTGCATCTGTAATATTTGGCAAGTTTGAGAAAGTTTATAGTTTAAAACCACTGACTTCCTTTCTGTCTCTGATGTATTAATTCCTACTTTATCTTCCTTGGCATGTCTCTCTGAGACTCTATTTTATGGATCAGTCATATGAAGCAATAAAAGAAGAAAGGGAGGTGACTAATAACCAGAACTACAAAGAAACACAATTTCTCGGCAACATAAGATTTAACGTTCACTTTTTAAATGATTAAAAACCTTTTAACAGTTTCCATTGGGGGGAACTATGATTATTTTTAACGACAACATCAGCTGTTAGCAGCCGGTGGGCAGCAGTCATGCGTGGCTAAATAACGGAGCTAGCAGCTAGCGTACGGAGGTTGCATTGAGTTACATCATGATGAGTTCAAGCTCCGTTCAGTCAAAATGAGCATTGGGGCGAAAGTAAATTAAACCATTATCATGATGTGTTTACATCTAATCATGGTTAAATGTAGTTTTTGGCGAAAAATACTGAAGTTGTTTGTAAGAAATGTTTTCACAGTAATATAAAATAGATAGAGGGAATTATGACTTGTTTATCTAAACTGTCTAATAACTATCTAATACAAGTAGATGGTTAATAATTTACATCTTTGTTACTCTGTTTGTGTAACCTGGCGACTGTAATCCTGTCCCCTTCACCCATTAGTCAAAAATTATTCTCAGACACGGAGTGCTACCAAAGGGTCTAAGGAATTAGACGTCATAGCAGTCGTATGTGGCTATTATATCACGGCTATTTTATTTTAAAAGAGTTACCAAAAACCAACTGTTACACAGTTAATATGACGCCTCTGGGTATCTGAGGCCTTATATTAGTGGCAGGCTTAATAAAACAGATTGCTTTGGATATGAATCATGATGAATCTTAATTAAATCTAGTCACTTCCAAACAACATAAGAGGAAATCCAATTACACAGAGTCCAGTTCCCGACCCTGCTCATGTGTCATTTCTCCCTGTAAATTTATAACAACAACCTTGCTGTGAATCTCCGGATTAATTGAAATGTAACCACACAAACAAACTTCCTGTTCAGCTGCGGTCGTGTACAAATAACATAGAGAGGCGCCAAGCCATAATTCATCCAAACTGTTTGGGTTGTTTGTCTTAGATCGGGAAGAGATGTGACATTTGGAAAGGGCTAGTGGTGTTTACAGTATCCTCCAGATGACAGCTTTGCCTCTTCTTGTGGTTGGTGCGGATCCAAAAGGCGCTTTGATTGCATGTCTGGTTAGACAGGAAGTGATGATGGTGGCTCAGATTATACAGGGAGGGAACTCTATCCTATCAAAACATGGCACGAAGACGTCCACCCACAATACAATCCTCTTTTTATTGTGTTCTACAATATCCATCAGTCCTGTTAGAAAGGTGGATGTTTTGGATTAGGAACTTTTTATGAGAGATCTAAATAAATAAAACCCTCCTCTCCTTGTTTCTCTCTCACATAGCTCTACAAGAACCTGTGGGCGACAGTAATGCAGGGCAGCCAGGTGCTGGAGCGGCCGTCCTGGTGGAAAGAGTTCTGCTCCGACAAGCCAGTGGTCGGATGCCTCCGTCCCAAACTCTAGAATCCACTCTGGCCTACAACCCTGGCTGACAACCCTGGACTACGTGTCTGGAGAGTCTCAAGTGGAAAATGTGTGTGGCCTTAAATAATTCCAACTGTGCAATTTTAAAATGTACTTTTGCCAAAAGAACCTTGTGATGATTATTCTTGGTTGGGGTTCACCAACATGAAGTTTTTTCACCAGATAAATTCCTGATTTAACTTTAATGATTATGTGATGATTATTCTTGGTTGGGGTTCACCAATTATTTTCTCTTAAAAAGTTTATTTTATTATTACTTAAAAGTTTTGTACAACATGATGTTGTACAAAACTTTTAAGTAATAATAAAATAAACTTTTTAAGAGAAAATAATTAAGTTCCTCAAAGAAATGTGAGGGACAGACTTGAATGAGCTACTAAACAAATTATGATAAAAGAATGCCAATAAGACATTTTTAAATTAAATTAATTTGACACATTGTTTAGTCAGTACAATGGAAAATGGACAACTTTGGGGTTTTCAGTTGAACGCCACACTTCATGGATATAATGATTTGTGTGTCACAGAAAGACACAATCATCTGTTTATTAGATGTAAACTCTGATTATTGGAATAATTACTTTGGCACATTTTTGTCCTTAACACAGCAATAATGGCATTCCTAGGAAATATATTGTTTTTGTAATTTTATTTCATGTGGGATGAAATATTTAAGTATGTAATAATGAATCGGAAAATTGTGTTCATCTGTAGATGCATAATCAATGTTTTGATATTTATCACTATGCAAATTAAATATGTTTAATAACACGACTGATGGGTTCTATTAAGTATTTGTTGTCCTCCAGGGAAACCTGGGCTCTATTCCTCATACCTGGCTTACTGAGTTAGCCAGATAATTTTCAGGATAAGATGACGTAGGTCTGGCTTTTCGGTTCCACGAAGCAAGTTTGGCAAAATCACCATAGCAAAACATCCAAAAACTTGAACCTGCTCCAGGGCAGGCTTACTTAAATTCACTGGATAAGCTGGCCACTCCCACCGGACAAAAAAAGGCAACTCCCTTCCTCATTGATGAAGGAGTGAAATTAGTTAGGTTAGTTTTATAGGGAGAGAGTTCTTCCAGATCGTCAAGATCTGTTCTCGCATCATGATGACTTCCTGTACGAGCGCTATCGATTCTGCCGACAAGGAATCATTTACTTTACGAGACCTTCTCGAGCCGTACATTGAACACCACACACCGCAGCCAAGCATTGACCGCCTCACAGACATATGCAGCATTGCGGCTTTTTTGCGAGTGGTACATTTTTGTAGTGTCGGCGATGTGGAGAACATCGGGATGCATGCCGTGCTGTTCGTAACGTTTATTTAGCGCTTAAGAAACTTATGGATGTGTTGAAAGCACTCATAATTATGATAGTGTTATTAGTACACCATACATATCATTATGGTAGAACATTATTAAGGTGGACTCATGATAAGAATAGAGAGAATCACACACAATTTCTTTTCACTGCGTCAATTGATTGAATTTCTGATTATGAATAATACATGCATACATACATTCTTACTGATCTGCCCATACACATATTCAAACTCCTAGTTATATGGTAATATACTCATACATGTATATACACATATATAGTACATGATACATACGCGCATACAGTACATATATCCTCATACGTATCTATTAATTCGCATCAATTAGATACTCTTTGGCCTTGTTTTTATCTACTTATTCGATGATGCATTCCATGAAGCCTACTGCTAGCAGGCACATTTAAATAAATATAAATCTGATTGATCAGGGTGATGACTCACTTAAAATTAGCCTAGGACGGGCACGCGTAATTATCCTGATGACTGACGTCTGGTTCAAATTAAGGAGACTGTTTGAAAGTGGATCAGCCTTTGAGAAACCGAGATAGCCTGATGTCAATCATCGGGGTAATTTAAGCTGGATAATAGGACATTTGATCGACTTAGTTGAACCACGTACGAGGAATGGGGCCCTGTAAGGACCAAAACATTGCAGCATTGATTAGCTATGACAATAACAATGAATGTGAATATGAATGTGACGTTTTATAAACTTAAATCTGACATTAAGGTGCACATAAACACACCTTTCCTTTCTGTCAAACTCAGATGTGCACCACCGTAATTGGATGGAATAGCTGGATAACTATGCGTATTAGAAGATAGATATTACTTTTATTAGGAGTAGATTATAAGGATTATAATTGATCTGCATTGCTTAAATGAAGCCGATCCCAATTTAATCCTTTCTTCACTGAATTTAAGTGTTTTTGTTGCGCTCGGCTCTCTTTAATGACAGGAGCCGCTTTCTCTCATTCATATCATATCAATAGTTTAAACTTCTCAACTTTATATTTTTGTATCAGGACCTTCAGTATTTGGATCAAAATAAGGTTGAATTTAGTAGCTACAGCTGTTATTTCAGTGTCAGATCATGGACATAGAATAGGAAAAGAATGGATGTTCCCATTCAAATCAACGTAGAAGGATTGTTAAAACCATTTTAAGGCCATTTTGACCGTTGGTTTTATAAAAGGGATTTCTAATGTTATAGTGTTTTTTTTACACAAATTCTAAAAGCAGGCTAGCATAGGAAAGGCCAGATGAGTGACAACTTTGGGTTCATTTTCTGTAACCAGTGTAGCATTTCAGCATGGTGGAATTAACAAGCTAACTAGCTAGCTAACTAGCATACAGCTGGCTAGTTAGCTAACATGATAATTCCACCATGCTTCAAAGCTACAATGTTACTATGCTAACTAGCTAACTAGCCAGCCAGCCGTCCTCATAGCTGTGACCACTCACACAAAACAACAACAAACAACAACCCCCATTTTCTTGATTGCCAGAAAATATTTGATCACCCTGACATATTATTTTATATTATTTAAATATTTTACTAAGCTTCTCGCATAATAAAAAAACTACTGTAATACTATAGGAAACATTGTACTGTATATTTGTGATTTAAAATGTCTGCAGAGAATATTTAGTGCCCTTCTTTCCTAATGTAGTAATACATGACTTACAACTGTATACATTTTGTCTCAGAGTAGTTCAAAGTCAGCTTTATTGTCAATTGTACCAAATATACAGAGGAATTGAAAAAAACGTTTCTCTCTTGTCCAACAAATAAAGTGAATACAGATGATAGTGCAAATAGAAAATACAGACATTTGAGACCAGATATATATATATTTCAAAAACTATCATTCTGTATTTAGAAGGCAGTCAGACAGAGGAGGGAGTGGGAGAGTGGGGAGAGAGTTCAGCTTCCTGACATCCGGGTGGATGAAGCACGGAGGTTCCGGTATCTTCTCCCAGAGGGCAGGAGGTACATGTGTGAGGGGTGGCAGGAGTGGCTCACAATCATGGTCACTTTGCGGGTGAGGCGGGTGTCATATATGTCCTGCAGGGAGGGGAGTGAGGCCCCAATGATCCTTCCAGCTGTAGGGCTTTTCTTTAGTTGCATTAATACTCTAGAATCACTTCAACCTTCCTGTAGTTTATATATGTCAATAATAGCATTATGGAAAACAGTTGACCCTGTTGACCTCGTCCTCTTTCTTTTGCATTCCAGGTGGCGGTGAGAGTTTCTCCAACTGTTGCCTCAGTGTCTCCACGACAAACCAAGCAAGCTTTTGTTGACCTCTGCTGGTGACGAGGAGGAGCTGCAATAACATGGACGGTACAGCCGAAACACGCGCACACGTGCGTGCACACACACACACACACACACACACACACACACACAGACACACAGACAGAACTGGCTCAGTGTTTCACAAATTGTCATCCTACCTTTTGGACAAATGGAACCAATCCTAACCACCTACACTTGAGCTATTTCATGGGCAAATTATGGGTGATTACCCAACATCTAAATATTTTAGGACAAAGTCAAAGGAATGGACTCCTCTTCTACAGTTAGGTGTGACACTCCGTCACACCTAACTGTAGAAGAGGACGACGAGGACTGGCTGGTTTTGAGGCTCTGATTCAATAATTAAATATTGTAGCAGCAGATGAGCTCTATACAAAGCACAGTTCACCAACACTGTACAATAAAAGTCAGTCGACCTTGGTATGGTTTGTTAATGTTTTTACAGATCATATAGACGTTTTAACTGTTTCCCATGTGTGAGTGACTTTCTTTTAATCCAGACAAGAGAAGACTGATTATCAGTATACTTTACTTACGTGTTGGTACCCAGCTGTTTTTGAAAATGTAGGCCGATCGCTTGGCTCACATGAATCTGAGTCAAGAGCAACTGGCAGCCAATGTGAAAGCCTGTTATCATGGTCTCAAGGGCCAGCACTCATTAATTTCTCTGGCGTGTGACATTTATAGCCACTGTATCCCCACATAATGCCTGTTTGAACCTACCACAGAACGAGTCAGCATAACCATGTCTGCTTTCCCCATACTGAGGTTATCGTCAATGTTTGAAACTGTGTTTTTAGACCCAGATGAATAATGTGGTCTCTAATTAGAGGATGTTTGCTCATGGAAACAAGGATGCTCTTTACTGCTGGGGAGACAGCAGACATATACTTTTAGACTTGTGAGGTAGCCCAAATGTTCCACTCCCCAGCTAATTTCTCCACCTTCTTCTAGGGTATCCTAAGGGGTCTTTGGGCCAGATGGGATATAATCTTTTCAGCATGTTCTGTTCTGGTCTCCCATAATTTGTCCACAGGGAGGTGTCAATGATGCATGCTGATCAGATGCCTGTACAATCTCTACCAATTCCTGCCAGTGCAAAGGAGCAGCAGATCAACTCCTTTCAGAATGTCCGATCCCCTCACACTACTCTTAAGGGTGAGCTCAGACACCCTGCAAAGGAAACTCATTTCACCTGCTTGTATTCACCTTTCTTTTGGTCCTCTCTTCTCCCCTGCCACGCCCTCCAGCTATTTCTGAGGTATCCAAAGATGTTCCCTGTCCATATGGAAGACCTCTGAGGCATCCTGATCAAACCCCACCTGAACTGGTTCCTATCAGTGTGATGGAGCATGGCTCAATGAAAACGTATTGCTCCCAAAGGCTGTGCCATCAGTGTATGTGTGTATGTCTGAATGTAATGTTGAAGGGGTAGGAAGACTAGAAAAGAGCTATACAAGTAAAATCCATTTACTGTTTAGGCTTAGTTGTAAGTAGTCCTTGTGAGGGATATGAAATATCTCAATGTGTCAACTTCCAACACACAAACACTCACAACTGCCTTCTCTTGGTCCAAAAAACCCAGTGTGAGGTTGTGGGCCAACAGCATACTATGCTACTAAATGGAATGATAGAAGTACGATCTACCCACCAAACATCTGGGGACGTGATTATTAGTGATAATTTTTTTCCACTCTCCTATGGGTGGATTGAATTGTTAGGATAATATTATTTATGAATACTAATTTATACAAATGATGGCCCAAACTACAAAACACACAGAATAAATATAAACTGAAAATATTTGGAAAATGAGCAGTGACCTTTACTGAAACAGAATAATTTAGTGTTTGGGGCCGTGGGCCGGCCTTCATTGGCTCAGCTAGTTGCTACTTTGTCTCGAGGTCCATGCTGTTCTTGCAGTCTGACTCTGAACCAGTTATATCCAGGATATAGGTCAGTGTTTTTCCTGATCCGATGTGAGGTCCTGGGTGTACAGATAGTAAAGCCCTCTGAGCCAAATTTGTAATTTGTGATTTTTGGACTATACAAAATAAACTGGATTGAATTGAATTGTTACTCCACTCTAATAAATCATACTGTTGTTTTTCTCCCAGCTGGAGGACACACTTCAGATGAGGGAAACAGTTCTGTACACATACTGCAGCTGGAAAAAGTAATTTTGATGTATTTTATGCTTTTCTATTCCCTTGCGGATGAATATGTCTGCTGGATCATTTCCATTTTTTGTGTGATAAAAACACATTTCTTACGATAAAAAGATGTAGAATGGTCTAATGATGTAATGTTTGAGTAAGAGCGGAGCCTTAACTATCTTTGAAGACACTGAGGATATGCCCTTGGTTTTTTTCTGGGGATTTGGCAAGGTCTACATTCGTTTTACATTCAGTAATCACAAATCTTTTTGTAGTGAATATTTTAGAAGCTGATTTCAGTAGTTAAGGGTCCAGGTACATTATCGGAAAATACAGTTAATTTCAGATTTCACATTTTTGCAAATACTGTAACTATTTTTCCATTTTACTTTTGAATAATAAAACAAAAAGTGAGAAATTAAATATATCAAAATAAAAGAGAATGTCCATTCTATAAAAGTGCAATCTTGTGGTTAAACTATCCACAGCAGTTCTGTTACTGAAGTTATGTGACAAATAAAATAATATAAACGGGGAGTGAACGAGTCTCCTGGCTGAAAGATTTCTATTTGTTGGATCCATCCACCTCCCCGTCCTCGCTTCCTATATCATGACATTTCTTATGACTTCCCATATTAATATTGTTTTATGTCACAATATACTGTAACATCTTTACGTCTAAACTATGACATTCCAGGGATATTGTACAGTGATTTTTATGACATTTAATTGCATACACTATGACATATTTTACGACATATTATTATAAATTATAAATAAGTTCTAACATACAAGTTATTAGCTTGATGACACACACAGTGAAACACACAATGTTGTCTGTGTGAGGCTACCCACTGTGTTGACAAAAAAATTAATGACCTGTCAAGATTCAATTCAATTCAATTCAGTTTATTTTATATAGCCCAACATCACAAATACAAGTTTGCCTCGGAGGGCTTTACAATCTGTACACATAACATCCCTGTCCCGGGACCTCACATCGGACCGGTTCCAGGCAGCCATGAATCCATGGAAAAAGAAAGTAGAGTTAGTAATGTGCATTGAAGAGACAATAGTTTATCCAGATGGAGAGAAAGAAGAGGAGAGGAGGAGTGAAAGAGGAAGAGAAGAGGAGCGAAAGAGGAAGAGAAGAGGAGCTCAGTGTATCCTAAGATGTCCCCCAGCAGTCTAGGCCTATAGCAGCATATCTAGGGGCTGGACCAGGGCAAACCTGAGCCAGCCCTAACTATAAGCCTGAAACAGCCCTAAGTATAAGCGCTATCAAAGAGGAAAGTCTTAAGTCTACTCTTAAATGAGGTGACTGTGTCTGCCCCCCGGACTGAAAGTGGAAGCTGATTCCACAGAAGAGGAGCACGATAACTGAAAGCTCTAGCCCCCAACCTACTTTTTAAGACTCTGGGAACCACAAGTAACCCTGCATTCAGTGAGCGTAACGCTCTGGTGGGGTAATATGGCACTATAAGCTCTTTAAGATATGATGGTGCATCACCAGCTAAGGCTTTATAGGTGAGGAGGAGGATTTTAAATATGATTCTCGATCTTACAGGAAGCCAGTGGAGAGCAGCTAGTACAGGAGTAATGTGATCTCTCTTCCGAGTCCTTGTTAGTACACGAGCTGCAGCATTCTGGATCAGCTGGAGAGACCCAAGGGACTTTCCGGAGCAGCCAAGGATTGATTATCAAGGTCGGAAAGATGTTTTATTTTGAAAAATGACCGGATACATCCATCTGTGCGTCTAAGCCTCGTGACACATGTCAGGAGGTCACGTGATACGTTACCCCAAAAATGAAACCAAAAGATCTGATTCAGACTAAAACCCTGCCGGTGTTCTGGATTAAAATCAAGGCAGAATATAATATAAAAACAGTGAAACCCTGCTTCCATTTCCAACACCCTGTCTTTGTGAAGCGGGTTTTCTGCAGTGACAGCGACCCACACTAAGTTACTGGAGTAGACTGGAGTAGACTGGACATAAAGAACACACGTCGGGTGACGTTGTCTCCCATCTCCCCGAGATGGGACCGGCTCGTTCCAGAGAAACAAGCTCAGGGCTCCTACTAATTCTGCATAATGGTGAGTTGTATTTGTATGCTTTTTATCTGTTTTTATGCCGGTCGCATAATCTTCGGTGGTATCATTTAGCCCGCACCGTGAAGGCTGGTCCGTGAAAATATAGTTTTACATGAAACCGGTCCATGGCACAAAAGAAATTGGGGACCGCTGGGCTTAATGATGAGGAATTTGGAATTCTGCACCATCAAGACAACAGATTAATAAAACAGAGTTGCTTTGTGAAAACTTGATTTGGTTGAAAAAGCAACTGCCGAAAGTTGATGTAGAGAATTGCCTTGTTGGCAACTTACATGTAAACATTTGGTTTGAGTCTATTTATACTAAACATACTAAAAGCACAAACGGTTATGAAGCGGCAGCAGCAGTGATGAGACTACGTAAACAAAATCTAATCACATTCTTCTGCTCTTCATTCCAACAGAGTACATCATTTAAACTCAATCAACACATGTGGTTCACATTTGGTTATGGAAGGACAACTTACAGCAGGAAATAAATCATGCCAACCATAAACCATAGATCACAATGTTTAATATTTGCTTGAACACTATCTCAAACTTACACGTGGAGTTCACTGTGTTGCCTGAAAATACATTTTGACACAAAGTGTCAAATTTGGCAACTTCATTCAAATTAATATTCATATTTTTCAATTGGCCCATAAGTAATTCAACCTCCTGAATGTTTACCTTGTGTTTATTATAGAGCCTCATCAGCTGTGGTACAGTCTTTTGCATGTGGCAACTTCATGGAAAATGACCCATTCCTTACTTCTGGTAACATAAAGGGACATGTCTTTATTGGCCAACAATTAGATAAAAGTTCAATTTCATCTCTGTGTCTAGTATGGAGATAAGTCTGGGATGTTTCTTAGCTTGAGCACAAAGACTTAAGCCAAGCAATGAATGTTAAAGTTATGTAAATGCAATTTTATATATATATATATATATATATATATATATATATATATATATATATATATATATATATATATATACATATACATATATATATATATATATATATATATATATATATATATATATATATATATATATATATATATATACATATACACACACACATACATAATAGTAAAATGGATCAAATGACTATGTGAAAGAGGTCACTCCTAGTGATGGATCCACAGAAAATTAACACTTGTACATACGTACCAAACAAACATTCAACAGACACAGTTTTTGATTAGCTGGTGAAAATGGTGGAGCATTGAGTAGCTAAAGAGACACATGTCTTTCTCAAGAGTTGGTGGAGACCAAAACAGAGCGATTAAAAATAATCATCTCCAAAACGACTCCCAAATGAATGCTAATTATGTGTGTCTACTGTTTGGAAAGTGGAGAATATGTGGAGAATATGTCAGTGTTCTTTGCAACTTGTTCTGCTGCACCGAGTGGCCCGTTACCGGTCCGTGGGTCCCTTGGTACCGGGCCGCACAGAAAGAATAAATGAAAAAAAATCAAGGTCGGAAAGATGTTTTATTTTGTAAAATGACTGGATACATCTGTCTGTGTGTCTGAGCCTCTTGACACATGTCAGAGGTCACGTGATACGTTACCCCAAAAATGAAACTTAAAAATACGTTTCAACTCTGCCGGTGTTCTGAATTAAAATCAAGGCATAATATCCTGAGATCGTCAAAAAAGCTCTGAAACCCTGCTTCCATTTCCAACATCCTGTCTTTGTGAAGCGGGTCTAAGTTACGGAGTAGACTGGACATACAGGTTTAAGTTACGGAGTAGACTGGACTAAAGGTTTAAGTTACCGAGTAGACTGGACATAAAGGTTTTAGTTACGGAGTAGACTGTATATAATGAACACACATCGGGTGTCGTTGGCTCCCATCACCCCGAGATGGGACCGGCTAATTTAAGAGAAACAAGCTTAGGGCTCACACTAATTTGGCGTAATGGTGAGTTGTATTTTTATGCACTTTATAATTGTCTTTATGCCGGTCGTATCATTTTATTACGTCATATATATTACATCATATACTGTATATTACGTCATATACTGTATATTACGTCATATATATCGCACACACCGTGAAGGCCGGTCCGTGAAATATTGTCTTAGAAGAAACCGGTCCGTGGCGCAAAAAAGGTTGGGGGCCGCTGGCCTAAATAATGAATGCTAATTTTACAGGATATTAGGGTTAGCGCGTTAACAAAATGACATTATACAAAAATTAATTAGTGAAATGGTCAGGAAACAGATATTAATGCAGAGCAAAGATGTGGCGCAGTATTGTGTTAGAAAACAGAGTAAGCTCTTCTTACTATTTCTGGTAAAAGGCAAGGACGTCCGATATGGCCGCTAGCGAGCTTGATAAGGAAAACCCCTACATCATGCTCCATGTGCACTTAGAGCGTGACGTGCTTTGAAATGATGCCTCCACCTCAAGTAAAGTATCTTGTGTGCTGCGTTCAAGAGTCAGTGGATGTCAACAAATCAGCTATAATAAGCATGACACAGTTATGTAAACACAAAAGTATCAAGTGTTTCATATAACATCCCAACCTGTACCCAGGTCCAGGCCGTGCCACATTCCTTGCATCAAAAAAAGACACAACTTACTGAAGGCCAAAAGGTCAACCTCTACCTCCTCTCTAGATGAAATGGGTCCCAATGGATTCATCATGACATAAAATCCCATTTCCCCAAATCTCGCTTAGACCAGGGCTATTGGTGATCCTCCTCAATTTTTTTAAGCCTAAAGTAGAAAATTACCAAACTGGGAAGTTGCAATCTAAAGGCGTACTAGTTTGTATTATGGTCACAGGTTGTCATTTGTCCTTTTAGAATGGGTTGCCAATGAAAACAGCCATTAGTAAGCTGGTTAGAGGGCACTACATTTGATCCTTCTCTCCCAAAGTATTAGTTTCCTTCTGCATACTAAAATGGATTGAAAACAACGAAGCTCAGTGCCAAGTTGGTAATGTAAAATAACACCGGCCCAGCTCTGAGCACTGATGGACTGAGTCGACACTACAGAAACGAGTTACCCCACTGTGGGGGAGGAGTCCATGGAGGTATAAAGAGAACTGGATACAGCCCCTCCATTCATTCATCAGTCCAAGTCATGTGACTCAACTCGACCCCTCTGGTTTGGGCACTGTTAGCACAACATGCTGATGCCTTAACTTCACAAGAAGTGTAAACTCAAGTTGTTAACTCAGGTAAGTTCCATGATATGCAAGTATGAGTTGTCATCTGTTGTCAACGTGATGGACCATTGCCAAAACAAATATTAAGCAAAGGAAGCTATCGTCTTGACTGTGCATTGCCCATTTCGGATTAAGACCTAGAACAAATATCCCCATGAGAACCAAGGTCTTTCAGAGGTGATACAACTTGATGGCTCAGATTGGATGGACATACAGTACAAATAATGAACAATTATAAACATAACACTTATATCTTCAGTGGGCCACACTGGCTGATGATTGAAAAAAAGTAAAATCCTATTTTGGTGAATAAATGGTGCAAAGTGTAGCCCTCTGTGCAAGACACAAAGAGTATGTTGACACTTTGGTATACCGTTAAAAATCATCTATAGTCTATGTGGAAACTCAAATGATAAGTGATGAAAGCAGTTGATGAAGGTGACTGAATTGGTAAGATTGCACTGCGTTTTTAATTGATAATGACTTGAATATGTTGATGTACACAGACTTGATTTTAATAACCTCTTCATCATTCAATATCATTATGTTACTTCATTTAAAATTGAAGTTGGCATTGGTGCTTTTATTTTTTTGGGCAGACTGGCAATCACAAGCACTGATCAGTGACTCCCATTCATCCAACACACTCTGCTCCCCAGTCACTTCCTATATACTTCTTACAGTGTATTCTTGGTCTGCCCCTTTGTCTCCACTCAATTGGACATGGCCAGAACCGCTCAAAAGGGAGGCATCCTAGAGATAGCCTGATCCAATGCCTGAACCACCTCGAGCAACTCCTTTCAACAAGAAGAAGCAGCAGTTCTACTCTGAGCTCCTAACGCTGCCCAGACACCTTCCAAACGAAATTAATTGGAGATGCTTACACCCTCAATTGTTTCCGTCATCATTCAAAGATGAGCAAAGATGAGGGTTTCAATGTAGATCGACTAGTAAATCAAGAGCGTTGCTGATTCCAGCTCAGTTCCTTCTTCACCAGAGATTCCTCTTGAGTGGCACGTTGAGATGAAAGCTACCTCACTTGGATTTGGATTGGCCTTGGTGCGCTGAGCACAGGCCAAAATTAACAGTTCCCAGGGGAAGTAATGCAGATTCTGTCCTTGTTGTGGTGCAGTGGACCAGCTTGTTACCCTTGGATGTATACTAGAGGGGTCTTTAGAGTTTCGTGGACTGATATTTATTTATGGAGGCTTATGACCATGTCCACCAGTCAGAAAAATGCTTTAGAGCAAAGTCACCATCATCACCATCATTTAAAACACTTTTTATGGGAAATTTTCAATTCAACTGTACATTCATCAAGATTACTTTGATCTTTCTGTGATGTGAATCATAACATGCTGCTAAACCGCCATTACCGCCTCATATCAACATCAGATTTCTGAGGTATTTGTACAGCAAATGTGTCTACTGGTTAAAACATTTATAATCAAAGTGAAACATAACATACATTATAGGGTATGTGGTTCTCTAGGGTGTACATGTATGCACCTGTTCCAAACTTGGCCGGTTCGCAGCAGATGGAAGGCACAGTTGTACATTCTGGATACCAAAGCTGCGTTGCACCATGTTGCCCACATGCTTCTTTTACTTTGGTACAGTTAACAGCCAGTTACCAAAGTAGCAGAAGATGTGTGCGCTTGACAAAAGTTCCACTGCACTGATGCAGAGCTTCCACCATCCACTGTGTTCTTCCACAAAAATAAGGCC
Source organism: Myoxocephalus aenaeus (assembly GCA_038501785.1). Taxonomy (NCBI): domain Eukaryota; kingdom Metazoa; phylum Chordata; class Actinopteri; order Perciformes; family Cottidae; genus Myoxocephalus; species Myoxocephalus aenaeus. The sequence goes on from JBAMJR010000189.1 coordinate 2,253,538, forward strand.
TTACATGTTGACTCCGCATGAGAGCGGCGCTTCCGACGTCTACTGCATGATGATGTCAGGCTCAATGTTGAAGAGCAGATCGTCGTTGTCCCTCCTGACCTCCAGCAGTAGGGCGGTCTCCTCCTGCAGCGCCCCCTGCAGGTCGGCCGTGGCCATGAGAGGTTTTCCATTCAGTTTCACAATAATGTCACCATCTTTGATACCGCCTCTGGAGACAAAGACAGGAATGACTAGAGTTACAGTTATAGGTAAAGCATAATTTTACTTCAGAAGTGAGTAACACACTGTATACTGCTTTTGTTTGAGGAATGAATGAATAATAAAAACCTACTTCTGTGCAGGTGAGTGAGGAACAACTTCATGAACATAAATCCCACTGGTAACATCGGGGAAGTCTGGGTTCTGTTGTTTAAGCTCTTCAATTAACCTGGAACCAATATATATATATATATATATATTTAGTTTTTCAAAGAAAGCCCATCATCTAAACAATCCCTCAATATTTGTGGGATTAACTATTTCAATTCAGGAACCACAAGGTGTATACATACTAATACATACTGTATTTTTTATTTAACCTTTGTGTAAGAGCCTCATTGTCTCGTTCAAGAGTCAGAGGGTCCTGACTAAGATAGACTGCAAAAAGTCAGAATTTGCCACATTTTTTATGCAATTTCATTTTCTAATTTAATACATACAATATTTAATCATAGGAGTGACCCAAATGGCAGCTTAAAACCACCCATAGTCGTCCTATCTAAAACCATAAACCAATGAATAAGACTGGTCTAAAACACACACAATCTAATTTACACAGAAAGAAACTTTTTGCAATTGTAGATAACTTCTAAATACAGACAGTTTTAGGGAGAGACAGTGGAATGTGTAAACAAAATAACTTAACTTTTACCAGCAAGACAAACTTCAAGTCATTTTTAGACACTATTTAAAGAAAGTTCAAGCTGTGAGAGAGCCAATGCAATACATAATTGTGTCATCAACATAGAAATGTGCATTCCATGATGCAAATTAATGAGTGAAGGGATAGTATGTAGGGATTTTCTTATCAGTACAATGTGAATAGAAGAGGGCCCAAATTAAGCATTCTGGGACATCTTTGCTACTTTCAAGAGCATTGGATTTGAATGTTGCTGCACTTTAACCTGCTTTGAGTTTTTTTTTTATGTAACATGATGCTTGAGTATTTTGACAACATTTTAAATGGATTATTATTCAATTAACAACATAATCACTCTATTCTTATCTATTTTCTCTATATTTCCCATCAACCCAATAATTGTCATTAGTAGTTCAGACTTACGCTGGTGTTATGGTCAGCATCCTGATTCCAATGAAACGTTTCTTTATTGACCTCACATCTGAAAGAGACTCCAGTTAGTTTCTGTGTATTCAGCAGGATATACATGTTTGAATCTGGCCCTATGACATCACAGACCCACCTTTGCTGTGCTTGTCGAGGGAATCATTGAGGAAGCGAGTGATCCTGTCGGAGGGAATGGCAAAAGATATTCCTGCTGCAACCTTCAGGGTGTTGATGCCGATCACCTCCCCGTCCTCCAACACAGACACACAACACAGCAGGACAAAGTCAATGTCTATTTACAGTTTCAGAATGTGAGGGTTATTTTTTTTCTCTAAAGGCAAATTACAAGTAGTATAACAGTAGAAAAGGTTTCTGAGGTTGTTAATGCAAAGCCACAAGCACAGTGATTGTGCAATTTATATTTACAGTTTAACAACCAGACCCAGGCAGAGAAAGGTATTTTAAAGCAAACAAACTTTGAGATAGGAAACAAAAGGCGTACCAAATTGACAAGGGGTCCTCCTGAGTTCCCGTACTGTGAAGGAAAACATACACAAACTGGGTGTACAAACTGCACGCTCTCACAACTTACAATGTGACATTTTTACAACCTACTGCACTGCAAAACAATCATTTTGACCCAAAGCATGTTTTCTGCCTCGCTGTGTTCTCACGTTGATTATAGCGTCCGTCTGGACGTAGTCCATGTCGGAGTCCCTGAGGCCCAGCTCCTTGCCGTCTCTCTGGGCCGTGCTGACGATGCCGGTGGTGACCGTGTTCTGGAGGGCGAAGGGGCTGCCGATTGCAACCACGAACTCCCCGGGCCTCAGGTCTGCGCTGTGGCCCAGGAACAATATCGGCAGTTTCATCTGGGAAGAGGCACAAGGGGTAAGATAATGCTGTTGCAGGATAGAGGATATTTGGGGAGTCCTTTACAACAACTCCTCAATCCGTACAACTAACGTTTGTTCCAAACCTCTGATACAATCCACAGGAGCATTTTCTAAATCAGTGCCCCAACCAATGGGTGGAGGTCAACATTTCCTTTTCATTTCAGATTTAGGCAGTTTCTGTCATGAGGTAATGAGATTATAATCCAACATTCAGTTTCATTTGGGATTTAAAACTTAAAATCAGCCAGGTTGTTGAACCTAGAGGTCAAAACCAGGAGGGTCAGCTTCCACTTTCAGTCCGGGGGGCAGACACAGTCACCTCATTTAAGAGTAGACTTAAGACTTTCCTCTTTGATAGCGCTTATACTTAGGGCTGTTTCAGGCTTATAGTTAGGGCTGGCTCAGGTTTGCCCTGGTCCAGCCCCTAGATATGCTGCTATAGGCCTAGACTGCTGGGGGACATCTTAGGATACACTGAGCTCCTCTTCTCTTCCTCTTTCGCTCCTCTTCTCTTCCTCTTTCACTCCTCCTCTCCTCTTCTTTCTCTCCATCTGGATAAACTATTGTCTCTTCAATGCACATTACTAACTCTACTTTCTTTTTCCATGGATTCATGGCTGCCTGGAACCGGTCCTGCCCCGGGTCCTACCCCGGGTCCTGCCCCGGGTCCTGCCGCCCCCCCACCCACCCCTCCTGCCATGGATCCATGGCTGCCTGGAACCGGTCCTGCCTGCTGCCATGGCCCTGCTGATGGAACCGGCCTGGAACCGGTCCTGCCTGCTGCCATGGCCCTTCTGATGCCCCCCTCCTCTCTACCGCCTTCTGCTTCATGGATTATCAGGATCATGGACCATGCCTAATACTCATTATATGAATAATTTCTGTCATATTCATTGAATGTGCTGTAACTACGCTATTCATTCTGGCCACATGACATCTATTGCTTCTGTCCATCCGGGGAGAGGGATCCTCCTCTGTTGCTCTCCCTCAGGTTTCTTCCCTTTTTTCCCTGTAAAAGGGTTTTTACTATCTTTCTAGGGGAGTTTTTCCTGATCCGATGTGAGGTCCCGGGACAGGATGTTATGTGTACAGATTGTAAAGCCCTCCGAGGCAAACTTGTATTTGTGATGTTGGGCTATATAAAATAAACTGAATTGAATTGAATTGAAAACCAGAGGTTGCATTGCGATGTAAAAGACAGTCATAGATAATTCCTTAGAATGTTCACCTCCATACGCAGTTGTGCTTTTGTTGTACTGTTTCAACAATATTGGCAAGTACGAAAATAGAAAATATGATGCTGGTTGTGAGAAGACTTTCTGTTAATATGCGCTGCATTCCTCCGAATCAAACCTCTTTCACAGCTGTGTAAGAGGCTTGTGAGTCTTCCATACACCAAAAATGACCTTGTACCATAAGCCTGTACATTTACACTTTTAAGACCCAACGTGTGTTAAAACAAAAACTGCAATGTCGATTACTTCAGTTTGGGACACACGAAAGCTTTAACTGCTAATTTAACATTTCCAAGAATACAGTGTGCAAGTATGACAAACAGAGGCTATAAAACCTCACATAACCAACAATCAGCAAGTCTGGACTGTGAAGACAAATTAAATAAAGTGTGGAAAACCATGAATAACAGCCTGATGATGATGATAATGGCTGTATAACATACACAGTCAATAAAAGTACATCGGTAGAGTCCATGCAGCAATATACCGTGCAATATATTTTTTTAAAGCAAGTCGTACGGAGACTGAAGGAAAAGGGGAGGGAGGATATGACAAAAAGACGAGTGGAGGAGGTGACAGGAGAAAAAGAATGGAGCTGAGTATAAACACATGCTCAGCAGACAGATGGTGTGACTAAAGGAGAGGAGGAACGGGCAGGAAGGGTTTCTTTTAGGTGGAGCCCTTGTGGATCGGGTTTCTCTTGGTCCCGATCCAGCTCTCTTGGCTCCAATGCAGAGATGTCAACTGAGGTTCAACTGGTGAAGATATTTTTGCACTGAATAACCCGCCGGTGTCTTCACCTCTACACATCGTGTGTGGCTAAGGATTGTTAAATTATATATATATATATATATATATATATATATATATATATATATATATATATATATATATATATATATATATACACATTATAAATACAAGTTTCCAAATATACCAAATCAGGCTCTCCAGCTGAGCTTTGGGAAAATATTTATTTTATGATTTTCAAAGCATCTCGAAAACTCCCATTTGATGAAACGTGAACGCCATAAAAAAAAAGTCTTAATTCTCAACATAGTTTCACTAAACTATTGGAAAAAGATGATAAAGAATACTTGCGAAACCACTGTACAATGTGGAAATATTTTTGTATTGTTATTTAAAGCTGCATTAATCCTTTTAATGCCACAGCGTTATGTTTTCAGGGTTTTCATCCGTCAGAATGGGACGGACGTCGGCTATGGGGTTAGTTCAGTCTCATTAATGACAAATGCACACAGAAGGATTCACAAATGCGCACAGAACAATTCACAAATATATTCGATTTACAAATGCACACAGAAGGGTTTACAAATACATTCCAATGATTTATATAAATGTAAAAAAAAAAATCACAAATATATTTCTGCATTTGTATGTATTTGTGCGTTGATTTTTCTATTTCTTTTTGGATTTGTATGGATTTATTTGTGGATCGCACTGCATTTGTTTGTGAATAGCTTCACATTTACGAGTGGCCATTTGACCACGGAGACCCGAAGCAAGCGGATGTTTGGAACACATCCAAACATCTTAAGATGGGCACTTTGGGCTGTACTGGTACAGTTAAGATGTTGGATGTGTGTACCAGACGCCATTGTTTGACTTCTGACTGATCACCTGTGCAAATTCCATAACTATAACGCTGGCACCGCCCTCGTGGGTAGGGAGCTGCACTCATGTGATTGGTCGAAAATGAGTGCGACATCTGATTGGCTACGGGTAGGTCCATATTGAAAAAGATGCATTTGGGAATCCAAGCACGTCAGGGGAGTCTCAAAAAAGCCACTTGTAAATGTGAAGCTATCCACAAATAAATCCATACAAATCCACAAAGAAATAGAAAAATCTACGCACAAATACATACAAATGCAGAAATATATTTGTGATTTTTTTTTACATTTATATAAATCATTGGAATGTATTTGTAAATCCTTCTGTGTGCATTTGTAAATCGCAAATATTTGTGAATTGTTCTGTGCGCATTTGTGAATCTTTCTGTGTGCATTTGTCATTAATGAGACTGAACTAACCCCATAGTCGTCCCATTCTGACAGAATTGATTTGAATTTGGAGGTCAAAGTAAATGTGACTGCACGTTCGTGCCATTCTCGTGCACGTTATATGCCTCGACGGACTTTCTTCAAATTTGGCACAAACGTCCACTTTGGTGGTCAAAGGTCAAGATCACTGTAACCTCACAAAACACGCTGGTGACCATAACTCAATAATTCTTATGCTAATTTGACCTCTACTGTACGTGCCAAAAATACATTAAAATGTTTCTTGCCTGTGATGGTATATACACTGTTGGAGCTTCTCCCTTTCAGCTAAGATCAAATGTTGTATCCTGTCTCGTGGTACCTTCTGGTGTGACTAATGTAAGATGACTTTATGCCATGGTGTCACAGATTAAATGTATGGAAAAGAGACAGTGCTGGAACGGACAATAGATTTGTTCGTGGCAGAACACGCGTCCGAACTTGTTCTCCCGTTCGCCCCCTAGTGGCTCGAATATTTAAATAGAAAAGAAAAGAAACATGCACTTTATTAATCCCCTTGGGGAAATTCTTCTCTGCATTTGACCCATCCCTGGATAGGGAGCAGTGGGCAGCCCTGTGAGGCACCCGGGGAGCAGTTAAGGGTTCAGTGTCTTGCTCAGGGACGCTTCGGCATGTGAGCTATGGGGGGACTGGGGATCGAGCCGGCTACCTTGTGGTTGTGGGACAACCACTCATCCCCCTGAGCTACAGCCGGTTAAGGTTTGAGCCGCTACATTAAGTCGAAAACTACGCTTCATGGGAACGCGTATGGACCGTCGTTTGTTGGAACAGGCTGGATTGGAGGCGCTGGACTCAACAGCTGATCAAGCGCTGGATTGGACAGCTGATCAACGTCGCTGGACTCCGCAGCTGGTCGCGTCGCTGGTCGCGTCGCTGGTCGCGTCGCTGGTCGCGTCGCTGGTCGCGTCGCTGGTCGCGTCGCTGGTCGCGTCGCAGGAGTCAACAGCTGATCAAACGTCACGTGATTCAGCAGCAGGTAGACTTTGCTGGATTCAATCGCGGAGCGATTGGACATCGCCAGATGTGGCGTTTGCGTTGAAGTATAATTGGACAACTGATCATCACCACCAAGGTACGATTTGGACCAATAGAAACTCTGAATAGGCAGAGGTATGTAGCGCTACCAAGCTGGACATGTTAAAGTTGTATGCGCACTTTTATTTTTTGTGTATAAATACAATGCATTGGTTCCATCTTATAGGCCGAATATAAGAGCTGTACGGGTGGTTTATTTTGAATTGTTTAATGTATGATGGATTCTGATATAGGCCTGAAGGTATCAAATCAAGGTTCTATTGTTAAGGAGCCAACCATGGCTGAAACACAGTCAAATCCAAGCGTGGCCAATGGTGAAAAGGAAACACAATCTGTCACGAAAAGTCCTATTAAACTGAGACAAAAGGCATTAATGGGCAAACTGGACATGCTGCAAAAGACTCGGAAGGCCAAATTAAACAAAGCCTCTGACCTTAAAATGACAATTCAAGACCTAATGCATGACAGAGAACACGAAACAGAGGTGCAATGTACCTTTGATAAATACTAGTGCTGTCAAACGATTAAAATATTTAATCGCGATTAATCACATTTATGTCATAGTTAACTCGCGATTAATCGCAATTAATCGCAATTTTTTTTTCTTCATTTTAATGCTCTTATCAACATGAAAAAGTGGATTGGCTTGCTTTATGCAAATGTTTTATTTTATTGAAAAACAACTGCCAAACAGGGCAGTACAAAATAAAATGATAAAGTGCACATTTCACGTAAACAAGGGTTTACAAAATAAAATGATAAAGTGCACATTTCAGGTAAACAAGGGTTTACAAAATAAAATGATAAAGTGCACATTTCAGGTAAACAAGGATTTACAAAATAGAATTATAAAGTGCACATTTCAGGTAAACAAGGGTTTACAAAATAAAATTATAAAGTGCACATTTCAGGTAATGGTGGCTCTCGAAGGCAATTCGTAGGTCCTGTCGTTGGATGCGATGCGTATTATATCAGCTAGACCAGGGGTGGGCAAACTTTTTGGCTCAGGGGCCACATTGAATTAAAAAATTTGACAGACGGGCCGGGCCAGTATCAGATGGATGGAGAGTGTTTGTGTTCCGTGGGTCGAATGTGCGTTAGTTATGTTAGTTATACTGAGGAAAAATACTCTGCATGCAGCTGTCAGTTCATTTTACAACTCGAAAACTGTTGTAGTACAAACCCTGTCTCCGGCGACAGAAAGTGATTCATATTACTGTAATTCTTCTAAAGTTAACGCTTTACGACATAATTAAAAAGGATTCTGACCGCTAAGAAGTGGAGCTTTTGTCTGTGGGATCAGTGGGGGAGGGGTGGAATTGCAAGTGTTGTGTGTGCGCTCTAGTTCAGCAGAACACGGCAGGCAGCGGTCCCCACGGCACGTAAAAACTGCTGTAACGCCTCTCTGTTCCCGACTTGATTTTCCCAAAGCACAATGATGGCAACAGACCAGCATCAATGTTTCTTCATGCTTATTTATTGCACAGCGCTCTTTTAGGCTTTTCGTGAGTGTGTTCTTCTGCAGCAGAGCCGTGTGCGCAGCAGAAGGCATTACAGCGTCTTTCTGCTGCAGCAGAACACACGAAAAGCCTAAAAGAGCGCTGTGCAATAAATAAGCATGAAGAAACATCAACGCTGGTCTGTTGTGGTCATCGTGCTTCGGGAAACTGAACTTGGGAACGGAGAAGCGCTACAGCGGTCTTTACTATAACTTATAATTATTTAAAATAAAAAACTTTTTTTTAATATATTTTTTTAATAACTTTTTTTTAATATATTTTTTTAATGTTATAATAATTATAATACTCGGCGGGCCGTATATTAATACTCGGCATCCGGCCCGCGGGCCGTAGTTTGCCCACCTCTGAGCTAGACCCTCGTCCTCCACAACGTTAACAGGCGTACACACAGTAGCCACCCATTTAGCTATGGCTGCAATAAGTTTGTTCTTCGTTGTGGTGTCCATGTGTTTCTGTCCGAAGTCATCCATTCTTGTCTGCTATGACGAGGGGGCGCAGAGTTAGCATCAGCTGTGTGCTTGGCCATCAAGTGGTATTTCAGACTGGATAGGCTACGATGATAGCTCAGTTCACAATGACAAATGGCACATACCACTTTGGTCTTGTCAAGGGAACCATCTGACAACTTTTTGAAAGTAAACTTTCCATTCATTAGCGTCTTATCATTCATTTTGCCATATCATGCTCACCATTCATTCATTTCAAACCGTAACGTTAGCCTAGCTTCCAAGCCCAAACGGCGTGCCTATTGTTTTGCTTCCGGTTGAGCTACCTCCGGCGCGGTGCTCGCGAGAAAACAAATTTAAAATGAAAATGCGTTAACGCTGTTAATAAAATTGACGGCGTTAAAATTGGTTTGCGTTAACGCCGTTAATAACGCACTAATACGACAGCACTAATAAATACACAACTCTTTGCAAAGAAGCCAAGGAACAACATCGATCTCTGTCACAAATCTTGCCTCATGAAGAAAGGGAGAAACATGAGATATGGTTCGAAGCAAAAATGTTGAGTGTTCATGAATTTAGTGATGCTGTGAATAAGTGGTTGTGTAATGCAGACATGTCTAAACCTGGTTAAAATTATCACGAGAGTGAAGTAAAACCCAGTGACAGTATTTCCAATGTGGAAACCAATGTTTCTAATCGGAAATCAAGCAGAAAAAGTCACACCAGCTCAAGAACCAGCAAATCATCTTCATCTGTACGGATTCAGATAGAGGCAGAGAGAGCAGCACTTGAAGTTCGCACTGCAGCCTTAAAGGAGAAGCACGAGCTGGAGGAGCAAGCTGAGTTGCTGAGAAAGAGAAGGGAAAAACTGGAGGTCGACACAGAAATGGCCGCCTTTGCTGCTAAATTAGCAGCATTGAATGCCTCTGGTCACCAAGCTTTGTCAAATACACAATCAAATGGAATGGAATCATACTTTGAAAAGGGAACAAAGTTAACACTCTCAGTCGACATGCCAAAGCATATCAACCAGCATATGTGGATTTGCAACAACCACATATACAAGAACAGTGTGCATATAGGTATGCAACACAAGAGAACAGTAAGGTCCGTCAACTGAAACCGGAAAATGCATCAGTCAAATCTCTCTTGGATCATCATCGTGTGCAGCGAACTAATCCAGCTGTCATTCAGTCTCAAAGCTCCCATAAAGGAAGTGACGAAACATCAGCTCTCTACAACCTACTGCAAAGGCAAAATTAAATAACAACTATGCTTATCCAACAACAAGCCTCTCATTTACTACCACCAAGAGAAATTCCATTTTTTGATGGGGATCCTCTGCAGTACAGAACATTTATCAGAGCCTTTGAACATTGTGTGGAGAGTAAAGCAAGTAACGGAGGAGACTGTCTACTATTTTTTGGATAAATACACAAGAGGTCCACCGAAGGAGCTAGTGCGTAGCTGTCAGCATATGGCTCCAGACAGAGGCTATGCTACAGCCAAGGATCTGCTTCAGGAACACTTTAGGAATGAACACAAAGTTACTGCAGCATATATGGAGAAAGCCCTCTTCTGGCCGGTCGTGAAGCCTGAGGATGTCAAATCGCTCCAAGCCTATGCCCTCTTTCTGCATGAGTGCTGTAATGCAATGGAGGACATACAGTACATGAAAGAGCTGTATATGCCAGCGAATATGAGAGCAGTGATTCTGAAGCTTCCGTACAAGCTAAGAGAAAAATGGAGAGTCTCTGCATGTGAGCTACTGGAAAACCTCAAACGCAGAGCACAGTTCATTGATATTGTCATATTCATTGAGCATGAAGTCAAAATAGTGTCTGACCCAATCTTTGGCGACATTCAGGATACACAACTGCATACAGTAGGCAAATATATCAACAGGATCAAATCGGAACTGCAGCCAAGATTCAAAGCAAGTAGCTTTGCAACTTCTGTTACCGTTGCAACCCCGACCATTGAAGAAGCCAGAAGGCTAAGACATGATACAGGACAAAGTAGTTCATCTGCAAAGAACACTAGTTGTTTGTGTTGCTCTCAAGGTCACACACTGGAGATGTGTCCACGATTAGAAAAGATGACACACAGGCACAAGATGAACTTTCTTAAGAAAAATTGAATCTGTTTCGGCTGCCTTTGTGTTGGGCATATGAACAAGGATTGCGATAGGCGCTTGACTTGCAAGGTGTGCGGCCTAAACCATCCCAGTGTTCTTCACATCCTCCAAAGAGAGAAATTAGTCGACACAAACTCAAGACACCTTAAGGAACCATCATTGAGTAGCGCACATGTCTCACTACACGCATGTGGTCATACAGGGGCCGGTAAAAGTGATGGGATTCTACCCATTGTACCAATACAAGTGAAATCCAATAAGGGAGACCAAGTCATACAGACATATGCTTTTCTAGATCCAGGCAGTACAGCAACATTTTGTTCTGAAACCCTGATGAGGAGGCTTAATCTGAATGGAAGAAAAACCCAAATCCACTTAAGGACCACGGGTTTAGGAGCAACAGTTTCCAGCTACGTGTTGACTGATTTGGATATTTCAAGTCTCACCGGGAAAAGGTTCTATGACTTGCCAGAGGTCTATACCCAGAAGAGAATGCCTGCAAACACGGATAACCTCATCAAAGAAGAGGATTTGGCAAAATGGCCATACTTGGATGGTGTTGGTGTTCCTAGAATTCAAGCTGATGTGGAGTTGTTGATAGGTACCAACGCCTCCAAAATGCTTGAGCCTTGGAGACTAATCAACAGCCATGGAAACGGACCGTATGCCATTAAGACCCTATTGGGGTGGGTTATTAATGGTTCCCTTCAAGGATCTAGTGATTGCTCGGAAGAGTTCTAAAGACGTATCCAGACAGGAAAGGACTGGTGCAGTCTGCATAAATGCAAATTAAGACTAGCACGCTGGACAAGCCAGTGTTGGAGCCAAAATGGGGTTTTATTGTTTGAGGGAATCACTGGGTGGTAGTGGGGACATGTAGTTCCTTTATTTGGACACAGGGTGGCACATTCAGTTAAAAGAGCATGTAGGTGAGTGCCAGGTGATGGGAACAGGTGTGTAGATGGGAAGCGAAATAGTTTTCGACCGTGGTCGAGACAGCTTCTCCCTTTCAGCTAAGATCAAATCTTGTATCCTGTCTCGTGGTACCTTCTGGTGTGACTAATGTAAAATGACTTTATGCCATGGTGTCACGGATTACATGTATGGATAAGAGACAGTGCTGGAGTGGACAATGGATTTGTTTGTGGCAGAACATGCGTCCGGGAGAACTTGTTCTCCCCCTAGTGGCTAGAATATTTAAATAGGTTAAGGTTTGAGCCTCTACATACACTAATGATCATCATAAGCTTTAATTTCTTGTAAATAGCATAACAATGGCATCAGCAATGGCATCATCAATGGCGAAAATTCCCTCTTTGCTCATGTTTTATGTTTTTACATTATTATGAGATGCACCGCAATTGTCTTTTGAAAGATTATGTCTCAATGCAGAAGACTCAATAATGGCCAAATGCAGGTACAAGTGCTTATGTTTTTTAAACGTTGCCATCTTTTACAGCGCAGGCATTCGATACGTAAATGATTTCAAGTCAGACAGGAAGCACCACCCAGTCTCTGAACGTCCAAGGTCATGACCGCACCTTTGGCTTCCTGGAATGGGGATTCACTTTTTCAATATTTAACCAAAACCTTCATCTTTCCAAAGTTTTTTTAACAGCAAGGATGCAATCTTAAAAAATATTATTGGAAAATGAAATACAAATCTAACATGTGCATAAGAATCGTGGTTTATCAACTGTGGCCAGTATCAGCCCAATAAATCTGCAAACTAATACAACTTGGGAGTTGACATGGGAGCAGTACACTGAGCAGAAACTCTATAATCCCCGAGTGGGACGAGCTGTGGATGTTGGCACTCGAGTTGGAAGTATTTGGTGTGACACCAAATACTTCCGGGGAGCTTCCAACTCAGGGGAGCTTTGCATTCTGACTTTGGTCCATTAACCACACTCCAGTATTAACACCGCCATGAACCCGGACACACGACACACACTGTACACACCTTTAGTCTGCTGACCCTGACTCACTACCCTGCTGGAGTTGGACTGCAGCAATCATTTTAAACAGACACTGTCTATCATTAAAACTACAGTTGATAACTTCAATGAGAATTACTTTTTTATCTCAATTGATCCAACTGTCACTCTGTAATGATAGCGGTAGATGATATTTAGTGAAAAACTCTGCCTCCTTTTGATACTTTAAATCATCCTCCTTTTAATGCTCCAAAGCTTGTGAATCAAACTGTCAAACTATGCAGTGCTAATCAAATGTGATGTCAAATATTTTCTGAAACATATTCTAGTGTAGTGTTTGGATGTAAAATTAAGTAGCTGGCTCTACTGGGCCACCATGTTGAAAACCGTCAAAAGGATAAATCTTGGAGATCTCAATCATTATCAGCCAATATCTAAACAAAATAATCTCTGGAATCATCGGTAAATAACGCAAATCATTTCTCTTAAATATCCAGTTTTGAGCCCCCACCAGTCTGGTTTCAGACCTCTGCACCATTCCTGCTTTACTTTATTGTTTATTGTATGGACAAAAGGAAGCATTGAGCTGCCAAAATATGTTGATACAATCAATCTCAGACACTCCAATGCTTGTAGATAGTTTCAGAATTACCTTTCTGAAAGACCTAAGTCAGGGGCGTCCAAACTTTTTTCACTGAGGGCCACAAACAGAAAGATATACGAAAGTCTGGGCCACTCACTAGAGGTGAGGTATATCGCAAAATGAATCAAACGAGGTCAATTATGCTTTTATATATATATATATATATATATATATATATATATATATATATATATATATATATATATGTATTAATATGCTTAAAGAGAAAAAACATCCAACATCACAACTTTCCATGGGTTTTCATTTATTTTGTTATAAAAAGGGTTGGCAACTCATTCCCCTCATCCATCAGGAAGGGAGTCGAGAACAGCTTGATTTCTTTCTCAATGGCAGAAAAATCTTGGAAGCGCTTACTGAGTTCTGTCATGAGATGTGATGACAGACACATATTTCCTCATTTTAGCAGAAACCTCTGGAAAACCTTCTCTGATTTCAGACAACGTCGGGAAGTGTGTGCAGTGTTGAAGTTGTGTCTCAAAGAGACAGAGCTTCACACAGAATGCAGCGCAGTGCAGCTGGTTTTAAGGAGAGTTTTATCCAATCAGATGTTTTTCTCCTGTGTCTCTATGGGAGCAAAGCAGTTTAAGCAGGCCTTTGCAGATTAACGTACACGTTGTGCTTGATTGTCATGGACTTCAACAAATCAGATCTTTAGTTTGATAAGCTGGGTGTATTCTTTGACGTGCAGCGCCTGCGAAATGGTGTGGGCGTATATGATTGGTCAGTGGCCCAGCGTGTCCATTAACATGCGCTGTGATTAGTCAGTGGGGCAGCGTGACTTCTGTCAACGAAACTACTAGAAACTTATAGCTTTTACCTAGAACCTAGACGCTACCTTGAAGCTCAGGCTAAAGCCTGAGAAACAGACTTGCTGGTGGATTTATTGATGACGCCTGGGCATGTGGTGAGTGAAATGCTGGTTGTGTTACTTGTTTTACATCTGCAGTCGTATTTAATCATAAACAAGCCACAGCGCTGTTGTTGCTGCTGGTCGAGCTGGGACTGGGGCCGCGCCACTCCCCTCACCACGGTGCAGCAGCTGCGCCAGAGATGTCTTGTGTTTTAGTCTTGTTGGATTGTTTTGTTATAACTAAATGTGACTGGTTGTTGATTTGGACAACATGCATTGTTGTTGACCCGACGGGGTTGGGTTGGTCAAGTCAGTCAGCCAGGATGCACAACAACGCGAGGCGAGTTAATGCTTTTTTAAGAGCAAGACATATTGATTTAAATATTGAGAGAGGAGCAGCGAATGAATCACTAGGTATTTTTCTTAAAGAATCATTTACATTTAACAACATCAACAAACTAGGGCCAAAACTCAACAATGATTATGGGATGTTGATCATTCTGCTCTCAGATCCATTACCAGAGAGTACTATTGGTTTGTCCTCTGGCCCAGTATATACTATATATGTATCTATACTATATACCCCTTATTGGACATTCAACCCCCTTCTTAACATCCATGCTATGGAACATTTACTCCAATCCACTTTACCTCCACAAGTACTTCTTTAGTTGGAGGTTCCGTGTTGCTTATTCATTCTCACGTGACAGAATGGTCGAGCACAAAGTGGCAGCGAAACAATTCAATTCTGTTCTAATCTATTGCTTGTCGAGAACATCCCATAAAGCAGTGCACTCACCTGGGAGTTGATTTTGATGGTAGCAATGTCTGACTTTTTGTCAATATCTTTGATGTTGGCTTCATATACATCCCCATTATGCATCTGGACCTGCAGGGAAGAATGGAAGAAGTTTAACATCTCAAATGAAAGTCATAGAATAGGATTAGGTTTGATTCATATCTATGAAGTCAGCTTTGTATCAGATATAGTATATATAATACTCACTTTTCTGCACTATGCACCTTATAAATAATCTAGTTATAGTTAATAGTTTAGTTGTGTTTAAGCCAATGGTGGTTCAACCAGATATATTTTTTTAAGGCCATTACCAATATCTTGAATTTGCAAATAGCCAGTATTGGTGCCAATGTTGAACTTTTATATATTTTTTCATTTGAGTGCAAAACATTGACAAGTACTGAGGATGTAATCTTGTTACGGTGCATACACCCACGAAAGAAATCTCATAATTGTTTTCTTTCTGAGAGTAAGAAGAGAAGCTCCATATTAACGCCTGTGTTTTAAGTATAGAGCTGGGGTCAGGGCGTGGTTAGCCTAGCTTAGCATGAAGATGTGGAAGTGGAGGGAAACGGCCACTGAGATAAACAGATTTTTTCTGAAATAGTTCCAACGTGTAACTCCTCCTAAAACCAAAATGTGTCGCCTTTACATTCCTATATGCAGATAAAAGATACAACATGTTCAACGACAGCCTGACTCCAGCTCTGTAGTTGTTCAATACAATTTCAATACAACTTGAGTTGACTTCGTAAGGATTAAGCATGTGAGAAGGTCGTGACTCGTGAGCATTTAAAGTGAAGCATAAATGATTAAAACAGTATTTCATCACCTTGAGGTGCTGTTGACCGGACACTGGTGTGGTGCTGGACACCACGTGGGCGTTGGTAACAATCAGTCCGTTATCTGACATCACAAACCCAGATCCACTAGACAGAGGGATGTTCCGACCAAAGAGAGGATGCCTGTGGTGTGAATAAAGCAATCGTTTCCAATGAGCTGAACCACCTCACAGAAAGAAGATGTGCTGCTGATCATTTTGTTTGTCCCATGATCTCCAGTTTAAGGCTTGTTTGGACATGGTTTCAGTCTCAATATGTCAGAGTAGGCACCACTTTGATGAGCATATATTACATGTACTTTATGAAAACTATTTGATAAACCGAAAGCCAAAGTTATATTCTAAAATGTATTTTACAAGTTGACCTTTTAAAGTCACATGTCACACAACCACAGTCAGTACCTGAGGAAGAGCTCGATGTGGACCACAGCAGGGGCGATTTTCTCCACCACGTCGGCTATGAAGTTGAACTTGTAACGAGGACTGGCAGCATTAAAAGGACCTATACTGGCAAGAAGAATTATGTATTTTAATAAACAGTCAACACCTTAATATAGGAATAATCAAATCAAGACTGACATAAGCAAGAAGAAAACATTTTCTATGAATCTAACCAGGAAGATAATAATCCCGGGATACTATCTCAATGTCATGAACTGAAAGGATTGATCTACAGAGGAACCGATAGTGATATCTTCCATTCACGACGTGTATTGACAGAATCCACACAACATACAAACATACTACAACATACAAACTAGGCAGCTAGCTCATTTTTGACACTTTCAGGCCTCCATACGAAATGGTTTAGTTGCCACTATCAGAGGTTGTTAACCTCTGATAGTGGCAACTAAACCATTTTACACTGAGTCCTCTGACTGACTTCCTGATGTGCAGTGAACACAGGAGAGTGAATCTAGGTCAGGACATTGCAAAAGCAGTCCCCTCTGTTCCACTACCCAGACATTAACAAACCCACCTGATGGCACAATCCTGGCCCTGCTTATGGAAAACCCAGATCGCTTTGCCAGAATCATAACCTCCTTCACTGCTCGACCAGTAATAACGGCTTACATGCCGTCCCTCCAGCTGCACTGTACACTGCGGAGCCACGTCGGCCTTTGAGGAAACTGTGGTTTGTGATTTTAGACTGAAACCAGAATCTCAAATGACCGAATGGCAGAATCCAAACCAAAGGCAGAAGCCAGTGGGTTTACATTACTGGTCTTTACATTACTGGTCTTTACATTATCATATTTCTTATTACACAGCCTTTACATATTATTCAATCACCGTTCAAATATTTTGAAAAAAGGGGAAAAAACGTA
This sequence comes from Myoxocephalus aenaeus, assembly GCA_038501785.1. Lineage (NCBI taxonomy): Eukaryota > Metazoa > Chordata > Actinopteri > Perciformes > Cottidae > Myoxocephalus > Myoxocephalus aenaeus. The sequence goes on from JBAMJR010000189.1 coordinate 2,270,634, forward strand.
TTCATGAATAAAGCTCCACAAAGCTGAGCTGCAGAGTCTGTGATTATTACGCTACAAGCTGTCCACCTCGCACGCAATCATTTGATCCACTGGTATTAAGTGCAGCTCACATAGCAGGAGTAAAGCCTTGCCCAGAGTCAAAATGTTTCTTTGTTTCCATTAATAAGGTAATGTTCACTTTCATAAGAAAGAGAGAAAACACTGCTGTTGCTGCTGGTAGAGACTTCAAATAAATGACCAGCTGTTTGAAACCACACATTTGAAAACTGTCCTGACCTGCATGGAATCACTTAGGCTTGTCATTTGGGAAAGACTCGAGAATAAAACTGTACGATACATATTTAAGTTGATTAATCAAGGTTTTAAAGCTCAACTACTGATTTGGGGGAGAAACTTTCTTGGGAAAAAAAGATGCTGAATGATTAACCACGAGCGATTTGGGAGTTGGGACTTGCAGGTCGGTCACCCATATATTTTTAGTTAACCACGCCCGTAAGCATGCAATGCTCCAGTGACATAGTGTGTGTGTGTGTGTGTGTGTGTGTGTGTGTGTGTGTGTGTGTGTGTGTGTGTGTGTGTGTGTGTGTGTGTGTGTGTGAGCAGCAAAATACCCTTTAAACCTAGAGAAAATAAAGGGTTTGTGATCAAAGGGAAATGTAAATAGAGTCTGCCACAACTCTGGGCTGCAGGGACTTCCTGTTTCCTCAGTTGATATCTCCCATTGGTGTGTGTGTGTGTGTGTGTGTGTGTGTGTGTGTGTGTGTGTGTGTGTGTGTGTGTGTGTGTGTGTGTGTGTTGCAGAGGATGATTGGAACAGTCAGCAGCAATCTGTTTCATTCATCAGCACCAAACAGACCAGATGCCGTCCGTCTGTCCGTCCAGCGCATCATATCCTGGCCTGACATGTACGATATGTATGTACAGTATGTACATATAAAATATGTGTTGTCCTTAAAGGATGGTTCCAAAAGTTGTCTCTGACCCCCCTGGCCGTTCCACTAGTATGAGCATCAGGCAAATGTAACAAAAGTAACAAATGTAACAATTAATTATAACACATCGCTATGTTTTAAACACAAAAAATAAGATCATTGCCTGACAAATTGCAGGAATTGATCAGCTGATGATGATTTCATTTTAAAACTCAGTATGCACATTACATTCATTTGTATGTGTATTGCAATGTGTGGAGTCAAACGGTGGAATTCTCTGGGGAATCGTTTTAAATGGTATTCAACTATTAACTGACGTAAGAAAATACGAGCTTGACGAGTGAAGAGTGTGTTTAGTCTTTTAGCTTCAACACACTAAAGCTCGTAAATGTAAAAAGCAACAAAACTCTCTGCAAGTGGACTTTCACAGCGAACAGAGCTGAACTCTGGCTGGACGAGATGAAGCTGCCGGTCTCTTTGTTTGGTGCAGTGTGGCGAATGAGCTGGTGAGAGAGAGATAGAGAGAGAGAGAGAGAGAGAGAGAGAGAGAGAGAGAGAGAGAGAGAGAGAGAGAGAGAGAGAGAATGTAAAGGGTAAAACAACATGCAGTGAAGGAAGGATGATTATTTAGTGGCTTGTAACTTTTCTGCCCGTTTAGGTTTGAATGGAGACAGTAGTCTAATAAATCCTGGAGTGCTGTGGGCAAGAGCATGTATATCAGTGTGACAGAGGAAATGAGGAACATGTGCACACGTGAGAGAAGAGAAGGAGCGTAAACCAGCAGATGCTGTAGACGGTCCACAAGATACTGGCCGTGTGTGTGTGTGTGTGTGTGTGTGTGTGTGTGTGTGTGTGTGTGTGTGTGTGTAGTCTGCCGTCATGCTCGCCATATTTATTATCACCGCCAGGTCGTAAGCCTGTGGGGAGATCATGCGTTTGGTCGTGTGTGTGTGTGTGTGTGTGTGTGTGTGTGTGTGTGTGTGTGTGTGTGTGTGTGTGTGTGTGTGTGTGTGTGTCTGTCTATCTGTCTGTCCACAGCTAATCTGCCCTACTGCTGGACCCATTAGTCTGGTATTTATTGTGTGCTCGTTTCAAGGCCCTCGTGGTTGCGGTGATTCGCAATTTTTGAAAAACAGATTTTATTGACTGTATTATACTGCAGGTGGATGCTGACTCCTCGCTCCTCCTAACGGTAGCAAAGGGCATATCTTACAATCAGATCGGCTAAAAACAACCGTTAGAAACCTCTAGAATGTAGATCTGCCCCCCTTTACAAGGGGAAAAGAGGAACGTTGTTTACAGGGAAAGGCCTGCACATGAACTCTGTGTTTGGGTTGCGGGAATTATGTCAGGACAGAACAACATCTTTTTACAGGAGGTGTAGTTAATTCCTGCTGTTTGCTATGCTCCAAATAACTGGTCCTGGCCTGCTTTAACAGGCTATTAATCCCGCACCTGCCCTCCAACCAGTGTTTATTGCTGCTGTGAATCATTACTCTGGGGACCAAGTCTTATTAATCTGGCTCTTATTAATGTGGAGACAGTTGAGGAAAGCCACAGGGCGGTTTGTTGAGGGCCGGACCCCACACTCCCTCCATGAGAAACACATTTCTACAACAGTAAAAGCAGACTGAGGATCACTTGTGGCCTTAGAAATAGCAGTTAGTAAAAACAACTGTTATTGGCGTCACTAAACTGCTAAAGGGCAGAATATTTTTTCTTCTGGTGTTTTTTGTTACCAAACAGAAGAAGACGTGTCCGCCAAGAGAGGCAGACGTATTTGGCTAAATGTAAACAAAAGTGTCTTAAATCTCACTTGGAATTGAACCGGATTCACTTGAAATGACGGCTGTATTGACACATTTTGTTTCTTTTAACGGCGCAACAACATAATTAGTGACACAAAAAGACTTGGCAGCGCTCTCTGGTGGACAAACTATGTAAAGGCAGCGTATCCTCACAAAACGATGTGTATGATGGAAAGAAATACGTGGTTACGTTGAAAAACTACTCTGTGAGGTTGAGGACAAGATCATGGCTCGGGTTAAAACAACTACCTAAGTAGCATTACTTCAGTATGGAATTTGCGGAACAAATTATGTAACGTTTGGCTAAATTAACTACTCACTTTATGGTTTGGTCTCCTTGTTTTTCTTAATATCGTTTATTTTTTGAAGATAATATAACAGAAGTAAAGTAGTTTTTGGAAAGGGCTCTTTAGGATCCTACACACACCTGGTCCGGCCCTGTCCAGCTCTCTCTTGAGCCACCCATGCGTACATCGTACCTGTGCTGTTCTCACACGGGCCCTTCTGGACCTGCGTGATGGCAGGCAGTGCCTGCTGCTGCGCCTTCCTGCTAGTGGCCTTCAGCTGGCACACGTTGCCGTACGTCTTCCCGTCGCTCCCGCACACGTCCTGGCGGAACCTGCACCGACAGATGCCCTTGGACAGCCGCTTACCCGCCGGGTGTTTGCACTCCAGCGCGTCCCCGCACGGCAGGTCGTCCTTGCGGCCGCACGGCTCTCCCTCCGCCGGGGCGCACACCAGGCAGCAGTTGCAGCGGTCCGGCACGTAGCCGCTGGGGCAGCCGGGACTCGGGCAGGTACTCACGTCGCACCGCGTCGGACACTTGTCTTTGGGCTCTGCGCCGGAAGACTCCTTGAGGAACAGGAACACGGCTGCGTACAGGAGGATCTGCATTCTTAACGGACGATTTTAGAGACGAAGGAAGCCGAAGAGAAGTTTACGCGGAGATCACATTCCCCGGCTCCGCACTGCTCATCACTTTATGGACACTTTGCAGAAAGAGATCCACACGCACGGAAGACAGAAAGACAAATGTCCCCTGAGAAATGCAAAATGCATCAGAATAAAGTGATCCCGATATGGAAAATTGGACGGTGAGCTTTTTATTGTTATTTTGCAGCCGTGCGTAATTGCGCGTGAACCAGCTGTAGGCAGAGAGTATCCAGTGGAGAGAGACTGGGTGTGGGAGCCTCTCGCAGCGAGGCAGGCCGGAGAGAGGGAGGGGATGTGGGCGGAGATGTGGGCGGCAGCTGCCTCTCCGCAGATGTTGGCAACACTGCTGTTACCGCGTATGACCTCAGAATGAGACGTTCAGGTCACATTCGGTCTTCAGACACTTCTGGCAGGTCTAGTAGGAACAGTAATGAGGGAGGCTGTTTAAGTTCTAGAAATACGTGAGTTCCATAAACGCACCAAGCGTTTTCTATGAATTTAAATTGATTCCATGTATCCCGTTAAAGTGGCAACAGCAACGTCGTCTTTATTAGTTGTACACCTTTTTATTGCACTGATTGTTTTATAGTGTCACTGTTAGGAATATTTGACTGCTTATGAAGTCAGTGTCTCAAATTAATACTGATGCCTCTATACAACCTTCATAAGTAAACCAGACCTTCAGAGAGGAGATTGGCTGTTTCTATACGTCACTGGGTCGGATTTCTGAGCAAAATCAGATACAATCCTACAGGTTCACCAGACACTCCTCCAGCTCGTATTGCTGAGCCCGCTGGATGGAAGGGGGACACAGGAGAACCAGAACCAGGACTGAGCGAAGCAGACTATCAATATATAGGTATGTGCTGCAGTAAAATGAGAGGTTTTCTAAAGAGTCTGATGCTCTAAAACACCTTTGTCCACAGGCACCGCCAAAATCACCACAATATGACAGTTCCTCCTAGTAACTTTAAACGTTCCATAGATGCTCAGAATGTAACAGGTATCCACTTTCTCAACCAATGAGACAGAACTCAGCTTCATGTTCTCGCTACTTTTTTTCTTCTTTCTTTCCAAAACATGAAGTCATTCTTTGGTGGAGACTGGTGATATGTGGACGTGCTTACATACTGTCCCCTTGTAAGGGCAATTTAAGACGACCAGACCATGCACACACACACACACACACACACACACAGACACACACACACACACACACACACACACACACACACACACACACACACACACACACACACACACACACACACACACACACACACACTACTTTTAAAGGTGCTGGTGCTTTACAGTTCACTCCAGAGGTGATTCAGATTTTTTCTTCTTCTACTTCCTGTGAGAAAAGGAAACCTAGAGCAGCTGTGGCTAAACATACATTTATTTTCTCAAGACAAACTGTGTTCTCATGACCGAAGTGTTACCCTCTCAAAAAAAAAAGTTTCATGTTTCAAACTCTTGGTTTGACTTGTATTCAATAACTAAATCAAATCTACTTACAGTTCAACAAGCAAAAACCTTGTCAAATAAATGACATGATGCAATGTGATCATCACAAAGACATTTATTGATCATGTGTATGTAAACCTGAACAGACAACAAGTCGTGGAACAAATCAAGCTAATACAACTAATTTAAAGACTCAAGTCAGGCGTATTAACACAAAAATAACTAATAATTCAATTTTTCTACAAAAACAAGGGCTGAGAAATGAGAAAAGAAATTTGATAAATAATATGTGGTATAAAATAAATACACTGCTTAATAAACCGCAAACCTGAATATTTAAGACAGTAAAAGTGAGGTTTTTACTTTCTTTGGAGAATATCTGTGTGTGCACAATTATTGGGCAACTATTAGTGTGTAGACAAGTGTGCAGACAATTCAAAATAATACTTTTCAAATTAAATAAACTGTAAATAACATTTTAATAAAGTGCAAATTAAAATATAGCCTTATGATGTGAATGATATGCTTCAGCAGTAATTTTTGCAGAACAAGAAGGTGCTCTTCATATCTGTGACAGCTTTCACAGCACATTTGGAGTTGCCCGTCAGTGACACGACAGGCCTTTTCTGCATCTGGAGCCCATCGTCCTTTCGCTTGAAAAATCCCACCGGCTTTCTCACGAGCGTTGGGTGTTTGGTCTCTAGATACCGCTTTAGCTTTGAAGCCTTCAGTGCTGCGTTAGCTAGCGAGGCTAGCGTCAGTGAGGCTAGCGTTAGCTAGCGCTATCCCACACTCCACACACTGGGCTCAGGGCTCTGCCTCATTACCGCCGCTCACAAAGGCCTACTTCGTGAAGTCAGGATTATACTTGCACAAACATTTAGAAGTTTGGGGAGTGTTCGGCAGCACTTTCGTCTTCATTTTTTCGTTTTAAATACTTCCCTATAACTTTCGCTACAGGCAACCTAGCAGCTGGCTGAGTTTCTTCTTCTGCATATTGGAGCTTGTTAAACAACTGACTGACACATTACCGCCACCAAGTGATGGGACGCTATATTGTAACTGAGTGTCTCGTGGATAACAGTAATAGCTCTGCTGTCTTCAATTGATAACCTATGCGTTCCCGCGGCCCTCGTGGCCCACAGGTGAAAAACAGAAATTTTTGGCGGCCCTCTAGGTGGCCCTATGGTTAAGAATCACTGCGTTAAATGAACCAATCAGAGTCAGCGCAGTTTCCGTAAGCCAATCACAGCGTTGGTGTCAAACTTTTAAAATAGGTTCTCCTCTCTTCTGCTGTCAGTTGTCATTTCAGATTAAACCGATGCAACCCTCCTCCACCCCAGGCTCCAATCGCCAAAGACTTTGCACTCTTCAAATATATGCAATTGTAATAAATTATTGTTAAACTCTAAAACAAGTCTCTCCTGATTGAAATATTACAGACTGGTTTCCAAAGACAACAATGTAGCTATCTTGAGTCAGAGTTTGATGTGGCATGAAGGTCAGTCCTGCTGCCATTTTGTGGCTTATCAATGTACTGAGACCAAGAAATCCCCTGGGGCCCAAAGAGCAATTTGCCCGTAGACCTCCATTATAAAACCTCCATTTGTAAAACTGTTGATAGCACACCTCCAACAGCAACACAAGAACATTTATATGTATTGTTTTACTATTTCAATGTGTGCATTATGAACAGTGGTGCGCCGCGAACAGCTGATCCACTGAAGGTATCTGTTTGGCGGTGTCGATCTTCTCATCTAACTCGCCACCAGAAAAGAGTGTTTCCCAACCTTTCAACCTATTTCTTTAAAAAGATAAAGTGTTCTCAGCAGTATGTACACGTTGTTGTACTGATGGAATTAAGTGTTGTGGAAATGTACCAACGGGCAGAGAAAGGCTGTCACAGCAAAACCCAGTGTATCAAATTAGGCAAGGGCGTGTTTTATTGCTTATATTTATATTTTCAAAAGTTCCAAAGTCTCACTTTAAGATGGTTTAAGTGCCATGTGCACTCTGCCTCACAGTCATCGCGTGAATGAAGGTAAATGAAGCTGATGTTATCATAGCAGCCAAGAGCGATGGTCAAAACTACAAAAACAAGACTTAGGTTATAAAAAATTGACATTTCCCTTTGGTCCAAAATGACCTCACGAAGCAAAAATCCTGTTTCTCTCAGTGACTTTAAGCGGCTTCTCACATGGATAGCAGTATATTGTCTGACCCCTCCCACCGACACGCAGATGTGAGGCTGTTTTTAATTCTTGCTTCCCCCTGACAGGCTGACGGTCACCGGGTCATATCTCCAGAAAGACGAGCGTCCAAGTTTGTTTGGACAGACAAGAGGGGTGTCGACGGAGACATGTGTTTCTCACCCAGCCGTGGATGTGTTTATTTGAAGCAGTCTGTCACCTGAGAGAACACGAGGCTCCTTGTTCAGTAGGAACACTCAGTTTATGAAGGTCATGGAGGGATGCAGACAGCACTTGGTAATATGTATCAGATTATTTGACGCATTATGACTCATTAATTAAGCACTCCAGGGCTAAACCCAAACTATCGTTGTGCGCATGTTTGCCCCATCCAGTGATCATAAAAGTAATACGATACATTTTAATTAAATAAAAAACATAAGCCATCAGAATAATTTCAAAGATGAAATATAACCACATAAAAACAAACGCAAGGGTCAATCAAATATACGCAAGTCTCCTGGTACCACTTTGTAACTTGAAAGACATATTTCTACTGTTGCAGAAAGAAAAGAAATACAGACTGGTGACTTTCTTAAGTCTTAAAACCCTAATTCATGCCCAATTGGGTCGCAATATCATTCATAATTACAGCTACAATTACTTGGCTGGTTCTCCCTGCTCCTCTAATTTAAAACCCATCCAGAGTGACATCCTTGTATTTGGATCAAGTAGATCTCAGATTTTTTTTCTCCGTGTGAAAAGGTGCTGCTCCTTCTACTTTTTTTCGCAGAGTATGAAATGACTTTTGTATGAATAAAGTCAAAACAATGTCTGTGAACATGACATTTCGGCCCATTTGGAAACCAATATGATGACAGAAATGTCATTTGCATATTGCCACCATTAAAAGTATGTCCAATGAGCTATTAACAGCTCCTGTTTGCAGTGGACCCATGTGTTATGACTTTATGGCTCCATACCGATTGGGCCACGCTGGTGAATGGAATGTGCTCTTGGAGCGCGTTCCTTTGGTTAATCTTTGGTTGCTTGCTTCTTCCGTGGCGCTGTAGTTGTGGATTGCAGACTGTGGTTTCGTTTGCTGTGTTAGAACTTGTTCAATATTGAGAATCTGGCTTGTGTTCGTCTTTGTGGTGAGAACCGTTGCACCCGCTCAGCCTCTGCAGACAAACGTGACTTCACATCGTCTCATTGCCATGAGCAAGACTCCTCCACGGCTTCGTGCAACATGTTCAGCGGTTCAGCTGTCAAATTCTTCCAGACTAATTGAGTGTAGATTGTAGTTGTGGTCATTAAGTAACCGTCTGTCATTAGAGGTACATAATCCTGTAATGATATTTCCATCCTCTTCGAAGAGAGTCGACCCACATCTGCTCCTTTCCTCGTTTAAAAACTTGTCTACAACCTCGAGCAGAGACGTGTTTGTTCAGTTGGTTCACGTTGCATGCTGAGACAGAAACAGACTAACATACACAGCAGGGGTCGTACTCTCTCTTGTTTTTTAAAGGCAGCAATGTCGAAACAGCATTGTTGCTCTTACATACTTATTCTATCACTGCAGCTCAGAATAACATGAGAATTTGTGACGGCCCTTTGATGACTAAAACTGTCACACACTGTTAAGCAGCTTCTGGTAACGTATAAACTTTCTAACAAATAGACCATTCCTTCAATTATTAACATTTTTTTTCCTCCTGCAATGGCAAGAGGGACAATCTTACATCATACTTATTATACATTTTATGTCTGTCACGTTTGCATTTTAGTTTGTTCATCATCAGACAAAATAACAAATACGTTTTTTTATTCCGCAGATAAAACCCTGATGAATTAATCTGATCCTCACAGGTTGCATATTACTGTTATTGTTTTAAAGCTTCAAAAGCCTAAAGACATCTTTTCACAGTGTAGTCATTGAACTCAACACTACAAGAGGGACATTACCAGAAATCATGAAGCGTTTCACTGTGGGAGTACTAATGACGCAATATTTCCAGAACCCCTGTTCTGTACTTCTGTGACCTGTCTCTGTATCTCTAGGATAAGTAACCAGCGAAAGGGAATTCAAACAAGTACCCCGACACATACAATTTCATTATATGCAGATGATGTACTTGTGTTTATGAGTGATCAGTTATAATCAGCATGTCTTTTTTCTTGTTTAGAAGAATTACAATAAATAAACTGAATTAGAAGAAATCATAAATGACACATCTACCCAATTTTTTTGAGACAATAACATAATTCGTGAAAGCTTTCACTGTTTTCTGATTTAGTATATGTGTCTTTTCCCTGTACATTTTCAGAGGCCTGAGTAAAGTTGAATCATTAATTTTTGAACAAACAGTTTCCCATAATTATTATAATTATCTCTTCCAAGTAAAAGATGGGGTTTCTACTAATTCACAAGGCTTCTCCTGAAACATGAACTTCTGTACCAAAAAAAAGAACATCTGCTAAAGTTTTTGTTGCACTTAGAAAAAGTTAATTTTTTCTTGTAAAACAAAGACTTGACCCAAAGTGTCTGTCCTATTGTCCGGTGGTCTTGTACTGCGGGGTGCTGGTGTACTGCTGATCCGGTGAGATATTTATCCTCCTCACGTTCAGCTCTGCAGCAAAGGCCCGAGCCTTCTGGTAAAAGAAGAGAGAGAGCTCCCGGTCTATTAGGAAGTTGTGATAGATGGTGGCGAGGCGGGTGCACAGCTGCAGCTGAGACCTCTTGTTGCCCAGATCCATGGCTGCAGCCAGAGCCAGGTGGTAGTAGCCTGCAGCGTCAAATGGGTCCTGTAGAGATGACAGCAAAATGTACTTCCCCTTAAAAATGTGTCATTTAGTCACATTATTGGTCATTATAGTTTATACAAAATACAGCCTGGTACAAAATTACAGTTTGGTCTCTCTTGCTAATATCCCCGTTCATGACAACTGTTCTCCGAAGAAGTCTGTGCTGTAGTTTTTTGGTGAGTGAAATGCTAGTATTATCTGATGTATAAATAAGCACTAATTAGCAAGTATTGTGTCTGTGCTCACCATACCTGACTTATTAGTTTAGCTCATTCAGACACTTTAAGAAGTTAGCTGATCATTTTATTTGATAAGTACATTACAAACAGGCTTGTAGTTTGCTGGCCAAAAAGTTTACGTGAATGACGAATGTTCCTCTAACCAAGCTAGCTAGCTAGTGCTGGGGCTGGCTGGTAACTAAATGTATGCTATGCTAATAGTGCTGTGGTAATGGTAACATGCTTTGTGTTTACAGTCCATAATAGCCAAGACTTAACACTGTATGAGCTTTTTTGTCCTGAGGAAACTATTTAATTTTATAGCCCAAATAAAAACAATTCAGTGAACGGGTGAAGATAACGAGATAAAAAACATACAGCCACCAGTTTTCTGCTTCCTTGTCTGTACTGTAAAATATGTTATAACTCTGGACAAACCCCTGGTGACTATTGGGTGTCTTGATAAGCTTCAAGCTAACATGACAATATTCTCTAAAAACTAAACTAGGAACTAGATGTCCCCTTTGTGCTTTGCTTCTTACTGTGTAAATGAAGCTGCATACATGTTGATAGATATGTTGCATAGATATTTTCAACTGATATTCTAAGATTATTTTTCACATAAACACGAGAGCACTACCGTTGAACGTCAGAGTGTCTGCGTATCCCATTGTGTGAGTAGTAATTATCATATTGACATATCTATCATTTAATCCCTTACCTTCAGGTCATAGAACATGATGTCCCCCAGTGTCTGGTACACCCTAACGTAGTACAGTGTTTCCTCATCAAACAGCAGAGGTGTTGGACAGAGGGTCAGGGTTTTCAGGTAATAGTGTTCAGCCAGTTCATACTGATCCAGACAGTGGTACAAAGAGGCCAGACGATGGTAAGCCACTCGCTCATTCAGACACTGACCTATATTTACAACCACACACAGAGTTAGACACAGGTATTCTATTATAACACATAACTTCAAACTCTTCAGGATATCTGTAAATTCACTTATCAATTAGCATTTGTACTGCTGGTTCAGAGCAACACATACCAACAACTACTTGCCAGATTACCATGACATTTCATACTGTTATTTATGGTATTGTTTTAATTGTTTAAATGGCCAAAAACTAGTTGGTTGTTGTTGCCACATTTTTACTTTCACACAAGAAACTAAATGTAATCTGATGGGCATGAAATTAGCAAAGCATGGTCCCCAGAGGATGAACCAGCCAGGAACTTTCCTCTTGCACAAGATATCTAAAAAAGAAAAATTATGGATTTCCAATCAATCTGTTGAGCACATTCAGGCTCCAAAAGGGCGTAACCCTTTACATTTTCTTTTTGCCCCACCATCAGGATAAACTTGTCATTTTAAGTTCCACTGTTGGCAATTAGCAAAATCATCAGTGTGAAGTTTATTTCTGAAAACCTTACAATTGTGTACATTTTGTGGACTTCATTTGGCATGTTATTTATGTTCTCTTTGGCCCAGATGTCAAGGAACCATCGGACTTCTGCAGAAGTGAACTATACCACAGATATATTAAAATCTACTAAATGATGGCTTGTGAAAGCACCCAAAGTAGGTCTTTCTACATATACTCAATGTAGTACTGATGGATAACAGTAATTGGACCATGTCTTGTTTAAAACTAAGGGTAAATACAACCATAACTTTTAATCCTGAACTAACATAGAACATTCTAAACTTTGTGTTGGAGGTTTTCCGTACCCAGAGTTATACTGATGTCCAGTGCAGTCTGAGCAAATTCCACAGCTTCCTCATACAGCTTGAGACTGAGCATCAGTTCAGTCAACTTATTGCACAACCTGAGCCTGGAACGCACACAGCTGATCTTCACTGCAATGGGCAGAGCACGGTCCTACATGGTGATGCACAGAGATACACAATATTATAGTAGGCTTCTTATTTTCTTAGTTTTGACCATCATTCCTAATAATAATAGTAATACTGTTATAGCACAAAAACGCCATAGACTGTATATAAGAAGTGGACGTAGTCACGATGTCGTCAATCATTGGTTTGGTGGACTGCCTCGAGTTTGGCATTTTATCCGTGGCCAACGGTTTCCGGCCGTCCCCATCTTAATTTTTTGCAACCAGAAGTGACATGAAAGTAGCATCATTTGATCTTCTATACGATCAGACTTCTTTTTTCAACCGGAGGAGTCACCCCCTGCTCTAAAATATGGACAAATAGTCTTAACCTACATCAGAACTCACTGGGATTCATATAAAGGATGCAGCAATAATGATGATGACGGGAGTAGAAGTGATGGTTAATGGTGAGGTAAGGGTAAAGTAACATGTTTAAATATTTGTATCGGCCGTTTTATCCAGTCCATACTCTGTAGAAGGTGATAGCCTTGTCCCGCTCTTGGCTGCTGTTGAAGAAAATGTCTCCAGCAGCTTCCAGAAGCTTCAGGATGAACCCGGTGTCTCCGGTACTCAGAGCGACATCCTGAGCTGCCTGACAATGACAGAAACGAAAACACAGAGTTTTACTTTTCTTGGTTCCTACATGAAACTGCTCGTTTAGTAGATTGTGCCTGAACTGATAGACATGATCACAATAACTTTGATGTCTACACAGCTGCTCTCAGACCTGAACGTAAAGGTCCACGAGTTCAATCTGGTCCACCAGGTGGTAGATCTTTCCCGCTTGCAGCCAGCCGTACGCTTCCTTCTCCCGGCAGCCCAGGTCGATGGAAATACCCAGACTGGTCTTGGTGTAGTCGAGAGCTGCCCTGTAAGCCCTGAACACATTCAGAGATTTAGATTAGTCCTGTGGGAGCCACAGTGAATGTATTTATCTCTGTTTATATTTGTAGCCTCTATCAAATGTGACTACAGGTGGCAGTGCAGATTAGAGTGGCAGGTGAAGTGTCAAATGGTAAACTCAAACTTAAACTCATCAACACCTTCAAACTAACAGTGGAGGTTCCTTTTCAGCATGGTTGCATTTTGAAAACAAAGTCTACTAAAATGAAGTAGCTTTAAGGCTGACACTTTTGTGTACTCTCATTGGAAAAATATCAACATTGTATTTAGCTGTTTTATTGAAAAAGCCATCTTTGACAGGGGTATAGGATCTATTTCAGCTACACACACACAAACACACATCGCTATACTACAATCTTTGTGAGGAGGCTCATTGACATAATGCCCCTTACCCTACCCTAATCCTAATCTGAACCTTAAAAACATGTCTGAACCCTCAAACCCTTTGAAGAAGTGAGGACTGGCTAAAACGCCCTGTCTATACAAATGTCCTCACGCCCTGTCAAACACACATCGGTCCCCACAAAAACAAATGTACGGGTACACACACACACACACACACACACACACACACACACACACACACACACACACACACACACACACACACACACACACACACACACACACCTTTCTGTGCCCAGAGTGAGGTAGAGCTGGCTGATGGCTTCCAGGGCGTCTCCCTCCTGTCCTCGATCTCCTGTGTGTGTCAGCAGCTGGACCAGGTGCTGGCTGTAGATGATACACTGGGCCTGGTCTGGACTCTCACACCCATACATATGGCACAGGTGTCTGGTTGCAGTGAGCTGGCCTGGCAAGGAGTGGAAGTCCAGTCCAGTTCATTGATGGGAGCTCAAGTAATACAAAAGACACACAGTGTGTGACTTCCATACTTACAGTCTAACAGGTTGGCATTGATGGCCAGCAGCAGAGCCCATTCGAGGCACCCTTTCCCAAAGTCCAGCTGGTTCTGCTTCACATAGTGCTGACCCAGCTCCAGCAGCACTGTGATGAAGTTCGCCTCGTGGCCTTCTTCGTCCAGCTCAGAGAAGAGCTGCACCGCCTCGGTCAGGTGTCTCTGCGCCAGTCCTTTAGCTCCGCCCTTCAGACATAACAGCCCTTCACGAGGAAGAAGCAGAGTCATCTCAGAGAACTGAAGTTTATTGAAAGAATCATGTGTGAAGGGGAACAATACATGTTATATAAATAAGTGTATGAATGATACATAAACCAACCCTGAGAAAAAAACTCATTTTAAAGATATGTATTTTATAATTACAAACATTTTGAAGACACAACAGGTGGATAGATATTGCCATGAAACCTCCCCAGTGAATTACTTACATTAACATAATTTTTTGTAATTTTTTTTTATTCTGAAATGTGTTTAAAATATGCAAATGAGGCATCACCTAATTGTAACTTTTTGGTGAATTCAGGAGACATCTACAGACGCAAATAGACGTAGCAAAATAAACACCTCGCTGTGAGTTTTTCCTGATCCAATGTGAGGTCCCAGGACAGGGATGTTATGTGTACAGATTGTAAAGCCCTCCGAGGCAAACTTGTATTTGTGATGTTGGGCTATATAAAATAAACTGAATTTAATTGAATTGAACTAAGCAAAAATAGACCAAAACCTTGAAATTGACCAGTGCATGAAAACACTGTTTTTGCCGCTAGTGTCTCCCTTGCAGAAGCATATACTTTCTTACCCAGGTTAGCCTGAGCTACAGCCCAGTTTGGCATGTCTTCATACTCTTGGCAGATGTCCACAGCAGCCTGGTAGCTCTCTGCCGCCCTCCGGAGGTCACCCATGCATCGCAGCGCGACGCCGCGCATGTTGAGGACCACTCCTGTGTGTTATATCAAACATATTTACTTGAACTGTTATGAAACAGCGTGCTTTCAAATAAGTATTTGTCTCCCAACTAACACAATCTATTGTATTTCAATCAATCATACATCATACATCTTTAAAAAAGTTGACCAATTTCTTCTGTTCAAACATTAAATCCTACTGCAGCCAGTCAACATAATCCCAGAGGCACACATCATAATAAGTTGAGGCTTGAATCAGGAAGTAATTCAATTAACATTAATAACTGGCAATTAGTTGTTCAACTTTTTCACTTTCACAAACACATTAAGCCACAGAAACCCACCGACCTTCCTGACGGCTAGTGCAGTGCTCTGGCATGGAAGCGAGGACAGCGTCCAGGATATCCAAAGCAACATCCGGCTGCCTGTAGTCAATGTGAAGCCATGCCAGCCAGATGAGGGTACCGTTTCTCTCTGGGACGGAGATGGAGGGTCGCTGCGAGGGTGGATGCCTGACGATGAGAATGTGCATGTGTTCGATAGCGTGTCCAACCATTCTGTGCTTGCAAAAGAGTTGGCACAGACAAACGGTAAGCTGATGGCTCAAAACATGGTGCTGATCACTTCCTCCTCCTTGGACTTTGATAGAAGAGAGGGCTCGGTGTAAATATGGAGCCCCTTGAGGCGGGATGGTGGTTTCCTGTTCTGTGATCCCATTCAGTCTGTTGACATTGTCCAAAAGTAGAAGCATGCTGCTCAGGCAGTCCGTCAGTGTAGCAGAGGGCTGCTGAGAAGCTCTCCTGGCTGAACTGACACTGAGGTGGGGAAGTCGGAGTTCGCTGTAGAGCCTTCCCAGGGCGAGGTATTCATGACTGGGAGAGATGCCCCAGGTCCTTTGAGCTTCAGCGCAAAGAACAAGCAGTCTCTCAAGATAAGGAACAACTCGTACCCCTTCAGCACGAGTCCAGTGGTGCTTCGCCAATAGATGACAAGCCCGGGCCTCTGCCATCTTGTTGTGAGACAGAACAGCTTTCTTGAGGATGTATTTAAGAGAAGAGTTGTCCTCTAAGCATTCCAGGCAGTCAGGGATTCCCAATAGCAAGGCAACAAGTCTCTCTGTCAGAGCAAAGAAACTTTCGGTATTTTTCTGCAAAAGGTATATGGGGACCAGGTTGGAGTAGATGCTGGCCAACAGCCGGAGGTCCGCGAAGCCTTCTCGTGGCACGCTGAGGGCTTCCTCAAAGTACACCCGGGCCTGGCTGAACTTTGACCTTCCAGCACATAGCTTACCCAGCAGGAAGCACAAACGAGTCTGTGACCAAAGCAGTCGCTTCTTCCTGGCGGTTTCCCTGGCGACACCCAAGAAGGCGATCAGCTCGTCCTCGTTCTCGTGACCGGTGAAGGTAGAGGAGGCCAGGAGTTCAGGACTCAGTCCATACAGGGTAATAAACTCTATTTTGTAGTCTCGTCCCCCCAAGAAAGAGAAAAGTGGAACGAAGATTTCAGTGTTGTTGTCTCCTTCTACAACTGGGTGAACAGTGAAACAGGGAGGACTTGGGCTTTTTGCTTCTGGAGCCAAGACCGAGTCCGCTCGAGTCCCATTCACGCTCACTGTGGAAGGCAATGAGTCTCGTCCTCGATCGAGAAACCTCTGAATATTTGTCTTCATGTCAGTCTGCTGAGTATTAACTTTGCTTGAAGAGCTGACTGTAAAAGAGTAATTGTTGGAAAAAAGGATGACATACAGATGAAATAAACAACACATTTAAATGACATGTACCGCAGGTGCCAATACTTACGTGATGTTTTTTCCTCAGCGTCTTGGTCACTGATCATATCTGAGATTGAACAACACAAAGTGCAAGAAAGAGCAGAGACAGAATACGTGGTTTTTATAAGAAAATAACACATATGTTGTCATTTAGTTTGGATAACTAAGATGACACATCTGTATAAATCAGTGTGACCTATGAGTCCTTTCTGTCTCACCAAGTTTGTAGTTATGGCCAATATCATTTTGAGATTTCTTCTTCAATAAGGCATTTGTTTCTTCTATGACTTTGTCCTCTTGCAGACTGAAGAATGTCCCTTCCTCTCCATCCAGAAAAATATCTGCTGAGCTGGAAGAATAAGAGTAGAATAAGTTACAGTATTTACATATGCTCTATTGTAAAACTATCTTACACTGTAATGTTGGCGATATACTCACTCATTAATGTCAGTGTACGGTTCCACCAGGCTCGTCTTGACCAGACCCACTTCTCCTGTCGCTTCCTTCCTCCCTGTGAACCAATCAAAACAAGACACCAGAAGTCCCACGATGATGATGTGATCACCGGGGGCCACGCTCAGCTCATCAGGGCCCTCAGCATCATACTCCACTGTGGCCAGACAGGTTCCTCTGGCTTATTAACAGAGGAGGAGGAAAATATGAGACTAGATGTCCTACAACTTTCAGTCCACACTGACCATTTTACTGCACTTACCAAACTGTAGAGGGAAGTCACAGGAGGGTTTCCCATCACCAACTAAAGTGCTCTCTGCACAGGATTTGAGAAACCATCTGTGGACAGATTGGATTATGTGAGCGCCTCATATCTTCACCTGTCGGGTCTCAGACCAGAGACCAGCCCTGTGTGTGGACGGGACTTACTGATGAAACGGGACCACCGGCTCGAGGCCGGGTTTGGGGGCGGTGCCTCGGGCTCCATCGGCCAAGCAGAGGACGGTCCACCCCGAGCCCAGGAAGGGAGGCTCAAACTGTGCTATGTCTCCCTGCTCCAGGTACAGGTCACCTCCAGAGGTGGAGCTGTCAAACATCTGGTTGGTGCTACAACTAGCAAACAATGAACCTGAGGACACGCAAGAGTGTGTGTGTGCATGTGAAATGTCAGCATGCCAAATATTCAGATATTTATTATTTGTCAGTTATTTACTAGATCATTTTGAGGTATTCAAGTACTACCCTACTGCTTTCTGTCGTAATATAATTAGTCAAGCTGGCAGTGTGCATCTAACTAGTCATGCTATGTGTAGTCGGATGAGGAGAGAGAGAAAAATAGAGACCAAATATGCACACAAAACCTTTATTTCATGTGGACATGACTGATATGTTACAACCACAGAGAGTCTTCCTCATGTCA
Organism: Myoxocephalus aenaeus; assembly: GCA_038501785.1. NCBI lineage: Eukaryota > Metazoa > Chordata > Actinopteri > Perciformes > Cottidae > Myoxocephalus > Myoxocephalus aenaeus. The sequence continues at coordinate 2,288,752 of JBAMJR010000189.1, forward strand.
ATGTCAAGACGTGAACACTCCTGTATTTCATTGATAATTAATGATAAAACATCTCAGCCTGAATGAGTCATCTGATACAAGACATTCCCAGAAAGATAAGAGACTGATTTGTCCACTAATCTCATCGTCTTCATGAGTTTTAAGAGACTCGGATGCAAAGTTTAAGGACCCTGTAACATGCTGACACTCTTTATATTTACTACAAACGTACTTATTTTAACCCAAATCATTTCTCACCACACAGTAAATCAGTCAGAGTAATTTTTACTCAAATTGGAGAGAAAAATGTACCCTAAAAAATATAACATTTGGTCCCAGTCTAAATAGAGTAAAATCTACTCTTGCCTCAGAGTTAATAATTCTGAGTGTTTATATTTAACTCTACATGATGATAATTTACTAGAATTCTGTAATGTAATGGTACTATTTAATAGACATACAGAGCGGAGTGATCTGTGTGTGATATCGGAGGGGGACGTGTTCGGTCCGCAGTCCGCTGTCGGAGTTATACGAACCTGTCAGTGACAGTCTCGGTGTTGTGCTAATGTTAAGATAATAAAGCTAGCCGAAGATTCAACGGTCTCCTAAGCTTATTATACACTAGGGTGACCAGATTTGAGTTTGTGAAAAAGAGGACACTTCGTTCCGGGGGGGGGGGGGGGGGGGGGGGGAGAGAGGGGGGGGGGAGGAGGAGAGAGAGGAGGAGGCCACTTCATCGCGGGGTGGTAGCAGTAGTGTATAAGCATGCCGTGAACTTACATTTATGTTGAGATCGGTCGACCAATGACAGTTCTCTCTACAGTCAGAACTTGCGCAAGAAGGTGGAACGTGAGGGAGATACCATTTCCAAAACTTGTAAGGGGGTAATAACTATTTTCCCGGACGTACCATTTCCAAAACTTGTAAGGGGGTAATAACTATTTTCCCCGACGTAGCAAAATCCCGGACGTTTTTGGAATCCCTGCCGGACGCTTTTTTTAGGTCTTGAAAAGAGGACATGTCCGGGAAAAAGAGGACGTCTGGTCACCCTATTATACACGTAATACTACATGGTGTCAGAAGATGGCGAAATTCCCACCTCCAGAAAACTTTGACTTCTCTCGCCCGGATCAGTGGCCGGAATGGCGCCAGAGGTTTCATCGCTTCAGGATAGCAACAAAACTCAATAAAGAACCGGGAGAAGTACAGGTCTGTACGCTTCTCTACTCGTTGGGGAAAGAAGCCGAAAATGTTTTCAAAACGTTTACGTTTTTGGAAGCGCTCGAGGAAGATGAAGATGATTATGGGACTGTAATGGCGAAACTGGACAGTTATTTTGTACCGAAGGTGAATATGATTCACGAAAGAGCACGTTTCCATCAGCGCACTCAAAAGCACGGAGAAACCGCGGAGGAGTATATCAGAAGCCTGTATGAGCTAGCTGATACCTGTGCATTCGCAGATGTGAAAGATGAAAATATCCGGGACAGGTTAGTCATAGGGATATTAGATAAAGAGCTATCAGCGAAGCTACAGCTAATGCCAGACTTGACGCTCAATAAAGCCGTAGAGCTAGTGAGGCAGTCTGAGCAAGTAAAAGGGCATATTAGCCAGCAGGGAGCTAATGCTAACTGTTCTCAAGTGAGTGAAGTAGCTTACAAGCAGCGTGTGCAATATAATGGGAAACGGAGCAACGGAAACTGGCAGACAAAAGGGACCAGAGAGAAACAAGGTGTTAACAATAAGGGACAGAAATGTTCTAGATGTGGCAGAGTGCATGCTAAAGAAGACAAATGTGCTGCACGTGATGCAGAATGCCACAAGTGTAAGAAGCTACATTTTGCAGCAGTATGCCGTTCCCGCGTGATCAACGAGGTCACTGCACCCTACGAGGGAGGAGACGGAAGACACGTTCAATTCCTGGGGGAAATTACAGATGTGGACGACTCAAACAAGGCATGGACGGTAAAACTGCCGGTGCAAGATATTAAAATTAACGTGATCAAGGGGCAACATGGCAGCAACTTGCTGAGCCGTAATGTAGCTATCGCTATGGGCTTAGTCAAGCGAATAGAAGAAATTAAAAGCACAGAGCATTTGAGTGATGCCAGCCCAGCAGACATAGGCAGGCTGAAGATAAAGCCCATCAAAATCAGACTGCAGGAGGACGCTGTACCTACAGTGTGACTACGTCAAGACGTGTGTCAGTGCCTATTCTCTCTAAAGTAAAACAAGAACTGGACCACATGGTAGCCAGTGGTGTGATAGAGCCAATCAAAGAGCCCACAGAGTGGTGTGCTCCGATGGTTGCTGTACCCAAGAAGAACAAAGAGCGGCTAAGGATTTGTGTTGATCTAAAACGCCTGAATAAAGCAGTGAAGAGGGAGAAGTTTATTCTGCCCACCATATATGACATCCTACCTAAACTCACAGGCGCAAAGGTGTTTTCCCTTTTAGACGCAGCAAGTGGTTTCTGGCAGATACCACTAGACAAAGAGAGTGCCAAACTCACTACCTTCATAACTCCCTTTGGAAGGTATTTCTTTAATAGACTGCCATTTGGAATCACAAGTGCACCAGAAATCTTTCAACGTGAAATGACCGAGCTCTTGAAGGATCAAGAAGGCCTGGCGGTTTACATGGACGACATCCTCATTTATGCAGACTCAGAAGAAGTCCATGAAGTGAGACTCCAAAAGACTCTGGACACGCTGGAGAAGGCTGGTTTGAAGCTAAACCACGACAAATGTATCCTGCGCCAGCGACAACTCAAATACCTTGGACACTACGTTGATGAGCATGGCATTCGGCCAGATGAGGCTAAGGTCAAGGCTATCACTCAACTAGAGCCACCAAACAATGTCACTGATCTGAGAAGGATCCTGGGTATGATACACTACTTAGGCAGGTACCGGCCAAACCTGTCTGAGGTCACCAAACCCCTCAACGACCTACTCAAAAACGACGTGACATGGGCATGGAGTGCAGTGCAGGAGGAGGCCCTCAAGAAGGTAAAACAACTCATCACAGAGTCACCTGTCCTAGCATTCTACGATGTGAGTAAGCCTACCATTATCAGTGCAGATGCTAGTAGCTATGACTTAGGTGGAGTCCTGCTTCAGAAACATGATGAACAGTTAAAACCAGTAGCGTTTTGTTCGAGAACACTCACCAATGCTGAGCAGCGCTATGCACAAATTGAAAAAGAGTGTCTCGCTGCAGTGTGGGCCTGTGAGAAGTTTTCCAGGTACCTCTATGGATTAGATTCCTTTACTCTACAGAGTGATCACAAGCCACTTATTCCCTTGATAAACTGTAAAGATCTGGACACGGTTCCTATGAGGTGTCAGAGACTTTTACTACGTATGATGCGTTACAACCATACAGCCGTGTATGTGCCGGGGAAACAACTTATCATAGCAGATACACTGTCTAGACATCCCCAGGCTGCTGTCATACAGGAAATCTCGGAGCTGACCAGTGAAATAGAAGCCTATGCGAAAGCAATCCACGAGTCATGGCCCATTTCACCCACCAATCTCGACATGGTCAAACAGCAGACCCTACAGGACGCAGAACTGCAGATGGTTCAACACTATGTGACGTCGGGATGGCCCAAGTATGCTGTTAAGGTGCCTGATAAGGTAAAAGACTACTACACTTTCAGACATCACCTCACAGTTTCAGAAGGACTGGTGCTGTATAATGATAGAATAGTAGTGCCACGAATGATGCGGTCTGAAATATTACAGCGCATACATGATGGACATCAGGGCATAGTGAAGTGCCGGGAGCGGGCTAGGTGTAGTGTGTGGTGGCCTGGAGTAAGCAAGCACATCCAGGATGCTGTCAGTACATGTAAGGACTGTCAGGAGTCCAAGCCGACCCAGAAGAAAGAACCTCTGATCACTACCCCGCTACCCAGTCGCCCATGGGAAAGAGTAGCAGCCGACATATGTGAGCTGAACAAACAGAACTACTTAGTAGTTGTAGACTATTTTTCACGATATATAGAAATAGCCTACCTCAATGACATGTCAGGTGAAACCACGAGAGCTAAGCTGAAGAACATCTTTGCTAGATGGGGGTGCCCAAATGAACTAGTCACAGACAATGGTCCCCAATTTTCTGGCAGAGCTTTCGTGCAGTTCTCTAAGGACTATGATTTCAGACATATCACTTCCAGCCCTCACTACCCTCAAGCAAACGGTGAGGCAGAAAGAGCTGTGCAGACAGCCAAACGGATCTTGAAACAAACTGACCTGTTCTTAGTCCTTTTGGTCTACAGAGCGACCCCGCTTCAAGCCACAGGTGTGAGCCCAGCTCAGCTGATGCTTGGAAGGCAAATCCGTACCACAGTACCTACACTGGAGGCTAATCTCCAACCGGGATGGCCAGACCTCCACAAAGTGAGACAGAGCGATGAGAGGATGAAACAGAGCTACAGACGGACCTACAACGACAAGAATAACGTCAGAACTCTACCAGACCTTCAGCCTGGAACCAGCGTTGCTGTGAAGCTGGATAATGAAAGAGGCTGGACAAAGTCTGCTTCGGTCCTAAAGCAAGGTGACACACCAAGGTCATACCTAGTACAGACGGATAAAGGAGTACTGCGCTGAAGGGACGGATGTATAGTGAACGATGGAGACTTGAACTCATCTGGTTCTGATGCAGAAACATCTCCAGAAACATCTCCAGTTACTATGACACAGACTTCAACGCGCACAACCTCCAGCGGCAGAGTTGTAAAACCACCAGACCGATACGGAGAGTATGTTCAGTAGTTAGGACGTAGCCTGCATCATGTGGCAGAATAATCCACTGCAGCTATGTTGGTGACTGGTAGTCCACCCAGATCCCAATAGTTCAGGTTTATGTTGAATAACTGTTTAGTTAACAATAAAAATATATAAAACTGTTAAGTTTAAATCCTGAAGAGATTTTGAAAGTAAATGTATGTTGTTATGAAACTGTGTTACTTAATAGAACATTTGTTCTGAGTTACAAAGAACAGTTAGTCATGCAGAAGATGTTGACAGATGATATTGTGCCTTTTTGCAGCATGTCTTAAATGACTCAAAGAAAGGGTGATGTAATGTAATGGTACTATTTAATAGACATACAGAGCGGAGTGATCTGTGTGTGATATCGGAGGGGGACGTGTTCGGTCCGCAGTCCGCTGTCGGAGTTATACGAACCTGTCAGTGACAGTCTCGGTGTTGTGCTAATGTTAAGATAATGAAGCTAGCCGAAGATTCAACGGTCTCCTAAGCTTATTATACACGTAACACTACAAACCGTCAGCTCGTTCCAACGTAGCGAGAAGTTTCAGGGCGGAGGAAACGGAACTTAAGGAACCGTCGTGGGCGTGGTCACGCTGTTTTACTCGAATAGATTTTATTGTTAATATTTGCTCCTACTCTACTGGTTACGGCTAGTAATTACGCTCCAAAATGATGAACTATTACTACTTTAGCGGAAAATAATAGTAACTCCGTAAAAATTACTCCAACGTTTTTCCTGTGCACTTTAAGGGAATTGAAGTAAAATGATCATGTTTTCCGCTTCCTCCCCCTTGTATCAGCCGCTGTTGGTGCTTACTATTAGAACTCAAGGAAGGATGCATGTGCAGGAGGGCGGCTCAGCACACCTTTGAATTGCAGAGCAACTCAAAAGACTGAATCCCTTCATACCTTCCTGCATGAGGATGCCTTTGTAGAGCAGGTTGAGAGTGTCCTCCTGAACGGAAACCTCGATGGCCACGTCCTCCTCCAAAGAGCTGAGCCAGAACTTCTGGTCCCACAACAGATTCTCCATGCACTGACCCAGGAAACCTGGAGAGGAGATGTGAATGAGTCCACTGAGTTCTAAACCGTAACCTCTGGCGTCAGCTCTAAATAATACAATGATTATCTTTTGCTTGTATTGCCTTATTGCAAATATTTAAGTTGAAATCCCACTGTTAGGGACTACAACTACTACTGCATTCCAAACCTACCTATTGTGTAATATGTGGTGAACTTCCATATTTCCTCAAATGTTTTGAATGACACAAAAATAACTTTCTCTTCACTGTTGATGGAGATGAGATGAGTAGACAGCTCCTGTAGACAGAGGGAAAAGAAAAGATTATTCATTAAATATTTACACTTTTAAAAAGAAAGTTTTAAACTTCACCCTCAAGTTTTTTAATCATTTTTATAATATTTTTGTCATATTTATCTTTCTATAAAATGACGTGTATTTTTCCATATGAAAGAAAACAATATATGTTAATTATTCAGCAGTTTTTCTGGACTTTGAGACTTCGAGATTCCTGAAGCAAATGGATGAATCAAAGTGAAGAACCTGTAACTTCTAAAAGGATATTTATATATATGTATTGAAAATAGTTATTTTTGTTTTATTTTTGTAAGTCAAAACATAACTAATATAACAACATAACTACTTTCAACACAAAACTTTAAGCTGCTTGAATTCTGACTACTAGAATGCAGAACAGCAAACCATGCAGACAGCTTTTACAACTGGATTCATTCATAATTAATGGAGGAAGTGGACTTTTGTACTGCTTCAAATGCCAGGTGTGTGTGTGTGTGTGTGTGTGTGTGTGTGTGTGTGTGTGTGTGTGTGTGTGTGTGTGTGTGTGTGTGTGTGTGTGTGAGTGTGAGTGTGCGTGTGCGTGTGTCAGCAGCCGTACCGTGAACAGAGCGTTGACCTCGGTGCTGTCAGCTTGCAGAGTGCGCAGTTTCCCTCTCAGCATTTCCTGGAACTCCTCGTCTGCAGGAAGGCGCTCCGGACCCCCGACCACCTCCAGCAGCAGCGGCAGAGCTGGACACACGGCACACCATCACCACGTGGACCGCACCGCGTTTGTCCTCTGGTCACTTTGCATTGCATGAGAAGATCACACAGCGTGTAACAGTGGATTTGGGGAGTTATACCGAAGTCAGGAAGTGGATCATAACTCACTTTATTGAACTGACTTGACATCCACTTCACTTAAACACACATTATGTTATTTTCTGCAGCTAAAGGTCTCTCAATCAAAACAAAAAGTTTGGTGATGTGGGGAAGTGTAGCGTGGGATCATGGGAGTTGCAGATGTTTTTACCATGAGGTCTCTGCCTCTCCAAAACAAACGGACCTGCTGGTTCAAACCGGTAAAAAAAAAACTGAACTTCACGGATATCGTAAGTTTAATACGTCCGATGTCTATAATCCTTCATAAAGTTAAAAACCACCACGATCTACACAGTGAATGATAAAAAACCTGGCTTCAGACTAGATAAAAAGTCAACTTATGATCAGCTTCCGGCAGACAACCACAGCACATGACTAAAGGTCAGATATGGGCGAGCGAATGAAACGCACCGCTACCTTCATTAAAAATGACAGATTTCTCTGGTTTGAAAATTGTTGGAATCATTTGGGACAACTCAACAAAATATATACGTTCTCGTCTTTTTCAGACTTTTCAATGTGTTACACACTAAACCTTTAACTTGCAGAAGCCTAAAATACAGATTGGTTTCTTTTATCGGGTCGCCTGCAGCAGCCTTCGTGAGTCCAGTCATGTACTACGTTCCTGACCACCAGCCGTTAGAGGACTCTACCTCTCTGTGTTAATGTTTGAGTGAGCTGAGCAGTTTCTGCTGCTTTGGTGAAAACACTTAACTGGTGCAATAAAATAAGATACACAATTATAATTACATATAATAGTGTTGGAAGGAAAAGAAGTTCTGGTATGTGTAGAACTGAGTTTTACTTGTAAAATGGTCTGAAACTAGGTTGTCCTTTATCCCCTAGGCTACGATAGAGATTCACAAAGACAGAAAGTAGGATTATTGCAAAAGAATCAATGATTTGCACCACATTTAACATCCTTGTTGTGTGGTGTGTTTGATGCGTGCTGAGACGGATGTTGGGGTTTGACACTGAGCTCCTTTTGAACTCATCTAGTGATCTAAATTGATGACGGCAGTGAGACCATCTCACAGATTAATAAGTGACATCAGAGAAATGTACAGGTTCAAGGTATAAAAAATCTCCCACATGACTTCCCACTGAGGGCCGGTCATGTGTTCTCTTATGACTCATCGAGGCGGACAGTATAACTAAAAGAAATATTTTATGAGGGATTTCTTTACCAGGAAGGGTAGCAGTGTTCATGTTTACAATGTTTACTGAGGGAATACATCAAGAGAAGTAGAGTCATTTTCTATAGACTTCTATACAACCAGAGGAGTCGCCCCCTGTGGCCAATAGAGAGCTTGCAGCTTTAAGGCACTTCCACATTAGTTTCACTTTTCAGAACCGGAGGTTGCTCCCTGATTTAACAAGACAGATATTTTTTAATTGGTTCAGTATCGAGAGAGAACGCTGCAGACGGCAGACTCTAAACGGGCTGCAATACAAGCCTTGCATGCAATGCACACTTTCTATGTGCATCCACTAAAAGTCTTTGGCACTGTGGATTAGTGGTAGAGCGGGGTCGTCCTTCAATCAGAGGATCGGCGGTTCAATCTTCTCGAGTGAGACGCTTAACCCCAAATTGCTCCCGCAGGCTACGCTGTGTGAATGTTGTATGAATGCTAATTTGAATCCTGCCAAATGGTTACAGCCCATGTCACGTGTCGCTGGATCGATTCCAACTGCGGAATCCTTGTTGCCCGTCTCACCTCACGTTCCCAGTTTGCCTCTACACTTTCATCCTTCCAATGAAGGCGCAAAAAGACATTCATCTCATGATTCAAAAGAATCATCTCAAACAGAAGAACATGAAGTTACCCGTTGGGACGTTCTCCTCACTCGACAAAGTTCTCCTCAGACTTGAAGAATCCCTGGCGAAGCCACGCACTGTGAAGAACATGAAGAGGCTTACTTTCATTTCAAGTACTATTACAGATCTCCCAACATTTGGTGAGATCTTGACCGTACATCCATAAATTTACCCAAAAATATATTTAAATATTCATAAATTCTGGATTTTTCAATGAGGGGATGACATTTTTATATTTTTAGAACAGAGTAATTTAACCTCATTATAACTGTATACAGTCCAGTATGTGTCTTAAAACATGTCTGGAGGGGATTTTTAAGATATTATTGTGTGTCATGCTAATTTGGTCCATTAGTTTCCCATAAAAACTACTTAAGCAATGGAGATATAATGCATTCATCTATATCACCATTTTAATTAAAATAAAAGAAGACATTACAGATAACTGTTTTAATAGAATAATATATTATATGATATAATGATATACTTTCATATAAATATTAGGCCACGGCTTCATAATGACTTTTATAATTTGGTACATTGAGACATTGATATCCTATTGCTGTGGCTCTGAAGTTCTGTGGAAGTATTAGAACAAGCAGCCTCGTACCTCTTCTGCCGGGTCGGTTGGGTTTCTCCGCCACCTGCCGGTGCTGCTGGCCGTCTGTGGAGCTCTTTCTCCGGGGCCCGCTGTCTCGGTCCGAGCGGGCCGACATGTCCAATAGAACCGCGCAGTCTCCCGCGCTCCCGGTGACAGTCAGCGGCTCAGCATCACATGCTCAGTGCGCGGGCGGACAACGAAAGTCCGCTAAGTATTGAGACACGTCAAGCACACTATAGTGAGCGTCCGGGGGGTTCCTTTCAAAATAAAAGTCACTTCAATAAAAAAATATAATAAACAAATTTACCTCGACTGACCTCTATATCAGTGGTTTGTGCACATATAAGTCTGAGGTTCCACAAAACAAAAGTATAACAAATAAATGAATTGCACATGGAGATCAAAATTGAAACACCCGTCTTTAGAGGATAATATAAAATTAACAAGTTTGACAAGGAGATTTTTTTCATATATTCTCCAAATAATGTTCTTGTATCTGTATTAATGAAATTGCTAGATGTATTCAATTCACACTGTTACGTATTTATTGGGGTTTGCATTGGTGGAAGTTGATATTTTGGCCTCTTCTTATTCACCTAATTTGTTATTTTATTTACTTATTTGTATCTTTATGTATTTGTTCAGTATTTCTTATGAAGCTGGCCATGAACTTAAGTGCAACATGGGTTTTTGGCAGCAGCAGTTTTGTGTGTGCTGTAACGGGACGTTTCCTGCATTACTCCGGTTAACTTGACTCAAACACTTTTCTGTCATGGGCCTGAACACTTATCAAATGTATCAAATTCAATCCGTTTGTGATATTTCTTCTTGTTTGTTTTTTCATTCATATATCTGCATAGCCATTTAAATAACAAGATCTTTACTTGAATGGAGATTCAAGTATGAAAACGTTCCTACAATCCTTCCTCACAATTCAAGTGTCAGCTTTCAAGTTAATAATCACTCACTGAACAAATACAGCTCAATCTCTAAATGGGTCTGACGGGGGACTCAGGGCTACATTTTATTTATGCTCCTCCATAAAGACCAGCTGGAATAATGTCCTATATAACCTTGTATTTTCTTACTTTTTCTATCCTAAAAGTTCCCCCCAAAGTTTGCCTCTCTGTTTGGTTGTTGTATGGGGGCTGGGGTGAGCATTCGATCCAGAGTGAGTGAGTGAGTGAGTGTGTGAGTGAGTGAGTGAGTGAGTGAGTGAGTGAGTGAGTGAGTGAGTGAGTGAGTGAGTGAGTGTGTGTGGTGTATGTGTGTGTGTGTGTGTGTGTGTGTGTGTGTGTGTGTGTGTGTGTGTGTGTGTGTGTGTGTGTGTGTGTGTGTGTGCGTGTGCGTGTGTGTGTTTTCCCCTCAAACATCCAGGAACAGACTCAGCATTTCCTTTCCTCCAGTCAGTTCCTCTGTCAGCTCATTGCAGTGAGCAGCAGCGGCTGGAGCGTTTAGAACAGCAGCTAAAGACAATCACAGGGACAATCACGAGCTACACGATGGCTCAGCATCATAAAATACTTACACACTTTATTACACTTTTACTCCACACAGTTGTCAGATGACTACGTGGTGTAAAGTCTTTAGTATCCCTCAAAGTAGGATCCCTGCTTTACTTGTTAGACACAAAGCAATAAGGTGAACTTCCAATGACTTTACAAATGGATCATTTACTTAAAACCTGATAAGCCCTAGGGTCCCCTAATTAGGGGACCCTATGTGTTCTACAGCTCATATGACCTTGATATGAATACCAGACCCTATTGTCCTTGATCTCTAACACATCCGCAAGTCCTTGCCTTTAAAAAAAAAAAGCCACCGGCGGAGTGTAGCTTAAGATACTGGATGTATACGACAACGCTCACTACGCGAACCACCGTGCTGGACCACGTGGTTGCGCATAGGCTTCCTCGAGCCTCCAAAGCACGGTGGAACTTCCAGAGTCGCGCTGTAAACACTGTGTACGAGCACAAGGATGACCTCCTAAAGTGTTTCCAGACCATCAGAGACTCTGGGAACTGTCAGAGAGGCAGGGGGCTTTGTGAGGATGCTTGAAGACAATACTTTCTGTTTTTTTCTGGCATTGTTCCACAAGATCATGCTATTCAACCAGCTGCAGAAGAGGAACATCGACCCTGTCTTCATTAAAGGACTTGTCCAGAGGTTCACAGACAGCATTAAAACAATCTGGTAAATAACTATATTTACTACTAGCTGATAAAGCTTTTGTTGTTAGAAAGATGAGTTGTTCACGTCAAACAATCTGTAAAAGCCTAAATGGGCCTAGTCATCAAAGTGAATGATTATGATAGAAAACATCACAATATTTGTTTAAATATTTTAAAAGGAAAAAATATCAGATTTCTATAAAAATGCAGGTAGTTATTAAACACAATTTGTAATAACATGCTTATTCAAGTGTCCACCAAGTACATTTCTAGAAGAGGCCTAGTTGTTTTTGAAGATGGCAAGTTAAACTCTATTTTTTGGACCAGGGCCTCCATTTCCTCTCTGTGTGGGGACAGTGGATCTGACCAGCAGCAGCAGCCCAAAAAGCACAGGATGCTGGGACCAGCAGAGGCATACATTGTGATGTAGTTGTCAATATAAATACTTTCTACACTCACACGCACACATACTATGTGGGTGTGTATGCACAGCACATGCTAATTACAGAAGTAATCAAATATTCTATAACATAGTCGACTGTTTTCTGAAAAGGGGAGGACAAGCTGGTAACTGACCGTCTGATACATTTTGATGATGTAGTTATAATTTCCCATCATCTAAAGTTATTTGTAAGATTTTACATACTTTGTATTTTTTGAAATACTTGACTTGGACATAAGGATGTGTTCAATCAAAATCACTTTCATCAAAATAGCTTTATTGCAAATTTATGTTGATTTATCTTTTACAGATATATGTGATTCCATCCTGATGCAAGACAAGGAGCAGTTGTTCTTCACCCAGCACCTCGTCAGCGCAACACTGTTGCATGGAGAGTTGTTCCCACAACACAGTGTGAAGTTCCCTGAGTCGGTGCGTGAAAAAACAGTGGAGGCATACCCCATGTTGAACCAGGCCAAGCTCAAAACAGAACTGTCCCTCATCTATGAGTTCAAGGCTTGCAGTGGTGCAGTGCCTATGTACCAGTTTTTCATGGAGAATAACCTTCAATATATATATGATATTTTATTATAATATATTCATGATATTTATATTGTATATTTATGATTATATTATATGGTATTTATATACCATATTATACTGAATATTATTATATGATATATATATATATATATATATATATATATATATATATATATATATATATATATATTAGTGCTGTCATATTAGCGCGTTATTAACAGCGTTAACGCAAACCAATTTTAACGCATTTTAATTCTAATTTTTTTCTCACGAGCACCACGCCGGATGTAGCTCAACCGGAAGCAAAACAATAGGCACGCCGTTTGGGCTTGGAAGCTAGGCTAACGTTACGGTTTGAAATGAATGAATGGTGAGCGCGATACGGCAAAATGAATGATAAGACGCTAATGAATGGAAAGTTTACTTTCAAATAGTTGTCAGATGGTTCCCTTGACAAGACCAAAGTGGTATGTGCCATTTGTCATTGTGAACTGAGCTATCATCGTAGCCTATCCAGTCTGAAATACCACTTGATGGCCAAGCACACAGCTGATGCTAACTCTGCGCCCCCTCGTCATAGCAGACAAGAATGGATGACTTCGGACAGAAACACATGGACACCACAACGAAGAACAAACTTATTGCAGCCATAGCTAAATGGGTGGCTACTGCGTGTAGGCCTGTTAACATTGTGGAGGACGAGGGTCTAGCTGATATCATACGCATCGCATCCAACGACAGGACCTACGAATTGCCTTCGAGAGCCTGACTGCTATGTTCACCTCTCTCTCTCTCTCTCTCTCTCTTAAGCCCTTGTTTACCTGAAATATGCACTTTATCATTTTATTTTGTAAACCCTTGTTTACCTGATAACTGCAAACTTGTTGGTTTATTAGAAAGTGAGAAACAAACCAGTATTAATAGATCTGGAACTTTATTTATTATCAAACAAAGATGATGAACACGTGCAAACAGGAATGTTCACAACCATACAACCAAGAAGATATTGTATTAATGGAGTATAATTGAGCTATAAAACACAAGAAATAATGTACAATAAATAACACGCCATAAATGCAATACAACCGCACTGCTTTTACTTTGAAGGCGATTTACGTATGCGTGCGCGACCTTAGCGACCGGCTTGTTGCCAACAGACTGACGGGAAAGCACGTCTTGTTCTGCAGTTTCTGTCCTCAGCGAGCAGCGGGTACTGTCGCAAGCAGCTCCGCCTCACAGAGCATTAATCGCGCATGCGCAAAGCCGCCGCTGAGATACCTGACAGCCAGTGGCGGCCGGCCAATAGAGGGCCGCGGGGCCTGGCCCCACCCACCTTGAGCCAGAAAAAAAAAAAAAAAAAAAAAAACCATTATTTATAATTTTAATTATAAAAAATTTATAAAAATATTAATAACTTATACTAATTGTCAATATTTATGTGTTTGAGCTATGGAATGTACCCAGTAATATTTGTAAAATAGGATATCTGCGCTAAATATCTGCTTTTCCTGCTCGTCCTCTCTGCTCTGAGCTGCTCATGCACTTCTCTGCTGGTCTCTAATGCTCGTGCACATGCCGGGGCCACGAAGCATTTGGCCCAAGAAAGTCGGGTCTAATACGCAGTTTAGCCAATCACTGATTAAAGATATAAATGATGGACATATCATTTATCCAATCCGCGCCCTAAAAAGGACTTCTGCGGGGCCAGGCCCCGGGTGCGCGTTCACAGCTAGTCTCTCGTTCTCGTCTCGCGTGTTCTCGTTCTCTTCGCTTGTATTCTCGTCTGCCCGTCTCTCTCAGCGCCATTTTAACGTCATGACAATGGAGCCCTAAGACTCAAGCCTAACTAGATCAAATATCTCCTCCAAGACTTGGACTGCATGCTGCTGTTGGTTATAAGGGATTACATTCTGGAGGAAGTAAAGAACGCTGATTTGTATCGCCAAGTGGACGAGAAGAGTCAACTGATATTTCCAGCTGATGCTCATGCTAAGCTACATCGGCGCTAACGGTACATCACTATCCAGAACGCCACGGACACCATAGGTCCAGCGCTTATGACGGGCTGCTGTAATGAGGGGAGCCACAGTGCAGCTTTATTCCTGACATTGCCCTCCGGAACTAAGCAGCGGCGACGGGGAGGGAGAGGCCAGGGCTACCGTTAGCTAGCGGGCCAACGTGCTACCGTTAGCTAGCGGACTAACGTGCTACCATTAGCTAGCGGACTAATGTTAGCCCGCTAGCACTGCTACACAAAGAGAAAACGGTTGTTTAGTTACAGACGGAACAACATCATCCTAAATGTGGACATGCTATTCAACCAGCTGCAGAAGAGGAACATCGACCCTGCTTCATTAAAGGTATTAAACTATACTGTAACGGACTGAGTGACATGTCATGTTAACCTGTTATGTTTAAAGTGTTATTGTGTTTACAGGAAGAAGTTGTTCTAGATAAGATTACTGTTTATTGTAATTACTGGGTTCAGGAGGTCAGTGAATGTCTCATGAGCTGTGTAGCTTGTAGCTTGTCTACCTATGAGCTACCTGTGATCGGCAGAGCGAGTGAGGTGGGTTGTTGTTGTTGTTGTTGTGGAGCCTGTGGAGAGGAGGCTATGACCGGGAGCAGAGTGACTCATTTTACGAAGTTTTGACTGTTGTTCTGGGCTAGGCTACGGCCCACAGTAGCCTGTTCTGTTGTTAGCGAATATATTGCAGTGGGTACGGAAAGTATTCAGACCCCTTTACATTTTTCACTCTTTGTTTCATTGCAGCCATTTGATAAAAGCAAAAAAGTTCATTTTATTTCTCATTAATGTATACTCAGCACCCCATCTTGACAGAAAAAAACTGAAATGTAGAAATGTTTGCAAATTTATTAAAAAAGAAAAACTGAAATATCACATGGTCACAAGTATTCAGACCCTTTGCTGTGACACTCATATTTAACTCACATGCTGTCCATTTCTTCTGATCCTCCTTGAGATGGTTCTACTCCATCATTGGAGTCCAGCTTTGTTTAATTAAACTGATTGGACTTGATTAGGAAAGGCACACACCTGTCTATAGAAGACCTTACAGCTCACAGTGCATGTCAGAGCAAATGAGAATCATGAGGTCGAAGGAACTGCCCAAGGAGCTCAGAGACAGAATTGTGGCAAGGCACAGATCTGGCCAAGGTTACAAACTAATTTCTGCGGCACTCAAGGTTCCTAAGAGCACAGTGGCCTCCATAATCCTTAAATGGAAGAAGTTTGGGACGACCAGAACTCTTCCTAGACCTGGCCGTCCAGCCAAACTGAGCGTTCGTGGGAGAAGAGCCTTGGTGAGAGGTAAAGAAGAACCCAAAGATCACTGTGGCTGAGCTCCAGAGATGCATTAGGGAGATGGGAGAACGTTCCACAAAGTCAACTATCACTGCAGCCCTCCACCAGTCGGGGCTTTATGGCAGAGTGGCCCGACGGAAGCCTCTCCTCCGTGCAAGACATATGAAAGCCCGCATAGAGTTTGCCAAAAAACACATGAAGGACTCCCAGACTATGAGAAATAAGATTCTCTGGTCTGATGAGACCAAGATTGAACTTTTTGGCGTTAATTCTAAGCGGTATGTGTGGAGAAAACCAGGCACTGCTCATCACCTGCCCAATACAATCCCAACAGTGAAACATGGTGGTGGCAGCATCATGCTATGGGGGTGTTTTTCAGCTGCAGGGACAGGACGACTGGTTGCAATTGAAGGAAAGATGAATGCGGCCAAGTACAGAGATATCCTGGAAGAAAACCTCTTCCAGAGTGCTCTGGACCTCAGACTGGGCCGAAGGTTCACCTTCCAACAAGACAATGACCCTAAGCACACAGCTAAAATAACAAAGGAGTGGCTTCGGAACAACTCTGTGACCATTCTTGACTGGCCCAGCCAGAGCCCTGACCTAAACCCAATTGAGCATCTCTGGAGAGACCTGAAAATGGCTGTCCACCAACGTTCACCATCCAACCTGACGGCACTGGAGAGGATCTGCAAGGAAGAATGGCAGAGGATCCCCAAATCCAGGTGTGAAAAACTTGTTTCATCATTCCCAAGAAAACTCATGGCTGTACTAGCTCAAAAGAGTGCTTCTACTCAATACTGAGCAAAAGGTCTGAATACTTATGTATTACAAACTTCTTTTTTAATACATTTGCAAAAATGTCTACATTTCTGTTTTTTTTTCTGTCCAGATGGGGTGCTGAGTGTACATTAATGAGAAATAAAATGAACTTTTTTGGTTTTAGCAAATGGCTGCAATGAAACAAAAAGTTTCCCGTACCCACTGTATATAGTCACAGTTGAGTTCCTACTGTATACTTTAGAGGGCGCTACCGATGAGAACCGGTCTAACTCTGCCGAATCCAGCCATTACTGCGCTCCGTTGTGTATGTGTGTCAAGTACACTGGCATCAAAAGTGCTACTTCCTTTAATGCCTTCAAAGTAAAGTTCTAATTGGCCACGCTACGTCCAGCCAGTTGTTTGACATAATACCGCTTTTATTTTGAAGACAGGTTCCTCCCACATCCGGTGTTACTCTGACACACGTAACCACTGACTTTCAGCATCACCCAAACATTAGCTTGTAGAGTAGCTTTTAGCTAGCCGAACTCTTCGGGAAATAGAGCCCCAGCCGACCCGACCTATGAGCCGCAAACGGAACCACAGTTTCGTCGAAACCGGCCTGTCCCCTGAGCTCCACGGCGCCTTCATGGAGCCCCCCCGGTCGGCGAGCCGTGCCGACGGCGATTTCCTGGAGCTGGAGCACGACGAGGAGCTGCTCTGCTCGGTCAGCGACATCACCGAGCACCTCGGCAGAAACATCGCCGCGGTACTGGAGACAGCGCTGTCGGAGATCCGCAAAATGGTCAGCATCAGGATACGAGTGCTGAAGATGGAGCTGCGCGAGAAGACCGAGGAGATCGACGAGTTAAAGGCGAGACTGGACACGGTCCAGCGAGACGGCAGGGACCCTTTCCCCGGCGCCGCGAGCGCGGAGCTGTCTGCGGACGCCGCCTTCAAAAAACACGACAAGCACAGTAGTGTCGATCCGCGGAGAGCCAAGCCCGTCATGCCCGGCGTGAAGAAGGAGAACATCGACGCCATCTGCGACTATCTGATGAAGGACAAGAACTCGAGGGGCGGCGCGGACATGGACGGAGATCAGAGCAGCCAAGCCAGCGGCGACAGGGAGGCTCGCCCAGATCCGGACCCGCACTCCCTCCACCTGTGGCCTGACGGCGGCATGGCCGGCTCCGGGCCCGGGCACGGAGACTCCGAGTCCGCCACGGACGACCTCTTCAGCATGCTCCCCTCCGGCAGCAAGCGGATGTACGACTACGAGTGGATCGCACCGATGGAGTATTCTTCAGAGCTGAAGGGTAAACAGTTGTTACTGCACTCTGAGAACATACAGTGTGTTTACACTCTGAGAACATACAGCTGCTAAAATAAGTATTGAACACGTCACCATTTTTCTCAGTAAATATATTTCTAAAGGTGCTAGATGTCTAACAACCCAAGTGATTCATACGTACAAAGACAACCAAACAAATAAGTGCAGAAATTAAGTTATGTCTAATAAAATGGAATGACACGGGAAAAGTATTGAATACGCTGACTGAAATGTATTTAATACTTGATACCAAAGCCTTTGTTGGTTCAAGACTCCTCCTGTATGGATAAACTAGTCTCATGCAATGCTCAGGTGTGATTTTTGGCCCATTCCTCCACACAAACAGTCTTCAAATCTTGAAGCTCCTGTGGAAACTCTGATCTTTAGCGCTTTCCATAGATGTTTTATTGGATTCCAGTCAGATGATTGGCTGGGCTATTCAAGCAGCTTTATTTTCTTCCTCTGAAACCAGTTGAGTTTCCTTGGTTGTATGTTTGGGATCATCGTCTTGCTGAGATGTCCACCCTCGTTTCATCTTCATCATCCTGATAGATGGCAGCAGATTTTTATCAAGAATGTCTCTGTACTTTTTTCCATTCATCCTTCCTTCAATGATATGAAGTTTGCCAGAGCCGTATGCTGAACAATCAGCCCCACCTCATGATCTTCCCATCTCCAAGCTTCAATGCTGGTCTGGTGTTTTTTGAGTGATGTGCAGTGCCCTTTGACCTCCAAACATGGTGTGTATTATGGCATCCAAAGAGTTCCATTGTGGTCTTATCCGACCACACTATATTCTTCCAGTATTCTACAGGCTTATCTAAATGCTGTGCAGCAAACTTTTAATGAGTTTCAACATGCTCTTTCTTCACCATGGTGGTGAGCGTGCATACAGGCTACAGCGGTTGATGCATTACTTATTGTTTTCTTTGAAGCAATTG
The DNA here is from genome assembly GCA_038501785.1 of Myoxocephalus aenaeus. Classification (NCBI taxonomy): domain Eukaryota; kingdom Metazoa; phylum Chordata; class Actinopteri; order Perciformes; family Cottidae; genus Myoxocephalus; species Myoxocephalus aenaeus. Next base: position 2,307,634 of record JBAMJR010000189.1, read on the forward strand.
GACCTGCTAATTCCAGGTCTTTCTAAAGGTAGCCACAAGTGGTCCTTAGCTCTTGGACAACTCTTCTGATCATTATTTTCACTCCTGTCAGAAATCTTGCGAAGAGCACCTGGTCGTGGTCGGTATATGGTCAAATTAGGTTCTTTTCACTTCCGGAATATGGCCCCAACAATGCTCACTGGAACATTCAGAAGTTTAGAAATCCTTTTGTAACCAATATCATCAGTATGTCTGCAAAAATAAGTTTGAATCCAAGAGAAAGTTTATGGAAAGAGCTAAAGATCAGAGTTCCCACGGAAGCTTCAAGATTTGAAGACTGTTTGTGTGGAAGGATGGGCTAAAGTCACACCTGAGCAATGCATGAGACTAGTTTCTCATACAGGAGGCGTCTTGAAGCCTTCATTAACAACAAAGGCTTTTGAGAGAAGTATTAAATACATTTCAGTCAGTGCGTTCAATACTTTTCCCTGTGTCATTCCATTTTATTAGACATAACTTAATTTCTGAACTTATTTGTTTGGTTTTCTTTGTATGTATGGGTCACTTGGGTTGTTACAGACATCTGGTGAAAATGTCATGTCAATAGCTCCTTTTGGAAATATATTTACTGAGAAAAATGGTTTTACTTATTTTACCTGCTGTATAGTGTGTTTACACTGAGAACATATAGTGTGTTTACTCCTATGGAAGACCAGGGCTGCCGGCAAAATGGATGAACAGTTAGGAATGATTTAAAAAAAAGTTGTTACTGTTGTTGGTCCCTTTCACTGATATTTCTATTGATATAAGACGATTTGTGGACTATTATGCAAATCGCCGAGGAAGATTGTGTTTATTTAATCTTGTAAAAGGGCTCATTAAATGGGTGGAATATGGTCTCAAAAGTATAAAATGCAAATATCCAAGAAGAAGAGTATCTGATTCATGCAGTACACTTTTGATGTGACCATATTTTCCTCCCCAGTCATGAAGGAGCCAGAGTGTGAGGACACCCCGACCGGCGAGACGGAGGAGGAGGAGGATGATGATGATGATGATGATGAGGGAGATGTGTCGCCGAGGAGGGAGATGGGTGGACTGGAGCAGGCCCAGGCCCCGCTGTCACACGTCCAGCCCTCTGAGTTCAGCATGGAGCCCCAGAGCTCTCCAGGGGAGGGAGGGAGTCCACTGGAGGGCAACACAGACCGGCCTATGGCAGGTTGGTAAGAACGAGGGGGAGGAGGGGAATAACAAAAACAGATTGGAGGAATGTATTATAAACTTTGTCCGTCTGCCACTGGACCCCAAAGTCTCCCAGCCGCTCAGTAGTTTAACCACAGTTTCTTTTTTTGGGAGGGGGGGGTTGAAGCAAATCTTTGAGCGACTTTAAAAGCTTTTTTTTTTTATGTGAGTCCATTTACACTTTGAGCTGAAATCAAAAGAAACTCTTTGTGAGAGTTATTCTGTTCTTGATTTGAGAGAGGGCTCTTTGTTGAACGCCAGCTAAAAGGAAGACATTCTATCCTTGAAACCCCGTGGATTTAAAAGGTCGAGAAGACATTCAGAGAGGATGCTGAGTAAAGTTCTCCAACTACATACTGTAACTATGGAAACCAACTAAACGAAGCCACTAGGTGTTATTTGACATTTTAAGAAGAGTTAAATATATATAATAAATCTTCTCAAATACACCATGCTTTACTTATGCCTGTAATCATTTGGAGTTCCTCTTATATGTTGTTTGAATTATTATTATTATTAAATACATTTCTATAGATGCTGAATTGTGTGTCATTCTGACTGGATGTAGGAAACCAGAATCAACCTCAGACTTCACTCCAGAATAAAGCCCGGTGGACTGGACAAGACTTGTGTGATTTGTAGTTTTGCTTTTATTAGCCGATAAAATAGTGTTTGTTTGTGGTTTCAGGCCAGCAGTTCCCCGGGCACACCTACATCTGCTCTCTGTGCGGAACCTTCTGCCCCGACTCCGTGTTCCTGGAGGAACACGTCAAGCTGATACACTCGGACTCCGCCGGCGCCCAGGCCCTGCAGGCCCTGCAGTCCACCTGCTCAGCCGCGCCCGCTGTGGAAGACGGCGGCCGTGAGTCCAGGAGGGGCGGCGGCGGCGGCGGCGAACAGGACGAGGACGCGGACGCGGGTGTCGGGGCCGGCGTGGGCCTCGGGCTGGGAGGGGCCACGGTGAAAAAGGAGATTAAAATCGAGGGTGGGTACGAGTGCGGCGACTGCGGCCGCCACTTCAACTACCTTGGCAACCTGCGGCAGCACCAGCGCATCCACACCGGGGAGAAGCCCTTCATGTGTCCGGATTGCGGGGAGCGGTTCCGCCACGCGGCCCGCTTAAAAAGCCACAGGCTGGTGCACAGCGGGGCCCAGAGCCCCTTCCCCTGCCCCCAGTGCGGGAAAGGTTTCTCGGTGCTATCGGGACTCAAGAGACACCAGCGGGTGCACACCGGCGAGAGCCCGTACGCCTGCCCGCAGTGCGGTAGGCGCTTCAAAGAGCTGGGGAACCTGTACACCCACCAGAGGATCCACAGCGGGGCCACGCCGTACTGCTGCCAGCAGTGCGGGCGCAGCTTCCGCCACCTGGGGACGTACAAGAGCCACCGCTGCACCCCGCCGCAGTAACCAGCCGCTTCACTTCTCTCCGATACCAAGAAACGTATGTCAACGACAGGACATGGTGGGCTCCGAGGCGTGGTCTTCACCGCAGGGCTCTCTGTTGACGGTTGGGGGGAGAACGGGGCTGTTATCCTGAGATGCTTTCGTGCTCTGTCACATTCATGGCATTTCACACCGGCATCAAGAAAGCTGCTTCGTGGAGCTTGAGTTCATTCTTCACCTCAGAAACAATGTCAACTCAAGGTCAAGGACTCCTCATTGGAGTTGGAGTTCCGATACCAGGATCAGAAATGCCTCCGATGAAGCGGGAAACGCTGGACCGGGTATCAGCGAGGACGTGCATCAATCCGATATTAGCTAACGAGTGCGCCATCTCGCTTCTTTCCCACAATGTTGAGAGTTGCACATGCTCAGTACGGATCAGGCAGGCGCTAGTAGAGTGTCGCGTTAGCCAGAGCAAATTGTCAATACATTACATATTTTAAAAAGTTGCTGTGTACGGTATGGAAGGCGCTCTTTGTTTATTAAACACAGTGGTATCGGATTGCTACTCGTAATCGGCCGATTCGCAAGTTCAGGTATCGGAAAGGGGAAAAAAAGGTATCGGAGCATCTCTTCTGCTCACCGACAGATGGAGTTTGATCAGTCGCCATGGCTGGAGACGTCCCATTTTCCTTCTCTTTTTTTTTCAGAAGACTTGTCAATGTTAGTAGAAAGTTTTTTTTAACTTTGGAAAGAACAGAGCCACCTACAGTCATGACAACAGAGCAAACTCCGCCCACTGATGGAGACTTGATGGTTGTGTTAAAGGTTGTGTCGGAGCCCATCAGGCACCACGTGGAGAGGTGAGAGGTGGTGTTTGACTGGATGGCATCAGTCAGGGGCTCGTAAAAGGGCCGTACCGGTGGACCAGCGGGACATTCATGTTTAATATCACATGTTGACCTGCTCCACCTTCTGTTGTTGTGGACAGTTCCTCTGTGCAGTGAGGGATTATTAGTACCATTTCCTTTTCACTATTTTCAGAAACAGCATATTAATTAGACTAGGAGCTGGCTTTAGGAGATCGGTTATCCTTTAAAAGAAAATGTAATTCTTCATTCTTCTGACAGTTGTGCGTTACAAAAACTCATCCGTCATGTCAGTCTCTGCGCTTAAAATGACGGAAACTAGAAAGAGTTGTGTTTCCAGTTCACACTTTCATAATGAACAATTTAGTCTCCCCTAAGGCAGACTATCTATACTGTGTTCTGACTCACAGGTCATAAAACAGCAACAGTGATGCTAAAAACCTTTTTGTAGGATTACTTTTTCAGAAATCGCTAAAGAATCAGACTGATTAGCTGAATCCATAAGGACATTTAGTGTCATGGATTCCCGTCCCTAAAACCAACCACGTAATTACCTTTACACCGTGTGGTGTGTTTCATTAGTCATATTTACTCCAAAATCTGGGGGGGTGGGATGTTTGGTGCTACACCCACATCAAATCTTTCACTTATTATCACCGTGTTAGGCAAGTTTCTTTTAATGATAGTCACATGATGCGCGTCAAATGGTACAGTGCTTTAAAACAGGTTTATTCATGAATTCATCATGGTTTAGTAACTTAACTAAAAGTAACACTGACCTCAATGTGGACAGAAATACTTTTTATTATCTCAAAGAAAAGTAAAAAAATCGACTGAACCAATGGAAGATGGGTAAATTTTGAGATTTAAAGAGACAGTACACACTGATGCACATGGTCAAGCACAACAGGAACACTACGTTCATCTTCGGGAGAGACCGGAGTTGTGAAACAATGGAAGTGCTGACCCCGTCTACGGGTTTCTTTCTTTAATTCATTCATTCATTCATTCATTCATTCAGTCGCGCCTTAACCTGAGCCTCCAGGACTCACCGCCATCGCCTCTCTCTGCGGTGGCACACCACCGCCCACTGGTGGACTGACTGTGTAACTGCGACAAAGTATTTTATCACGGCACTGTTTGGTGCCGTGTGCAGAGCAGGAACGTTCATCGTATTGTTTTTTTTTTAACCAGTGTAATGTACGTTACAGAATATATATCGGTTATTTTATACGTTTGCCTGTATGTCCATTACAAATTGTTTAATAAAGAAAAATAACCTTGAAAGAAAATAACATTGAGAATTTATCTGATTTAGACCTCAAGCTGGTCTGTAAAATGACTAGCTCTTGACAACTAATCCAAATCTGTGAAATTAAACACTAAGCATTGATAATCTGCTCTCTAATAAACGGTTGTCTTAATGTCATTAAGGGTCTGTGTTGTTTTTCTTTTTAACAAATAACTGGTGGAATTACACATCAAGTTAAGTACATCAAGTACTGCACTTACAGGAAGTACAACGATTCCATTTCATACCACTCAATATTTACTGAATATTTTACTAAGTGTCAGAGAAAAATGTTGTACCTAACTGTATATAGAATAACTAGGTACAACATTAAATGCTAAGGCATCTGTAATCATAAACAAATAATAGTGTATATACTTGAATGACTGGTAGTTCTTCTCAATATGTAGTTCAACTTTTCAGTACATTTGGCTAATAAGAACTACATACCTTTATTTATTCACAATACATTTGCATCAATATTTGCTTGGAAAAGCTCCCAAATGAAGATATTTCATTTCAACTCAAAAAACATTACATCATTGTAACCCAAGTGAAGCAATGAATATATATATATATATATATATATATATATATATATATATATATATATATATATCCATAGAGGGAATTAGAAATCAATAAATTGTTTTATTTTCAATAATTCTTCCAAATACGTGTTTATTATCCTTAAATATAAGCTCACCATTAAGGCTAAAAGCTGACATACAATTAATTAATGCACTGACCGGTTAGAAATCAATTTATTTAACATTAAATAATATATGTGTGTTAATTTGCATTTTTAATGCATTATTTATTTAACAGAAATGAATGTATGACATGACAGCCCTAACAGGAAGTTTTGCATGATTTCATCCTTTTGCTGCAAATCACACACTTTAGATCACTGAGCAAACCATGTTGCTTGATTTGATATAATTTAAATGTATTTTATTTTCTTCTAGTGTTCCAGACATCTATTAGCTATTTGTTTGACCCCTCTCCCGCCCTGTGTGGGCTTCTGCAGTCTGGTTCATGATTACATGGTAATTGATTTTGTGGGATGTGTACAGATTAATGCACAGATTTGCCACAATGTGTCAATGGATTTTGCAGCACTGTACAAACATGAATGTGCTCCAGAGCAGACGGACCACCTTTGCAAACCTCTGCTGCTGGCCCGGGTTGCTGCACGAGTAAGGAGATGAATCAGATTCCAAGTGTATGGAAAGCTGTCATTTGAAACTGAAATATGTCAAAGACAGGATATAAATATGTTTTTCCTATTCAAATTTGTACAGAATCCTCATAGTGTTGACATACTTTCACCACAGTATAGAGAGTTCATATTCAGAAAAAAGAAGTTTGGTGAACCAACAGCATGCAAAAGTTATACTTCAAACCAATACAATTATTAAACTTCAGTGAACACAAAACCAACGATAGAGTGTGCAGATTAGTAAAGTCAGCAATGTCAAAAAGTGCAGGAATGTGTGCTGTGGATATATATCTATATATATCATTATCATAACGGTAGTGTTATGCTGACCACACGTTTTTTCAACGCGTTCACATTTTTCAACGCCGTTTTCAATTTATTATGCGTATTAAGTTGTTTTTACATGTTGACTTTTTATAGGGTTACATTATGTGCACACACATTTTGTGTTTGGATATCGGCAGCCATAGTTTATAGTTACATCCTGGTCCTTTCACGTCGACGCTGTGAAACCTTGAGGAACAATCACTGAGGCACTCTGTTACTTTTTCCATGCACACATTTAATTATATTCTTTGAGTCAAGATGGATGATCAGAGGCCTGTAAAGAATATCCTCCCCCAAGTCCATGTTCTGTCTGGATCCAGAGCGGTGTGTGGGTGGCAGATAGTGTTGAAGAAAAGGGAGTCATAATTCATGTGGTTATCCTCCTATAGCTGTTCTTTGGGATTAATTGCTCCTCACACTGCTGGCAGCTTTCTTTATTATTATTTGTAACTCATGTTCTGAGAGACATCTGTGTGTCCGTGTTTTTTCACGAGTATCAAACTACACCACAGTTCAGGACGCCCAGGTAAGATTTAGGAGTTTCTAGTTATGAAGAATAATTATTTGTATATGGCGTACATTGTATGCTGGTGTCCCGCCATGTTGTGGCCCCACCCCTCATGGGCAGGGGTGAGGTTCTGTGAGGAGGCGGAGCCACTGGACAGACCACACTGTTACAAAGGGACTATTTCCTCTGCAGAAAGTAGTTCCACTGAAAACCTTTTAGTGTCATGTGGTTGTGGATTGTCCGGCGAAACACTGAATATTTATATGGACACATATTCATTCACTCATAATTTCCAAATATGACCATGTTCAGAAAACATCAGATTACATTTGGATATTCAGAATTAGGTCATTTTTGCTGAATGGAGCGTTTTTATAGTTACGCTCATTAACTACAGGGAGGCTGTGTTCGCAGGTCCAACAAGTCCTGGGGGATCAGCTCCAGCCCCAAAGACCCGAGCTGATATATATTATTGATGGATGCATTTAGATGATAAACTTCATTGCATTTTGAAGGCACGGACATGTGGAGTCAGTAAGGTCACCAGCTGAGTGCATGAGTGGAAAAGTGTGTTTGAAATGGACTTGTGCTTTTGCTTTTCTAGTCTTCCGAACACTCAAAGCCGTTTAACACTACTTGTCATCATTCACCCAGTCACACACCACAGGAACAGCCTGCGGGAGCAATTTGGGGTTAAGTGTCTTGCCCAAGGACACAGACACGGACTAGCAGAGCCGGGGACCCAAAAGTGTAACGTGAAGAAGAACGAGTGTTATCGTCAAAACACCATAAACCAACCAAGGAGGAATTGTAATTTTATTTAAACTCATAAACTCGAGGACATACTTTATAGAATCTTTAAAGAATCACTGCAAATAACCTTTATAGAATCACTGTAAATAAAAAAAGTCAATAATGATGAAACAGTTGAGAGGTTGAATTTCTTGTAAGCGTTTTAAAAAACGAGTTGCCCGTCTTTGTAAAGTCCTTGGACATGTTAGCAGCGCTGTCATGTCATGTCTGAACAGCCCTGAGCGTGTGAGCAGCAGGCGTCTGATGAAAGACATTCAGAGGTGCACGGCCGACAAAGCGCAGCTCAAGCTAGCCGAGCCCTCCAGCTCAACACCAAACCTTCAACGGTTTCTTCACTACGCAAGAGCAAAGCAAGCGTAACACTGTAACCACTATCAGCACTGTTGTCTACTGTCTACTGTTGCTAGCTGCTAGCCGCCGACTCAGCCCTCCATGTTGAGAGCCATGTACAGAGAACCCTGAAGCAACAACACTCCTTCTACTCAAAAACTAAAATGTACAGAGAGAGAGAGAGAGAGAGAGAGAGAGAGAGAGCACGAGCGCTTTGTCATGTCACCGTACGAACGTCTGCGTGTGACAGCTTGATTAATGAAGCTTCTGCTGCTGTGCCACGTGCACAGCCCCTCTCAAGCTGGAGAAACGTGTTTCCATCCCACCGCTGCAGCACGGCCACAGCTACTCATTAGAGTCAAAGATAAAGAGCATCGGTCCCGCTTTAAGGTTGGTCCACATGAGACAGTGTCTGAAAGCTAATGTTTCAACAAAGGAAGAGAATTGGCAACACTTGGGGAGGCTAAACCCCTGGTCGTGAGATCATAAAACACCTTCACAAAACCTTTTTAGGGGTCCACAGTTCATTTGGTGATGCTGTAATATTTGAGTCCATGATTCTTACGTTCCTTCATCCAGCATTTGGAACACAGATGCATCTGTCTTGTACATTTTGAATGCTATTCGGTTGTTTATAGATGCACCTATTTTGTGCATTTGATTTATTGCTTGTGATTTCGGTTGTAAACCTCGCACTACTCAGAGGCTGAGGGGGATGATTCCTGGTTGAATGATGGGTGAAGTAGACAAAGACATTAAAGATGATGAGCATTGAACATGATCTCTGTGGTTTGATTGGCTTTGTTTTGCTTTGTGTGGACATCCTGGAGAGACACTTTATGCACCGTGCCTGTAGGAGGCGCTGGCCCTCTGCGGACCAGCCCGGGATCAGCTCTGTGTGAATCCATTAGATACAGTCAATCTCTGTGGTGCACAGACTTAAAGAGGCTCTATTGGTGGCCTTGGTATGAAAACATAACTGGATTCCTCGAGGCTTCATGTGAAAACGGCTTAACAAGCCACAGGAAAAAAAGGAAAGGCACTGTGGGATTTCACAATGACACAAAAGAAACATAATTAGACATTTAGATTTTCTTCTGTGACGAGAAAATGGGACGAATGTAAAGTAGATGATGATGATGGGTGCCAGTAAATGTGATTGAACGCCTAATTAAAGCGTAGCTCAATGGCACAAATGAAATGATTAAATGTTTTATTCAGAGAGCAAGGTGATGATGCAGAGATCTCGGGAACATCCTTTTCAATCATTACGGGTATAAATCCCCAGTTGGAACTGAACAGAAGCCAATGAGCGTATTGTGACGGCATGTGGCTTCACAAGCTAAAACACAGCCGGGAAACTGAGCCGGTGCTTCGTCATGTCACCATGACGAAGCACCGGCTTTCATAACAAAAAATGATATGAATGTAAGATAATAAGTAACTGATCTCCAGTATACCTGGTGAAGTATTACACCAGGTATACTGGATCAGTGTATAAATGTACAAATAACGTACCAATAGGGAAGTTTCCTGATGTCCCTGAGCACGGTGACGGTAAATATATATGAAATATATAAGACATACATAATCAATACAAACTACGCAGCTTTTTTAATAGGAAACATTCAGGACTGTAGGAGAGGACAGAGAGCTGGGAGATACAGACCCCAGCTAACAATAAAATCCACTCTTTTTGAGAGCGAAAACAGGAAATTCAGGATGATCAGGAACGTGCGTCTGTAACCCTGTGGCCAATCATTGTATGCAAATGACGGCCGGGGAGATTCAGCGACAGAATCAACTTCAACAATTACAAAAATACGCAACTTTGCACATCTGTGCAGCGGCAGAATAAATGTGCACACACTGCCCCGAGCTGGTGCTGCAAAAAAAAAAAACCTTGGTCAAATACATTTTCTAAATGTGTATTTCACAACAATCCTCTACAATTGGAGGTCCAGTATTTTTCTGATCATTGAATATTTGTTTATTTATAAGAAAAGATTAATGATATATTTTGATATGTTTATTTTGGATAAATTGATTGGTATATTTATCTGGTATTTAAAAAAATATATTATTTGGTTCTTGATGGAACCTTTTTCTTTGAATCCTCCGACTTTATTCTTGTGGCCCCAAAACAACGACCAAAACAGAAACAATATTTCCGTATCGTCATTGCAGACCCACTCCTTCTAGAAACACCACATTTACAAAAGTAACTACATATTGTACTTTACATAATCCAAAACCCTTTTTCCATATGCTTACTTTTGATTTCCTGCCTCCCGGGCAGCTCTCGCTTTCCACTCATCTCAGTGCATCGTTCATATCAGTGTGCAGAGACTTTCTTCAGATGGGTAATCTATCACGCTGACCTTTTCATTGCATGGGTCCACAATAGGGAGCAAGGACTGATTTGAAAGCTACTGGTGCATTCAGGAACACTCTGACATTTGAGCGTTAAGAGTCAGCTGCTGGCCAGTAACCAAACCTTCAGTAGCTAACGTCCCTCTCATAGACTAGTCAGCGCCTTCATGTTCCGGTCGCTTTGCATGTCAGTTTTCTCGAGCTAGTAAATCAAAGGCAACTTTGTGGCATCTCTCCACTCATCCATTACTTCTTGGCTCCAGTTGGACATCTACAGTCTGTGCTCCTTCTCTCACCTTTGCCATCCCGGCGTCATCATTTGTTGCAGGCAGCAAACAAGCATAGCCTGAACCAGCCTGTTTCCATGTGGTTGGATATGACACGTGCAGGACAGCGGGTGCCATCGATTGATGCCACGTATAGATTTGCCAACCTGCTGATACCATCGTAAGGGCTACACAACAGAGGATGTGCGACAGTCAACAAGCTCTTGAATCCACTCAGGGATTCTTTATTCTATATATGTCTGTCACAAAAACCCCATCAACACTTGACTTTTCAAGTGTCTCGTGTCCAGATTGACTCCAGATCCCATTATGTACACTTTCATTGGCACGTGTCTCATACATGAGCTGGATAAGAAAGCCTGGGGCCCAATCCCAACATCCTCCTCAAGGCCTAAACCTTGAACACTCATGGACCTAGTTGACGTCACCTGGTAAGCGGGTGAGATGAAGAGGCTACAAGGGCTCGAAATAAAAATGGGACAGCACTGCGACAGATCCCGTTACCTAGACGGTGCCAAAACATGTTGCGTACAATTTTGGGTCTGTGATGTTTTACTTTCTTTATGACCAAGACCCTTAAGGGGCCCACTGCTTGATTTGATCATCTTCCAGGCTCTCGGGTTACAGGGTGGGCGAAAAGTAATTGTCAAATAATCAATAATCAAGTTTTTGTCAAACCAGTATAATTAAAAAAGGGGGCTGAATTCTAAATTCAGCCCCCTTTTTGTGCCTTGAAACGGCTCTACACGTGCCAACGGCTGAACCGGGGCCGAGAAGGTAATGACGCTAACAGCGGTAACAGTACAAAAAAAGGTCTGGCAGCGCTAACAGTGTACAATTATTGCAGGTAATACACTGAAGCTTAGTTTGTACCTGGCCTAGTGAAGCAGCACGAGGCGTGTAGTTCACTGATAAAAACACTGTTTACATGACTAGGGATTATACAAATTAATCCAATTCACTGTTAAATGCTTTGAAGATGTCTTCAAGATCTTTTGTGTATTTATTTTGCAGCCAAATCAACTTGTTTACAAGATATTCAACCTTCGTTTCTTCATAATACTTTTAATACTTGACTTGTTTATTTACGGGGCTTATACAAAGGCAATAAAGTATTCTATGAATATGAGATATGAGTTTACAGATAATTACAATTCCTCCTCGGCCTGATGGAGGTTAGTTTATGACATTTTGCTGTTTCCACCTACAGTCTATGGGCATATCTAGAAGTTACACTCGTTGTCTTTTTGATTCTTCACAGTTAATTTTGTTTGTACTCTCTGGTGTGTCAAAGAATAATGTGTGTAGAGATTAAACGCCTCCGTTCATACTCGGGTACGAGCAGCTGGAGCAGCATCAACATCTGGGACACATAATGGCAGTGATAGCCAGGAGCGAGTGAAAGTGATTTGGCTGCACCTCATCCTGACACACAGCCAAGCATCAGCATTCCTGAGGACCTCCATGCTGCCGGAGCTGGGCCGCTGATCATGTGTGCAAATCCATTAAAAAAAAAAAGTGTAACAAAAATTATTTCCCAAGGCAGAAAACAAAAAGAGGTTTGCTTTCCTGAAATATTGGGATAATTAGTAGGTGCATGATCATTGCAGCGACTTCTGTGTCTTCTTGTCTTGTATGTGTCTACTATGTACAGGGTAATATAGCATTCATGCATTATTAGACACGGTTAAATGATTAGCCGGGTGTCAATCTATATTTTTGTTGCCATCGAATCCTAAACGCAGACCGAAACCAACAATTTGTAAATCCGACACTTTTGTAAATCTCAACACTTTCTATGGAATCCGAGAGCGGCTGAGGTTGGAATTATTTTTAATCATCTTGAGACAAACATTCGGTTCATTGTTTAGTTTCTTAAATCCCAGAACAGGTGAATTACCTGTTTTACCTCCGGAAACATGAAGGGAAACAGGTGGCTGGATAACAGAATAACGCTCTTGAGATTACATGATTTAAACCCTTTGCAACCATGGCCCATGCCGTTATGCAGCCAGCTTGGGCATTGTAAGTATAATGAGATGAGATGTTATGAAAGTATTTAGAGACAGACAAACACATTGTTAATTTCGGGCTGCACATAGGATATTTAACTCAAACAAGAGGAAATAGTGCCTTTGTTGGGGTCCGGGCTGTAAAGATCACCACAGACCCCTCACACCCTGGACACAAGCTGTTCCAACTCCTCCCCTCTGGAAGGCGCTACAGAGCTCTGTACGCCAAAACCACCAGACACAGAAACAGCTTCTTCCCACTGGCCGTCACTCTGATGAACAGTTAAACAGACTCTTCATCTGCACTATCTGCACTTTTTTGTTGTTTTACTACTGTCTTTAATGTCCTTTTTATATTTTTATATTTATCTTGTATATTGTGTGTGGAAAAAAGTACGAGAGCCAGTGAAACCGGAGTCAAATTCCATGTATGTGAAAATTTACATGGCCATTAAAGCTGATTCTGATTCTGATTCTGATTTTAAGCCGCGGATTAATACACATTTGGTGTGATAGATGCGACCGATCAGGCTGTCCTAATTCCCTGTTAGTACTTATACCTTTTAGAAGTAATGCACTGTAGAGAAGCTGTAGTCACTGCACCCATCTGCTGTTAACGGACGAATAGTTCCAGCCTGTAACTCACCCCTGCTTCCAGCCTTTATGCTAAACTAGGCTAACCAACTCCGTACTCAACACACAGACAGACAATCTAAAAGAAGTAGAGCACATAAGCATACATCCACAATTAATTATTCCTGTAATGTCACTTATTTGAATTGATTACCAACAAGATCTTATTTGGTACAGGTAAAGATGGCAACTTCCAGGTAAAAAAAAGTTAAATCAATGCCTTAAACTTGCATTTTTTCTAATGGCCACAGGGGGCGACTCCTCTGGTTGTATAGAAGTATATAGAAAATTACTCTACTTCTCTCTTTTATTCACTCAGTAAACATTGTAAACATGAGTTTATGTCTCAATCTCTAATTTCAAGTCTTCTTCAATACAGTATGATGTTCATTTAGTAAATTGTGGTAATTTAGAGTTAAATAGACTATAAAGCAGGGGATGCTTTAGGGCGGGCTTACTGTGATTGACAGGTCACTGCCCCTACCAGAGCCGTATAAGGCGTCTCTACGTGACTCCTCCGCAGTCCAAATATGGTCACTCCCTTTCATCAGTTGCAAAATCACGGTGCCCACTTCCACTCTTTACACAAAGAATCGATCTCAAACTTCTGCGTCGTGACGTCTCCTCAGAGTCTTTCCGTGGAGACGGACTGAGCACGAAGCCCAGATGCAGGAATTCAGCAAAGGTAAAAAAACAACAAAAGTGATGTCAGAGAACTGAGCTGAACAAAATCTGGACAGATGTGCCATTAACCTGAAAGTACCAGGTGTGTCCCTTTACTGTTTGCAATGACTGCCATGGTAACAGCAACGGGCCGTTGTAATCCATGACACACACACACACACACACACACACACACACACACAATGCCACCTCGTTACTGTAAGCTTGTTGCGCTCAGAGGTGAGCCATGTGCTCATTATTATCACATTAATAACCATCCACACCTCCCACCTTCAGACGCCATCTGAACCTGGAGGTTTCATTTAGCATTCCATATGAATCACTCGGCAGTAGCGTGGCTGCTGTGCCTGCATGATATTCTCATGTATTCATGAGAGAGCAAAAGGTTATTCACAGTGGAGGTTGTAAACAAGCACAAGCTGGTGTCTAAAGAGGCATTATTCCATCAGGTGACAGATGGCTGATGTCAGATCAGTCTCAGCTTCGGCTCAATATGCAATGCTAGTATAGAAACAAATACAATGTTCTTCAATATACCATGCCTGGATATTTACTGGGATTCGGTTGTCATTTTAATAAAAGAACGGATTTGTGTTTGATCAATTAAAAAGGTCCACGACTAGCTGTTTCTGGACCTTTCAATCACATCCCATGATTTTCATCCAAACCCAGTGGCGGGCCGTGCATTTGCTACCTAGGCCTTCAGTGCTGTGTAGTCCACATCAGGGGCGGACTGGGGGAAAAAAGTGGCCCAGGAGTTACTGTCAGACCGACCCACTCAATACACGGCGCGCTGTCCAATACTCGGCGCGTTCATACAGACTGTAGACACTCACTCTGCTATAAGGCCGATTTGTTTGCACTATTACAGGCATGGAGGGAGGTCACACGGGTGTGTGGACCAACCTGCGGAGCTATTTTAACAACTTTGACGAGATAAAAAAAAGGCGCTTTATGAGGCAGCGGACACTCCGTGGAGCAATGTGCAATTACGCAGCGCTTCTCGGTCGGATGCCTCCAACCTCGCTTCGGCGATGCATCCTGGCTGACCCACTTGACCAGCCCAACCCTGTCGGCCTAACAGGGATTGCAGCTGGTTTGAAGGAGAGTTTTATCCAATCAGATGTTTTCCTCCTGTGTCGCTATGGAGACAAAGCAGTTTAAGCAGGCCTTTGCAGATTAAAGTACACAGAGAGTGGACGTTGTGGTTGATTGTCATGGACTTCAACAAATCAGATCTTTAGTTTGACAAGCTAGGTGTATTCTTTGACGTGCAGCGCCTGTGAAATGGAGTGGATGTATATGATTGGTCAGTGGCCCAGCGTGACCATTAACATGCGCTGTGATTGGTCAGTGGGGCAGCGTACGAAAGAAGGGGAAGAAGAAGAATGAAACTCTCCTTCAAACCAGCTGCACTGAAAGCAGTGCTGCAGGCTGAAGGCAGAGCAACAGAAGAAGACAGGAGCAATACAATGAGAAAATACGCTAATAGGGAAAAATAATTATAATACATGTAGTGTATTTGTGAAAAACAATGAAATTATAAAATAGCTATAACTTTGTGATTCTGTTTAGGCCAGCAGAGAAGGCTTAGCTGGCCCTGACGGCCCACCACTGTCCAAACCTTAGAAATGACGTCCATGTGCAGGTGAATAACATAACGTTGGGTCATGCTTTTGCCAAATCGCAGAACGCGTCAGCTAGTTGTCCGCTGACAACGCACAAAATAAAGTTCTCAACATGGCGACGGCTGAGCTGGCTGCTGGAGGCTAACGGCACCAACAGCGCTAACAGCGCTAACGCCGATTTCAGTGCAAACTACATCAAAAGCGATGACGGAGCTAACAATAATAATAATAGATTTCATTTTTAAACTGACTTTTCTTTGCCACAGAGCCAATATATAGTAAAACAAATAAAAACAGTTAAAACATAGTTAAAGCAACCCCTAATAAAAAATAATAAAAAAAAAAATAGCTGACAATGAATCAACACAAGGTAAAAAATGCTTTCCTGAATAAAAAGGTTTTTAGGCCATTCTTAAAAGAGTTTAGTGCCTTAGTTGCCCTTGCAAAAGGGAGACTGTTCCATAGGCGTGGCGCTGCCAAGCAAAAGGCCCGGTCGCCCATGGTGCGGAGCTTGGTGTTGGGGACCCGGAGGAGCGAGCGGTTTGTAGATCTGAGTGTGCTGATGAAGGTTTGGGGAGTAATATTTGATATGGTCAGTAAGGGTCAGGTGAGGGTCAAACCGAACTCCCAGATTAGTGACTGTGGAGGAGAGGGGTAGGACCTGACGGTCAAAGGTGAGATGAGTTATGGAGGCGGACTAAACCTGGTGTGGAGTGCCAACAAGGAGGGCTTCGGTTTTGCTGATGTTTAACTGGAGAAAGTTGTTCATCCACGCCTTTATCTCCCCAAGACAGGTGGTGAGACATGACATGGCTGCAGCGGGGCTTGGGGCAGTTTTGATGTAAAGCTGGGTGTCGTCAGCATAACAGTGGAAGGACATCATGTGTCTGCTGACGACACGGCCGAGGGGGAGCATGTAGATGATGAAGAGGAGAGGGCCGAGGACCGACCCTTACGGAACACGACAGGAGACGGGGAGCAGTCTGGACTTGCATCTTCCCAGTGAAACATATTCAGTTCTGCTAGAAAGGTAGGACTGGAACCACTAGAGTGCAGAGTCCGATAGTCCAATGCTGGTGTGGAGGCGCTCTAGGAAGATGGTGTGGTCCACTCTATCAAATGCAGCAGTCAGGTCCAGGAGTATGAGAAGTGAGGGTGATCCTGCATCGGCTGACATCAGCAGGTCATTCGTCATCCTTAGCAAAGCTGTTTCAGTGCTGTGGGCTGAACGAAATCCTGACTGGAATTTTTCAAACAGGTTGTTGTGTTTGAGGTGGTCCTAAAGTTGAGAAGCAACTACCTACTCTAACACCTTGGACAGGAAGGCAAGGTTGGAGATAGGCCTGTAGTTGGCTAGAACCTCCGGGTCCAGGGTGGGCTTCTTGAGAAGGGGACGGATGACAGCAACCTTGAGAGCAGGTGGGACACAGCCAGAGCGAAGGGAAAGGTTAACAACTTTGGTGATGAAAGGACTGAGAGTGGGGATATGTGACTTGAGCAGAGCAGTGGGAATGGGGTCCAGGGTACAGGATTTCATATTGAGCCAGATTGGCCGCAGCTGTGCACCGCTCGGGGGTGTGGCCATGGGCGGGGTCTGGAGGTAGGACCAAGAACACACACAACAAGCACATGACAAAACAAAACAAACAGGGGGATGACATACACATGAGGTAAGGAGACTTGGGGGAACAGAGGTAAGCACACAATGGGTCAGACAGGGATCCTGACACACGCTGCTATTTTAATGCTCCGAATTTTGTATAGAGAACCTTTTTTTTTTTACTTCCTGCCCATATCAAAGTAACGGAATTAGAGTTAAATTCTCATCTCTTGTATTTCGATTTTCTTTAAAGCTTAGCTTTTATTCATTCATGTGTCTTTGTGTATGCACATTGCACTCCTTTTAGGATTTTCTCAACCTCATTAATAAGCAATTCTAGTGTCCTAGTGCGTTGGAAATCCCCGTTTTCAGCATCAAACTTTCATCTTCCTCCTCTTTTCTCCCCGTAAGATGTATTTTTTCAGGGGGCGCGAGTGGGTTGCGTCTCCTTCAGAGAAATGCAACTAGGCAGAGGTGGAGATGAGACTTGAAACAGGGGAGCGATAGGAGGTAAAAGGGACAGAGTGTGTGTGTGTGAGTGTGAGAGAGAGAGAGAGAGAGAACAAGTGTCTGACAGCACAGAGGGAGGGCGAGCGGCTGAGAGCGGAGGAGTGTGGCGGCATTAAGCAGCTCGGAGATCCGCGGATGCTGACAGACGCAGAGCTGTTGATGGGAAGAGGGAGACCAGACTGTCACACAGAGGAGAGGCAGCAGGTACACTGTCCACGCTCATCGTCACGGCGACTGGGATGGGAGGACGCCGGCGTCTGCAGCTGCACATAGACGGCAAGTTACCAGCGCACACCTGCAAGCGTCACACTTCATCATCAGAGTCGGTGAAGGTCAGTGCAATGTGTTCATGACGAGGTTCTTCTCTTTTTTAATTTAATTTTGGATGATGTTTGAATAGGATGCTCAGTGTAAATGCATTTTTTCTGAGATCGTCAATATTCTCTGCAAACGTCATCCCAAACTCACAATCAAAATGAAGGAAAGAAATCTGTTTGTTTTGTCATTTTTACGGCCGATATTTATTATTCCATCATTCCATCAGTGACAGCTCATAACTACATGTCTACTGCTTCGTTTTGTAACTGCTGTCGAAATGCTGCTATAATGTGCTCAGTTGCACTCATTAATGTCATGAGTAAAATAACAATTACCCTCTCGAGTGATTAAGTTATTGATCATATTTATACGAGGACGCAGGTTTCATGGGAAATGAAATATACACAGAGTTGCCAGTTTGTTAGGTTCATTTACAGATAATCTACCAGAATTAAATTAATATTAATTATATTGGTGTTGAACATAATAGAAAACACGTATATGTGTCTTTCAGGACCTTCACCTCCTGTCAGAGAACATTGGAAACAGGCAGCGGTATTATTACAGTATAACGGGATTACAGTATTACAATTTAACGGTATTACAGTATAACGGTATTATAGTATAACAGTATTACAATATAACGGTGTTACAATATAACGGTGTTACAGTATAACGGTATTACATTATAACGTAAGACGTCGTAATATATACAGTCAGGTCCATAAATATTTGGACATTGACACATTTTTCATTATTTTGGCTCTGAATCAAAAAAAAATCAAGATGTGCTTTAAGTGCAGACTTTCAGCTTTAATTTGAGGGTATTTACATCCAAATCAGGTGAACGGTGTAGGAACTACAACAAATTCAAATGTGGCCACCCTCTTTTTAAGGGACCAAAAGTAATTGGACAATTGGCTGCTCAGCTGTTCCAAGGTCAGGTGTGTGTAATTCCCTCGTTATTTAATTTACAAGGAGTAGATAAAAGGTCTAGAGTTAATTTCAGGTGTGGTATTTGTGTTTGGAATCTGTTGCGTTCAACTCTCAATATGAAGTCCAAAGAGCTGTCACTATCAGTGAAGCAAGCCATCATTAGGATGAAAAATCAAAACAAAACCATCAGAGATAGCAAAAACATTAGGTGTGGCCAAATCAACTGTTTGGTACATTCTTAAGAAGAAATAATGCACTGGTGAGCTCAGCAACACCAAAAGACCCGGAAGACCACGGAAGACAACTGTGGTGGAAGACAGAAGAATCATTTCCCTGGTGAAGAAAAACCCCTTCACAACAGTTGGCCAGATCAAGCACACTCTCCAGGAGGTAGGTGTATCTGTGTCAAAGTCGACAATCAAGAGAAGACTTCACCAGAGTAAATACAGAGGGTTCACCACAACATGTAAACCATTGGTGAGCCTCAAAAACAGGAAGACCAGATTAGAGTTTGCCAAAAAACATCTAAAAGAGCCTGTACAGTTCTGGAAGAACATCCTATGGACAGATGAGACAAAGATAAACTTGTACCAGAATGATGGGAAGAGACGAGTATGGAGAAGGAAAGGAACTGCTCATGATCCAAAGCATACCACGTCATCAGTGAAGCATGGTGGAGGTAGTGTTATGGCGTGGGCATGTATGGCTGCCAATGGAACTGGTTCCCTTGTATTTATTGATGATGTGACTGCTGACAAAAGCAGCAGGATGAATTCGGAAGTGTTTCGGGCAATATTATCTGCTCATATTCAGCCAAATGCTTCAGAACTCATTGGACGGCGCTTCACCGTGCAGATGGACAATGACCCGAAGCATACTGCGAAAGCAACCAAGGAGTTTTTTAAGGCAAAGAAGTGGAATGTTCTGCAATGGCCAAGTCAATCACCCGACCTGAATCCAATTGACCATGCATTTCACTTGCTGAAGACAAAACTGAAGGGAAAATTCCCCAAGAACCAGCAGGAACTGAAGATGGTTGCAGTAGAGGCCTGGCAGAGCATCACCAGGGACGAAACCCAGCGTCTGGTGATGTCTATGGAATCCAGACTTCAGGCTGTCATTGACTGCAAAGGATTTTCAACAAAGTATTAAAAGTGACAATTCGATTTATGATTATATTAATTTGTCCAATTACTTTTGGTCCCTTAAAAACGGGGTGGCCACTTATACATTTTTTCATTTCAACTCCATTGTTGTGGTGTACAGAGCCAAAATGATAAAACATTGTGTCAATGTCCAAATATTTATGGCCCTGACTGTATTTAAGCAATAAGGTACGAGAGGCAGTACTGTGTCGTGCAATAATGTACTGTTCAAGGGAGTTGTTAGGCCCGACGCGCCGCGTCCTTCGCTCTGTTCGCGCTGCGTCAAACGCGTCTATCGCGCCGCCCAGCAGAAATTTCGCGTTTCCGCAACCTGTCGTGTCTGTGCATTGACTTTGATGTAATCTACTCGCGCGAATAATTCGCGCCGCGTTTGGTATGAACACAGCATTAGAGGCTCAGACGCACAGACAGATGTATCCGGTCATTTTTCAAAAATAAAACAGCTTTCCAGCCTTGCGTCACTCGCTTGCAGAAGTTTTTGAGCGTGATTCGACAGAATGGCACCAAAACGCAAATCCTTTAAAAAGGTGGAACTGAAAAGCTCAGGGAGAAAAAGAAGAGATATCTGGAGGAAGGTGCATCAAAATAAAAAAACACTGACTGGTGATATGATGTTAAATTGTGGTGTTGACTTGACCAATGTTAGCTTGCTTTTCACAGATGAGGTAATGTTCCATACAAGCTAGCCCAGCTAACATTAGCTAGATAAATGTCCAAAATTGAAACTGTTATGATCTGGTAAAATAAGCAAGCTGGCGGTGTTGTCATCATTGAGATTATCTAATTTAACATGTTAGCCATAGTCACTTGTTTACAATCGATGAGCAAGCTATCCATGGTGGTAGTTGCACCTAGTAGTTGCACCTGGGTTAGAGTTAGTTTAGGTTCTGTTACTTAACTTATTGTTTTGTTATGCACCTTCAACACCCTACACACACACACACACACACACACACACACACACAATCACACACCCAGCATGCAACACTACTGATACCACTGATTGTTCACACCCCATTGTATGTTCTGTTCTACAATATAGTTCGTACTAATTTTACCCTCTGATTCCAGTTTCTTTGTGGTCTTTCTCTCCTGACATTCTTTCCTTAAGGCTCTGTAGTTATATAACCATCTGATACTAGTCCAGAGTTAAGCATATTCATCTAGCAAACTATACCTACCTTGGAGTGTTACAATAGCCAGTATCATTTTATTTCATGTGTCCATCCAGGCAAATTGGTGGAGCCAAATGTTATAAAAAAAAAACATATATGATGTGATTTCTTTGTAATCGTCCAAAATAATGTTAAGTGTACATTTCCAAATAAGCCACTGACTGGTCGATACGTGCGATACATTGAGTGGGAAACGCGTCGTGTACTGAGTGGGCCGGTCTGACAGTAACTCCCGGGCCACTTTTTTCCCCCAGTCCGCCCCTGTATTACAGTGTTACAGTATAACTGTATAACTGTATAACAGTATTACGGTATACTGGTATTACTGTATAACGTAATTATGCTATAGCACTATAACGGTATTAAGTTATAACAGTATTAGGGTAAAATGGTATTGCGGTACTATGGTATAACGCTATTACGATATAACGGAATTACGCTATTATGGTTTAACCCTCCCGTTGTCTTGGGGTCAAAATGACTCATGTACGAGTGTATATGTGTTGTGTGTGTTGATGGGTCATTTTGACCCCAAGACAACGGGAGGGTTTTAACGTATTAGGGTATAATAGAATAACGGGAATACGGTATAAAGGTATTACAGCATACCAGGCTATTTACAAATCCTGACGGTATGATTTTCAAATACTATGAATACAGATGTTTGGTTTCTATGATGCTGTATGGATGTGATGTATTGAAGTGCGCGGCACGCCACCGGTGGTCAGTCTTGTGGTAAAAGATGACAACTAAGAAGCGGCGGGGAAAACGTACGCAAAAACATGTTTGGGGTTGTTATAGGTTTGTCTTTTTCAAACAACAAGAGCAGTTTATAGCCACATGATTTACATTAAACAACAGGTCTTCCATGAGAATAGTACAATGGAAACTATTGTCAGCGTTATGTTCATAAAATAACATGGAAAGAAAACGCGTGAATGTATCTTGCTAAACATTTGGCCTAAATCTTCGGAGTTTTCACTCACGTATCGACGAAATTACTATCTCAGAGAATGTTCCTCATGAATTTGTAATATCTGGACCTACTACGGCCCTAACAGGCTGTCGTACCATTGTGATGATTCAATGATGGCCCCTTGGACTCTCAGACCTTATAGCAGGCATTTGACACACTCCAACGTTTCACTGGCCAAATGATTGATCCGTGAACAAAGAAATCTAATAGAATGTTGAATGAGAATAATTGGATTTGCAGCCCTAAATGAAGCTGCTAATTAATGATCAAATACTCAAATACCAAATCTTCAATCAGCAGAGCGGCACAATCATTATATGAATCACATGATCATTTTCTACCCACCGAGGCATAGTAAAGCCTAATTCATGCTTCTCCGTCAGGTCGACGGCGTACCTACGCCGTAGCTTACGCGTCGACGCAGACCCCTACGCCGTAGCCTGACGCGCACCTCCAAAAAATCCTAACTACGCGTCGCGTTGACGCGGACCGCAACGCTGTGATTGGTCCGCTCAGAACGTAATTTCCGGCGGTTGCTCTTTCCGGTTTGTCTTCCTACACCGCTATTTTTAAAGTTCTTGTAGACCGGTAGTAACAATGGACCAAACAGAAGAACGAATCATCGAGGAGGTCAGGAAATACGACCACCTTTATAACTTTTCTTCGAGGGACTACAAAGACTGCAAAATGACATTAAACTCATGGCGAGAAATCAAAAAAACAAATTGACTTGGTGGACACCAGAATAAGCATGTTATTAACTACCCGCATTTTTATAAAAATCTGATTTTTTTCCCTTTTAAAATATTTAAACAAATATCATTGTGATGTTTTCTATCATATTCATTCACTTTGATGACTAGGCCCATGTAGGCTTTTACAGACTGTTGGACGTGAGCAACATATCACTCCCTCCAGGAAATACACGACACCTTGGTTCTTCTGTTACTGATGGATTTATTCTTCAACGTGTGCCTCAGTCAACACCACCGTCATCAATCCACCGTCCAACTGTTTAATTACATTTCAACAGGCAAAACAAGTTGGCGTTCACGTTACACAGTCAACTGTTTGCACGTAAATATGCGCGACGAATCATTAACATAGAACATACCTCGCTGCTGCACACAACTGAGAGGGAGATGGTCCACTTGGATAACAATATACGCCGACAAAGCAACACTTTGTTGTCACTTTAACTTATATCTTTTAAACTAGCTTTTAGCGGAGTAAAAACTTCTACCGCGGCACAAGTGTCCCAACACAAACATAGGACGTAAAGATGGTTCCTATCACATGTAAATACGAGACGTTAGCTTGCTTATTGTGTGTTTATTCGCTAACAACAGAACAGGCTACTGTGGGCCGTAGCCTAGCCCAGAACAACAGTCAAAACTTCGTAAAATGAGTCACTCTGCTCCCGGTCATAGCCTCCTCTCCACAGGCTCCACAACAACAACAACAACAACCCACCTCACTCGCTCTGCCGATCACAGGTAGCTCATAGGTAGACAAGCTACAAGCTACACAGCTCATGAGACATTCACTGACCTCCTGAACCCAGTAATTACAATAAACAGTAATCTTATCTAGAACAACTTCTTCCTGTAAACACAATAACACTTTAAACATAACAGGTTAACATGACATGTCACTCAGTCCGTTACAGTATAGTTATTTACCTGCTTTTTTGAATGCTGTCTGTGAACCTCTGGACACGTCATTTAATGAAGCAGGGTCGATGTTCCTCTTCTGCAGCTGGTTGAATAGCATGTCCACATTTGGGATGATGTTGTTCCGTCTGTAACTAAACAACCGTTTTCTCTTTGTGTAGCAGTGCTAGCGGGCTAACGTTAGTCCGCTAGCTAACGGTAGCACGTTAGCCCTGGCCTCTCCCTCCCCGTCGCCGCTGCTTAGTTCCGGAGGGCAATGTCAGGAATAAAGCTGCACTGTGGCTCCCCTCATTACAGCAGCCCGTCATAAGCGCTGGAGCTATGGTGTCCGCGGCGTTCTGGATAGTGATGTACCGTTAGCGCCGATGTAGCTTAGCATGAGCATCAGCTGGAAATATCAGTTGACTCTTCTCGTCCACTTGGCGATACAAATCAGCGTTCTTTACTTCCTCCAGAATGTAATGAAGAAATAGAACGTGCATTCGGGAGTACCGCAAATTAACATTGTTCATGGTTTGTAGATCATGTAATATATATTTGTGAAAATTAAAATGTGTGTGTGTTTCTACCTACTGCTGTCGTGTGAATACTAGTCGTGGTGAGGAAGGTGCTAATTCCCCCGTCTGGTGCCACGAAAGCGTTTCAGAAGAAGTCACGCAGCAAGATGATATATCAAAAGAGCTCCACTTGAAGCTGAAATTATGAGAAAAACGTGGAAAAATGACATTGCTGTTTGTTATGTACCTCAATTATTTAATCAGCACAACATCAGACATATTAGATATCCCAAGAAACATGAGGACATCAATAAACAGTACACAACAACACACTTGTCAAATGTCATCACATGCTCATTAGTGAGGCTGGGCCGGCTGTTTAAAGGGGGCAACTGCTCCCGGGGACCGCGACCCTGGGGGCTCCGACAGGATCAGGATCCACCAACGTTTCGGTTGGTTTGTGGCAATTTGATTGAATTCAAATGTGTTTGTTAAGATTCACCAGCGAAGAATTCAGTGATGAATGCTAAAATAATGAGTAACACTAGTTTGATGAAGTGCACCTCGTCAAAACAAATTGTGCGTATAATGGATTATTATATCAGACAGCTGTATTATTTGATTTCTGAGGAAAATATAAAGAAGCGTGTAGTCTGCTGTGTGCGCTCTGCTCGATGGACACGTCAAGAGAATTATGTTTGGTGTATTTTCACCCTGCACCCTTTCACCCTGCAGCACTAACCTACTTCTCATCCATATTTTTCTCTTTCTGGGAAATAGTTATAAGGAAAAACTATACAAATACAGTTAAGTCAGGTTCACTGAGGGCCGATGGATATTGGAATAAAATGAACATTTATCGCCCCACATCAGCGGTGTTGAGGAGAGGGGATGTACGAAAGTTCATCTGTGACAATCTACTGAGAAAGCAAAACAAATTTTAAATTTACACGGGTATAGGAAGAGGGGCTTACCTCCATGTAGTCCTGTTGCTTCACTCACTTTTCTCCAAAGCCCTCTCAACATCTGTACTGATGTTGAATCGGAGAGCTTGGGGTGCCTACAGATGGCGACAATTAATGTGTCATTTCTAATTCTCAGGGACGTCAATAGAATCTCAACACCGATCGGCTTTCCTGACACAGCGTCATGTAGATTTTCGTTCAAATTGAAACATTTCAACACTTGCGGATGCGTACTTGCGTCTGTACTTGGGTATTTTTTAGGGCTGGGTACCAATACCAGAACACTTTTAAGTCACACCAACCCTGCACTAATGCTGTGTTCACACCAAACGCGGCGCGAATTTGACGAGCGACCAGATTACAAGTCAATGCACAGACGCGATAGGTTGCGAAAAAGCGTTTTTTCTGCCGGGCGGCGCAAATAGCTCGTTTGACGCGGGGCGAACAGAGCGTTTGACACGGCGCGAATCCGTGCGAGTTTAAATATTTAAACTCCGGCGAAAAAAATTGCGTGACGCGAAGTTGCGTCAGCCAATCAGCACATTATAGCGCTGGTAGCGGCCGTCATTCAGACGCTGTTTTGGGACTACGGATAATATTATGAACCCAGACACGATGCAGTTTGATGTTCCGACGTATGTGGAGTTTACACAACAAGTATAAAGCAGAACTAGTGGTTATTTCCATGGTGGATGCCGGTAACGGTATCTGTTTTACGGAGATAAGCCAGACGCAGTTCCTGGAGGAGTCGGTGAAATTCACCGAGCTGTGTGCGGCTACGGATGATGTTATGAACCCAAACACAAAGGCGTTTGATGTTCCGACATTTTTCAGACTTCCACAACAAGTATAAAGCAGAACTAGTGGTTATTTATTCCATGGTCGATAGCGGAAATGACAGGTATTTTCACGGAGAGAAGCAACAGAGATAAGCCACGGCCCCTTTGGCGAGGCGCGAATATAGAATCGGATGTTTATTCACAATCTTCCACGGGCATATTTAGCTTTTTCTCTGTGTTTACTAGACTGCTCTCAAATCTGGGATTGCAGCTTGATTATTTACCTTGAGCTCACACTGTAGTTTTGTCATCAATCAAACTCTACTGCCGTGTGCCTCCTTCTGGCTTCACACTCCAGTGGCGGGCCGTCAGGACCTGCTAAGCCAACTCTGCTGGCCTAAACAGAATCACAAAGTTTAAATGTAAATTTAAATGTTTTATTATTTTTTTATAATTAAAAGTTATAGCTATTTTATAATTGAATTGTTTTTCACAAATACACTACATGTATTATAATTATTTTTCCCTATTAGCTTATTTTCTCATTGACCAGCTCCTGTGTTATGCCGTGTTCACACCGGACGCGGCGCGAATTATCGCGCCGCGTTCACCGCGGAAGTTTAGTCGCGCGAGTGAAACGAGGGTGTTCACACCAAACTCGAAACATCGCGCCGCGAAAGGGGCGTGGCTTATCTCAGTCACTTGTCTCTGTGAAAGGAGCTTTCATTTCCGCTATCGACCATGGAATAAATAACCACTAGTTTTGCTTTATACTTGTTGTGGAAGTCCCAAACATGTCGGAACATGAAACGCCCTCGTGTTTGGGTTCATAACACCATCCGTAGCCGCACACAGCTCGGTGAATTTCTCCGACTCCTCCAGGAACTGTGTCTGGCTTCTCCGTAAAACGGATACCGATTCTGTCACCCACCATGGAATTAACCACTAGTTCTGCTTTATACTTGTTGTGTAAACTCCACATGTGTCGGAACATCAAACTCCATGGTGTCTGGGTTCATAATATTATCCGTAGTCCCACAACAGTGTCTGAATGACGGCCGCTGCCAGCGCTGGTTCAGGCGAAGCAGCAGCAGTTTCATTCGGGACCGGCAAGACGGCGGTGATGACGGGCGGAGCTTCTCAACGCTGATTCTCAACGCTGATTGGCTGCCGCAACTTTGCGTCACGCGAATTCTCCGCTGGAGTTGGGAGAATTGAACTCACGCGAATTCGCGCCGCGTCCTTCGCTCTGTTCGCCCCTCGTCAAACGCTCTGTTCGCGCCGCCTCAAACGCGTCTATCGCGCCGCCCCGCGAAAAAATCGCCGATTCGCGGGGCGGCGCGTCTGTGGATTGACTTTGCATGTAATCTGGTCGCGCCGCAAATTCGCGCCGCGTCCGGTGTGAACACGGCATTAGGCTGAAGGCAGCGCAACAGAGCACATGCGCGACTACTTATCGCCACGATCAGGTACACAATCCACGGCCCGCCACTGTCACACTCACATTTACGATGCAGACATTTGGAACGAAATTTGCGCCACACGGCCGATTCTCTCATTTCTTTTTTTTGTTGTGTGATTGTTTTTCAATGGGCTTCCATCCACCAACGACAGCTTGAAAACTGGTTGTTTTTCCGGAAATAGGTCGAGCAGGGGAGGAGAAACATGTTTGGTGAAGAGTGGTGTTGACTGATGGGCTGAATGGTACCTGTCTATGACAGCTTTGACAACCAAGGAAAAGTTTAAGATGGGCTTGAGGGTATAACAGTGCTAAGTTAGTCTCCCCCTCCCAGACCAATTCTAAAGGAGCTGTATGTGAAGTGACTTGGAGGCCTTTTGAGCCCAGACATGTGTTTTGACTTGAGGTAATAACGGAGCGCACTGATATATTTCTCCCTCTCAAATGGATTCAGGGGACTTTGGCAAGGGCTCGGCCTTTTGCAATATTTAATTCATTCCACTGCGGCCATGGCGAGCTAATTAAATCAGCACATTTAAGGGAGACCTCTTTCTTGATTCTTTCATTTGGAAAAATCCATTCTGAAGGCACTTCTGTGCATGTCGAGCACCTCACATGTTTGAACTGGTCGACATGATGCAACACATTTTCTAAATAATGGAAAGTATAAACATTAAGTCCTTATTTGAATGCATAGCCATTACTTCCAACTGCATGTGTTGTTCTTACTAGAAATTGCATCACTGAATCTAATTAATACTAAACAGCTTTAAATATGTTATATACTATTTGAAGTCATACATGCAGACTGATGGGGTTCCTTTAAGGCTCCTCTGTGTAGTTCGTGTTGGGTCACCAGTGTAGCAGCTCTGTCGTTATCACAGCGACCTACCCAGATAGGTTGGCGATGTCTGGGCACACAAATCGGATCTGGTTGCTTGTGTGGTGGGGACTGCTCCCCAAGTATAACAGCATAGGGTGGAGTGTTTGTTAACCTCAGGCTGGCTCCTCCCCCAACCAATCCCCTAATCAAGGCCAGCGTATAAAAAGGTAACTGTTGGCATAGCCTCGTATTTTTTTTCCTCAGCCCCTGTCTTGGTGGTTTTGTGGTGGTTGGTAGTGTTGGTGTTACAGAGCTCCACTGTTGTCCTGTACAATTACTGTACCTTTCGCACCCCAAGCCCCGTGGCGCCCATTATCGGACAAGAAAAGAAAAATTATATAATTATAATAATTACATAAACCCCGTAGCCTCGACGTCACTTCCAGGCGGCGGCCGTAACGTTTCACTAGATCGTTAATAAGTATAAACTTTACAAAGTCGGATTTCAATAAAAGACACCTCTTTGTAACCCTACGAGCTTGTAGGAGTCTAATAAAGCATAACAAATCCTCTCCACCAGTGGCATCAACTTGAATCCCACAGTTTTGCTTAGTTTGTCGGACAGGACATTTTGGAATATTATTATATAAAAGGAAGTGAAAGCATCTAAACTGAATGATTGGAGAGATGGAGATGTTTTGACTTAAAAAATAATGGCTATTACCATTTTCGCCATAATCATGCAGCCCTAGCTAAAACTTTAAATAAATGAAAAGAGTAGAGTATTTCTGTCTAAAACCCTCATGTAAACCCAGCTTTCAGTTATCCGATGCTCCTCCAACACCTCCAGTAGCTCAGAAGCTGGGAGGCTTTTCCATATTTAATCACAGGCTGCACTCCAGACTGTGAGCTGCAGATATGTCACATGAAATGAGATGAAAATAGGCCCCAGCATGTACACAGTAGCCAGTGTGCGGTGGGTGAATGGAATGCAAATGAAAGAAAGAGCTTTTCAAAGCACTCTCTCTCTCTCTCATAGTTCATCTTTTTCCTGCACTATGCCACCGGCGACACCATTATGAAAATAGGGCGAACATTTTCGAAGGGGGTCAATTTCATCTGTGCTCTAGGGGTCAATTTTGTGATTGAGTTTGACGAAATGCTCATTTAGCTTTGTCAGGCGACTATCGGGGCCGCTGGGCATCCTCCTGGGAGGAATCGATGGTTCGGAAAGAGAGAAGAAATCAAAGAACGTGTGAAGCTAATGGAACTAAGGTAAATGTGCCTTGTACTGGAAGAAAAGTTACGCTCCCTTTAGCCCTCTGCTCTTACGATACACTCCCCGTGATAGGGAACTTTTGTTGCTACCCGTGGTAGCAACAAAAGTACACGTATAGTTTCAATATGCTGCTCACATTTTAAACTCGTAATAACAGATTTCTTTTGACAATATGTCCACTCCTTTTAATTTTGGTTTGGTCTCCACCAGCTCTACTCTAACTGTCTGCCTGTTGTTTGGTGCTTAGTTAATAAACCCATTCACTGTGTAAATGCTTTAGAAACAGGAGGTCTTAAAAATCTTCCTTTTGAATATTTATTTTGCAGCCAAATCAAATAGTTTACAGCATAGTCAACCTTTGTTTCTTTTCTAATGCTTTTAATAATACTTTACTTCTTTCTTTACGAGGCTTGTTTATAAAGGCAATAAAGTATTCCATGAAAATGAGATATGGGTTTACAGATAATTATAATCCCTCCTCTGTGTTGTGGAGGTTGGTTTATGGCGTTTTGACGGTTCCTTTGTCTTATATTCTTTTAACTGTTGAACCAATAACCATTAATCGGTCAAAATTCTTAATGTCGGTTAACGGTTAGATGGTTAATTTATAACATCCCTACTCACAAATATGCAAAAACTATTTTTTGTAAAGTAACAAACTGGTCGGTTTTTGATAACCAATGACTGATCTGTGAAGTAGGATGCAAAATAACGCACATGAATTCCGACATGACCATTCTCACAGCGGTCGCATGGCTAGTGATCGGATATGCATATGATGTGAAAGTGGCCGAGATCTGATTGGGAAAAAACTAATGGTGGGGTTTTACTCTGCTGGAGAGGAAAGACGGCTAGATAAGTGTGGGATAACGCAGCATTCAGAACGTGAGCTCCTCGGTTAATTACCAGAAGCTCTGATTGAAGCGACGCAGTTATCTACAGCTTGCTGTTTCACCCCGATTTTCTATTGATTCTCAGGAAGTAACTGAAGACATGATAGTGCTTGATAAACAAAAAGAAACAAGCTGACAATCAGTTTGTTAGTGCACGAGGGGAAGTAGGGTTGGAAAGCGGTTACGCTAATGGAAGATTAAGTCTACTCTAGTGTGGATCACAAAAAGCTTTTAACTTTGTTTAGCGTGTTGTAACATACAGCAATAGCGCCATTGACGATGTTTGTAATTGGCACATCAAGTCGGTAGTAGTGGAACGGGCAAGATGGAAATCACTTGCTGTCACGTTATAATGGATTCTAATAAACCCTTGTTCGCAGAAGCATCTGTTCACCTTTGTGGATAGATGGGTAAAAGTCGTCGCAGACCCTTTTTTTGGAGACCTACAAGGCCCAAATTAAGGAAAGGAAAGCATATCTGACAAGCTGCCTCATCGGAGTGCTGACACAGTTTAGACAGGAGTGTGTTGCAATGATGGCGGATGTTGAAGCCAGGTACCAACAAGTGAGAGTTCCAGAAAAAGACACAGACCTCCTTTGCTTCTTGTGATGGCCAGAAGGTGAGTACAAAATGGTTGTCCATCTCTTTGGCGCCACCTCATCTGCTAGCTGCGCCAACTTTGCTTTCAGGATGACAGCATAAGGGAACAGAACTGCTGCGTCACCTGAAGCTGTAGACACAGTTCTGAGGAACCTTTACGTTCATCACTGATTAAGGTCAGTCCTTAACGACTTTAATGCCATTTCCCCGAGTAGAGACCTCATGTCCTTGTGCGCCTCAGGAGGCTCTCATCTTATTAAGTGGACAAGCAATAGCCAGGCCTTCTTAAAGGCTATTCCAGAGAGCTAAGGGGGTTAAGGACCTAGATCTGGTCTGATGCTCTTCCTGTTTAAAGAGCACTAGTTGTGCTCTGGTGCAGAGAGTCCGACTCAGAGTAAACATCAACAAGAAACTCCATATACGACACATTAGGATTTCTTGCTCCGGTTGTCTCCCATCAACAACTATGCAAAGAAATGGGATGAAGAAATTCCTGACTAGCTTGCACAACAACACTGCACAACTGTGATGAACCAACTACCGCTGATTTCCAGCTTCCAAGTCAGGAGAAGTATTAACCTGTGGTTTTGGACCTATTGTGACTGCACAGCCACACCATTTCTCAGATGCCAGCAAGAGTGGGCATGAATCTGTGTCATTCTTGAAGGCCGTGTTCATTGTGCCTTCATGATGGGAAGGCCACGGGTGTTTCCACTGAAGCAGACCAACAAAAGTCGAGCAATGACAGTACACGACAGAAGACCCAGCCAACTGTGCCTCTCATGGGCTCACTGCAAAGCAGTTCATAGCCAAACAGACACAAATAATTGTGTTGTGAAAATCTGATAGGACAGCCTGATTATTTAAAATGTTCTTATTTTACCGGTTTAGTTTTAAAACAATGAATACAGATGGTCTCAAAGCTGACCCCACATGCACCAGTTCAAAATATAAATATTACTTTGAAGCAACTCATGGAGAAAAGATCATGGAGATGAGAGTCTCAGACAGGGTAGGAAACTTAGACTATCTTTAAGCGTTTTCATTGGTGTCATTGACAATAAGGTCTTCGTAGTAATGTGTCGAACCATCTGCAGTCATGTTTACGTAGTGGTTTGCCTTTGATTGGATCACTGCAGATGGAAACAAACGTATACGTTTATATATATATATATATTGTATGTATGTGTGTGTGTGTGTGTGTGTGTGTGTGTGTGTGTGTGTGTGTGTGTACGCAGATACTGGATACTGACTGTTTTCATTGGACACCACTGCAGATGTCTACTAGCAACGACTCCTTACATTGCGAAGGTTTTTACTAGCTAAAACATAATGATAGGATAAGACTAGTGACTATTCTCTCTTCTTATTGTCAGTGAAAATAT
Organism: Myoxocephalus aenaeus; assembly: GCA_038501785.1. Lineage (NCBI taxonomy): Eukaryota > Metazoa > Chordata > Actinopteri > Perciformes > Cottidae > Myoxocephalus > Myoxocephalus aenaeus. The sequence continues at coordinate 2,340,249 of JBAMJR010000189.1, forward strand.
ATATAAACTTGGAGCCATTTTTAATACCCATCAGTAGGAACCAATGGATCTTTAAAAATGTCTCTAAGTTTATATATATTCATTTTGAAAAAAGGTTCAGTAGTTTCCTAAAACGGCTGAAAACAGGACGAACTAGTGCATGCAGACTATTTTCAGCAGCAGATTAATCCACATTTGGTGCTCTAGTAAATATTTGGGGCAGCAGGACAGTGTATGTGGGATTCAAAATAAACTAGTGTGTGTGTTCAGGCTGTTCTCAATCACTGTTTGTACTTATACCCATGTAACGTACGGCACTATAATTCAAACAAACAGGATTTTCACTAGGGAAGAAACCAAAAGTCAACATTCAATTTATTTATTACGTAAATTGCGTACTTAACTACGTAATTTACTGATCTTATTTGAACCAAAACCACAATCTTTTCCGAACCTAAAAGTAGTTTTTATGCCTCACAGGTTCTGCAGTGCAGCGGCTCTCTCAGACGCACCAATCACTCATGTTGCTGGAAACTCGTAAGAGAAGGCATAAAAATAGCAGACAACTTTTAGTAACATATTATACAAACCGATAGGTTGGTGTGTTCTTGTTTGTGCAACACTGTGGCTCATTGATGTGCTTTTAATAGTGTATTGCAATGGGCTATATGGCACAGAGGAATAGCATATAGATGAGTTATTGTCGGTAAGAGACCTATATCATCAGACTTTCTGTTTCAATTTTAATTCTGGGACCTGATGTATTGTATGTATTGATGGATTTACTAATAGCTGGTGACTCCAAATCCTGGAATTGAGTGTTTTACTAAGCGTACCCCTCCACTAATGGAATAAACATTAAAAGTCTCCAAGGCTTTCATCTACTCAGCAGCTTTCGTATGTGTTTGAAATTCTGAGCAATATTTATGTAAAAAAACATAGACTTGTCATGATAATATAGCAATAATGACAACAGCAGCCTTGGTTGTATATCAATGGAGAATAGGATATAAATCATGTTATCCCTTACCTACCCTATCTAAACACACACACACACACACACACACACACACGGATATGTTCCTTCTACCAAGCAGCGTTAATGCAACTTCAAAAGGATGATTGCCTATCATTAAAGCTGGCAGGAGGGAAGGTTGGAGTGGAGCTCGCAGCACGTCGAGGAGTGGAAGACTAATTAAGACTTCGGACTCTCTGTTCTTCCTCATCCATCATTGATGTTTCTGGAGGGGTACTGTTTATACTGCAGATTAGCAGCTGTTACATCTGGAGTGCTCACACATACCGGCCCTCTAATGAGTGTAGTTCTCTTGTTGGCCACCGAGTGGCTCCGTCTCTGTACCATTTGGACAGAGGGGGAGTGAAAAGTAGCCTCGAGGACCTTTTGATGAAAACCAGCTCGATCCAAATAGATCTAACAATTTCAAACTAATCTTAAAGCAATTAACCATAATTATTCGTCACTTTTGTCACCGCAACCACAAATTGATCATTTGCCGCCCCCGAAAGGAAATCCCCACACTCCCTTATCATTCATGCCTTTTGATTTGAGCTGTTGAGTTAGAATAAACTTTGTATAACGCTGTCTATTGTAAGGGCCGGTTAATTGTGTGTGTGTGTGTGTGTGTGTGTTTGTCATTGATTGTGATCCCCTGCACCTGCCCTCAGCCACTCCCATGTGTCCCATGATTATGATTCCCTTCACCTGTGTTTCCCCTCCCCTATATATACTCCCCCGCTTTCCCTTGTCCCCTGTCAGTCTGTCTTTGTATCGTGCGTGTCCTTTTTGTAATCTTACCGGTTCTTTGTTTTGACTTTGGTTTTACCTAGTAAAGGACGTTTTGGATTTTTTGCTCCCCTAAACCTGCCTCCGGTCTCCTTCCTCTGCACCTGAGTCTCCGCTCACCACACCCGGTCGTGACAGTCTATGACAAATTCATGATTATTTGTGTACACGTTAGATACATTGCTTTACATTTCACTGACACTTTTATCCAATGCGACTTACATTTTTGCTCTATACACGTAGACCAAGGGTGCCCAATACGTCGATCGCGAAGGTAGTGCGGGTAGATCGCATCCCATTTAAAAAAAAAAAAAACTCAAAACTTTCAAAAGCTTTATCGACAAAACGCAGCTCCGGGTGCGCAAATGAGTAGGCTCGTTCGAGAGAGCTGCGCCTCGCCTGGAATCCAGACTAGAGCAGGCGGCCGCAGCAGGGGGCGGAGTCAAAAAACTGCGGTCAAGTCTGACAGTTTTCAGCTGACTTCAAAGTATACACAGGAAGTCACAGAAAAAATGACTTCCTGTTAGTTCTGAACTTTAGGCTTCTTGTAGTTTACAGATCACGTTTGGATTTATTGTAAATGTGTTTATAAATATATATTTATGTAGATGTGTGTGTGTAGCTGCATCCTTTGTTCTTTTTATGTCTGCCTGTGAAATACTTTACTACTGGTTTTATGTGTGTTATATAAATAAGATTTTGTATTATCAACCACACAAGATATGTTTTTAGATTAAATATGAGACTAATAGTCAACAATCAAGCGTTAAGTATTACAACTACAATAAAATAAGGATTTTCTACAACACGTGGTGTTTGCTATCAAATCTAAGAGCCAATCAGCTCTCTGATGTTGCGACAGCCAGGCGTTTCCCATCATGCACTGCGCCACGCAGTCTGTGGAGAGCTACTGCGGCGCCTGGCTCTGAAATCGGGGGCTGCCTTGCTCTCGTGAGATTATCGTTGACCACGTGTGCATGACGTCAGAGCAAATCGGGATCAAGTCGAACACAAATCTAACCGGCATGTATTGCGCGCCGATCGCCGCCGATCGATTCTGCGCAGAACTGGCTCATCTCGAACGAGCCTATTATTGTCAATCACCACGGACGCTGCGCGTGGTTGGCAGCTTGAATGGATTTATTGCCAAGTACAGGGAGGACGATGTTTTCCCCGACTTCCTTAATTACCACTGCATAATACACCAACAAGCATTATGCTCTACAATGCTAAACGTGAAAGAGATCATGGATGTGGCAACGAAGATCGCCTGTTCTGTTCGAGCGAGAGCTCTTCAAAGACAGCTGTTCCGTGCGCATCTGGAGAAGGCCGACTGTATAATAATATTTTTATAATAAGTCCAAGCACCGTTCCACCATGACTGATGACCATTTGGAAGTCTGCCTGAGGCTGGCTACCAGCAGCTACTGTCCGGACTATGCAACCCTGCTGGTTCCATTCAGTGAAGTCATCAGAGTAAAATGTAATGACAACATTTACAGAATTGCATTGTCAATGCAGTTATGCAAGGTACGCCAATATTGTAAATATAAAGTATACTCATATATATATATATATATATATATATATATATACATATACAGGACTGTCTCAGAAAATTAGAATATTGTGATAAAGTTCTTTATTTTCTGTAATGCAATTTAAAAAAAACAAATGTCATGCATTCTGGATTCATTACAAATCAACTGAAATATTGCAAGCCTTTTATTCTATTAATATTGCTGATTATGGCTTACAGCTTAAGAAAACTCAAATATCCTATCTCTAAATATTAGAATATTTCCTCAGACCAAGTTAAAAAAAAGATTGATAACAGCAAAACAAAATCAAACATTAGAAAATGTCCATTAATGCACTCAGTACTTGGTTGGGAATCCGTTTGCACGGATTACAGCATCAATGCGGCGTGGCATGGAGGCAATCAGCCTGTGGCATTGCTGAGGTGTTATGGATGCCCAGGATGCTTCAATAGCGGCCTTTAGCTCATTTGCATTGTTGGGTCTGGTGTCTTTCAGCTTCCTCTTCACAATACCCCACAAATTCTCTATGGGGTTCAGGTCAGGGGAATTGGCAGGCCAATCGAGGACAGTAATGCCATGGGCAGTACACCAGTTACTGGTGGTTCTGGCACTGTGGGCAGGTGCCAGATCATGCTGGAAAATGAAATCCTCATCTCCATAGAGCTTTTCAGCAGACGGAAGCATGTAGTGCTCTAAAATCTCTTGGTACACAGCTGCATTTACTCTGGACTTGATGAAACACAGTGGACCAACACCAGCAGCTGACATGGCTCCCCAAACCATCACTGACTGTGGGAACTTCACACTGGATTTCAAGCAACTTGGATTTAGCTCCTCTCCAGCCTTTCTCCAGACTCTGGCGCCTTGACTTCCAAATGAAATACAACACTTGCTTTCGTCTGAAAAGAGGACTTTGGACCACTCTGCAACTGTCCGGTGCTTCTTTTCCATAGCCCAAGTCAAACGCTTCTTCCGTTGTCTTGAGTTCAGAAGTGGCTTGACCATGGGAATACGGCAGTAAATGCAGCTGTGTACCAAGAGATTTTAGAGCACTACATGCTTCCGTCTGCTGAAAAGCTCTATGGAGATGAGGATTTCATTTTCCAGCATGATCTGGCACCTGCCCACAGTGCCAGAACCACCAGTAACTGGTGTACTGCCCATGGCATTACTGTCCTCGATTGGCCTGCCAATTCCCCTGACCTGAACCCCATAGAGAATTTGTGGGGTATTGTGAAGAGGAAGCTGAAAGACACCAGACCCAACAATGCAAATGAGCTAAAGGCCGCTATTGAAGCATCCTGGGCATCCATAACACCTCAGCAATGCCACAGGCTGATTGCCTCCATGCCACGCCGCATTGATGCTGTAATCCGTGCAAACGGATTCCCAACCAAGTACTGAGTGCATTAATGGACATTTTCTAATGTTTGATTTTGTTTTGCTGTTATCAATCTTTTTTTTTACTTGGTCTGAGGAAATATTCTAATATTTTGAGATAGGATATTTGAGTTTTCTTAAGCTGTAAGCCATAATCAGCAATATTAATAGAATAAAAGGCTTGCAATATTTCAGTTGATTTGTAATGAATCCAGAATGCATGACATTTTTGTTTTTTTAATTGCATTACAGAAAATAAAGAACTTTATCACAATATTCTAATTTTCTGAGACAGTCCTGTGTGTGTGTGTATATATATATATATATATATATATATATTTTGACTTGGTCATTTTAAAAGTAGCTCACGAGCCCAAAAAGTGTGGGCACCCCTGCCGTAGACACAGCGGGGTTAAGTAGGGTGACCAGATGTGTGAGTGAGAGAGAGAGATATTGAGATTACATTTACGTTGAGATCGGTCGACCAATGACAGTTCTCTCTACAGTCAGAGCTTGCGCAAGAAGGTGGAACGTGAGGGAGATACCATTTCCAAAACTTGTAAGGGGGTAATAACTATTTTCCCAGACGTAGCAAAATCCCGGACGTTTTTGGAATCCCTGCCGGACGCTTTTTTTAGGTCTCGAAAAGAGGACATGTCCGGGAAAAAGAGGACGTCTGGTCACCCTAGGTTAAGTGTCTTGCTCAAGGACACAACGATAAGGACTAGCGGAGCCGGGGCTCAAACCATGAACCCGCTGATTGAAAGACGGGCATGCTAACCACTGAGCCACAGTCACCTTAAGTTATTTCTTCCTTCTTGATTTTTTTTTTTGACCTGATCATTATGATATGATTAGCATTATTAAAAGTAGGCTGTAACATCTCAGGTGCATTAAACCTCTTAAGCTTTGAATAGTATCAAACAAAGTATATTTAGGTGGTATCGGGTATCACTTTCAGGGTACTGGTATTGTCATTTTTCAAATGATACCCACCTCTAATCATCCTCATCAAACCACTGCCCTTGCACTGCCATTCTTGCAGTGCAAAGTGCATCATATTTCAGTCAAGCATAACATATTTAAAAGTTTTTTTTCTCCTCATTACAAATTCCCACAACACGGTATTGTTTTTCTATTTTAAATAATCTACTATTTAATCCAGTATGCCCAAAACATATATTATATGATATTATTGGTTCTCCTCTTCATACTTTCCTTATTATCTATTATTTATCTACAATTATCCGAATTATCTACAAATCACCTTCCTGTTCTCTCCTCTTCCCACTGCTTTTGCCACCTTCCTTGCAGTTTACGCTTAATTGTGGTCTTCATTTCTGTTTTACTATCGGGTGCTGTGGTGTGACAACAATGATATTAATTTTTGTGGCTTCCTTTGCACATTTGTCAGCTATTTATTTTTGGGCAAATCACAGATGTGCTGCTAGCCATACAATTGTTATATCTAATCCCATCATTTGAATTGTATATAGTGTTTGCTGTATCTCTAATAAAACGTCTGGTCTGCTGTCTGAATTACTGAACTTCAAGCTGATTAGTAACCAACTGGAATTGAAGCCTATTGCTGCTCTCATATCTTCAACCCATGGTAATGTGAACAAAACTGCCTGCATCTCCCCAGTAATAATCCATCTGTAATACTTTTAGAAATTTTAATCTGGAAATCGAGAACTGTTAATGAAATGTCAGTTTTGTTAGCTGAGGTCATTGAAGCATTTGAGTAAACAGCAGGATATTGGTTACGTCTTATTGCTGTTTATGCTACATTTCCCCAAGTGCATATTATACATGCCACTGTTTCTGATACTAAAGTATAATCTACAGCGGATACGTAGCATTTCTAAAATCAATTATTGTACCATTTTCTTTGATGAGGCACACTACGTTTTGGACTTCCATTAGCTCATCGATCACATGTTGTTGACAGCATTTCCATTGTTCTTTTCCTGACTTCACAATTTCACTGCACAAAATTCGCTTTTTCGCCCAAGTTGAAATATTTCTAATTTCGCCCAACGCTGAGTTCCGAAAGCCAATCAGCGTTGAAACAAGGAGCGCCGGAAGCGCTCCTTGTTTGTGGGACTTCCACAACAAGTATAAAGCAGAACTAAAATTCGCAACCCTTTTGGTGTGCATAAGTGACAGTTCTTTGTTTTCTTACAGGTTTCCATAATTCAGGTCACAGAAAATGGGAGCTCAGTGTATCCCGAAGGGAAGCTTCAGCAAGAACCGTGTGATTTTTCTGCACTCTGCAACGGCTGTGAGGCTCCACGAGACAACATGAGTGCCGAAGCCAAGCATCACAACCTTTAAGTGCACACTCAATGTGATTTTGACCTGCCGGAACGTGCCGTTCCAATTAACAGATGGAGTGTTTTGTATTTACTGTCTGTCCAAGTGGTCTTACCTTGCTTTTGATCAGAACTCTACACAACTGGAACAGATGGGCAATAAGATATTAACTCATGAAAGAAAATGGAATGCTACATGATTGGCCACTAAGAATCATGCTAATCAGTGTGTATAGTGGTTATCCTTCAGAGCAATTGCTGCATACCAAGTTTTCTTGACTTTACCATGAGAATTCAGTGACCCAGGAGAATCAAGCACGTATGGACTGTGAGAAAGACAATGGACATTTTCTTTCTTGGGTGAGTGGTAACAAAATAACCAAAAAGATACATCCACTCGTTCTCACCCTCAATGCTTCTCGGCATTTGACACCAAAACATGGGCACAGTAACTGACATAGTTTGAAGAGTGAGATAGTCCACTCAGGGTGGGTGGGTCAACCAAACACAGGACTTTTGTCCAGGAGGCCGCTGGTGTGGAATTTAAAGTTAACATTGAGATTTTATCACGTCAATCGATAGTCACGTGAGTGGTTTGTATTGTTAGTCACATGCGGTAGTCACGAGCATCGTAAGGTTTACAGCAACCACATTTTTGGTTGCTGTTAACTGTTGTTGGTCAGTCAAGTTAATGTCAGCCAGACTCTTTTCCTAAATTGAACTAAGTGTTTTTGTTGTCTCAACCTAACTTTCTGTGAAGACGGTTTATTTTGAAAAGACACAATAAAAAGAATCTCTCATTATCTCAAGATAGTCTGAGGGAAAAATGCGAACTACTACAGAATTAGCTTTTTTGCAATCACAAAATTAATTAGTATTTTAAAAACTACAGCTCCTGTGAAGTCTTTCCAGAGTATCTGCACGTTCAGACGTTCTTTTGATATCTTTTGGTACTCCCTGTCCACCCTCATATCTGCAATCAATTGATAAACCATTGTGGTCTCGACAATAGTATGGGGTTGCGGGGCACACCACCAACTGTCGAACAAGGTCATGTGTAGGGGCTGGCTTTTTGGTAATCTGTGGAATTACAAATTCTAAGAAGCCCAACGTTTGTCTTCACTTCAGCCCATTATAGCTCCATCGAATAGCTCATTCCAACTAAAAGTCAGCATACCCATCAAAAGTGACGATGGATTTCAACGGGAGCCATGAATATGGGTCATATCCAACTGGGCTGCCCTATAACACAAGCATGGACTATGAGGACTACTACCAGGAGCCTGACGCCAGTAAAATCATCATCCCATCCATCTATGCTCTTGTCTGCTGTGTAGGTCTTACTGGCAATGCCATGGTCATCTACGTCATTCTGAAATACGGCAAAATGAAAACAGCCACGAACATTTACATCCTCAATTTAGCGATTGCTGACGAGTTGTTCATGTTAAGCGTTCCCTTTCTGGCCACATCGGCAGCCGTCCGTCATTGGCCCTTCGGGTCGCTGATGTGTAGGTTGGTGCTGAGTGTAGATGGTATCAATATGTTTACATCAATCTTCTGCCTGACTGTGCTGAGTGTGGACCGATACGTAGCAGTTGTCCACCCTATCAAGGCTGCCCGCTACCGCAGACCGACTGTCGCCAAAGTAGTCAATGTGTGTGTATGGGGCCTGTCTCTCATAGTCATCCTGCCCATCATCATCTTCGCAGACACTGTCCCGGCACAGGACGGTGGTGTGGATTGTAACTTCTTGTGGCCTGAATCGGCGTGGTCAGAAGCATTCGTGGTTTATACCTTCCTGTTGGGGTTTCTGCTGCCCGTCGGAGCCATCTGCTTATGCTACTGTTTAATGGTGGCCAGGATGCGAGCAGTGGGGCTAAAAGCAGGCTGGCTTCAACGGCGGCGCTCAGAGAAGAAGATCACCCGCATGGTGCTGCTAGTCGTGGCCGTGTTCGTTCTCTGCTGGATGCCCTTCTACATTGTCCAGCTTGTCAGCGTTTTCTACCGGCCCCCGGACCCAATGGTCACTCAGCTTTTTGTCATCCTCAGCTACGCCAACAGCGGCGCCAATCCTATCCTGTACGGCTTTGTGTCAGACAATTTCCGGCGTTCATTCCAGCGCATTGTGTGTTTCCGGTGGCTGGAGTCTGGGCTGGATGCGGAACAGGTGGATTACTGTGCTGTAGCTTTGAAGAGACAGGCAGCGTGTAGCCCTCTGGATTTTCCAAAGGACTGTATGGCTTCTGATATGGTGTTTCGCAATGGGACATATACCTCCCGTACAACCACAGTGTAACCAGAACCAGGGTTTAAAGAAGTAGCCACAACCTATCAAGGTGTTTTTCCACTTTGGGATTATACTGCAGAGATTGATATTTCATTCTGATTAATATGTATGTAAAATAAAAACTTGGCCCAATACAGATTTACTTGACAACATGTTAACTCCTTAATGGCAGGGGACATAATAATTTTGGGACACAGGTAAAGAAGTGGAAAATGTACAGTTCAGCTGTTGATCTGGCTGGCTGATAGGTTGAGAAAAAAACTGACGATAATAAAGATGTATATAATTGTCAGGATCCCACTAATGTTCAGTTGTTGATGTTAAGCACAAGTGAATGTAAGCACAAAATGGGAAAGCTTAGAACCATTTGTATTCAGTTATGTGACTTATGGACAGCCCAAGGCTTAGGTACCTCATTAACTAATTGCAAATGTGAAATCTCTTGTTCATTTGTCGTAATTGTAATTTTATATTTTCAGATACACTCTAATAAACCACCCAATGGCATACCCACAGTACCCAAATTCTACAGTTCACAGATGTGTTTCAACAATTTACATTTATTTTGGTCTTTAAGTAGGTGTTACATAAACTATTTAGAAAAAAAAACTACATGCACCCTTTCAATTTACACATTATTTAACATAAGCTTGCTTTGGAATTTGTTTGTGATTACCAATGATATTAAATTCAGTTATAGTTAAAATCATTAACATTATTACCTGGACAAAATGCATGTTTATCATCTTCAAATGAAATAATCGTTTCTGTCTGTTCAGGAAACCACCGATATTCAGTTCTGTCAAAATATACAATGATGGACAAAACATAAGCTGTGAGAAAATGTGTGTGTAATTGGGCATTATGAAAAATCAAGATCTTAAACTAAATCTTAAACTAAATATCTTATTAATTCACTTTCATCGTTGCAATTTCCATCGGATGGCAACTTTACTGAACCAACAGCTTAAATGTTACCACATGTTCAAATCTCTCTATCAAACTTTAAATGTAATTGATCTAGTCTATATTATATGTAGTTGTAGCAGATTTGTTCAACACAAAGTTCAATATGAAACTGTTCAAAATGTATTATTTTTTGTGGAAATACAACCAAGCTTAATTTTCTAGTATGCTATAGTGTTAGTTTTACTTTTCAGTAACGATATGAATGATTCAATGGTATAAAAAAAAAACACATGGCCGTGGGGGGATGTACTGGGTTGGCCCTAGTACTCGAGAGAAGTGAAAGATTAAATTATGAATATGTGTCACTTTCTCCAGGCTTTCAAATACGGTTTTATTTGCTCTTTGTACGTTTCTGTATTTGCTGTATCTATATTTGTTAATCGTTCGTTGGCGGATCCGTTTGAATTTGAGGTTTGTCTTTGCAAAAATTGTGTCAGAGTTGTTTTGCTTCAGTTGCACAATGTGACAGAAATGGCTGGAAAAAAAAAATGTATATTGAGTTCATGTTTCTAAATTACAACAGCTCACAAAACTAACTTTTCTCATGTGATCTTTGTCATTTTGTGTTTGCAAAGATTAGTTAAAGAACTAAAGTAAAACTAAAACCTGTTTTTCTTTTCCTCGAAGTAAGTAAACCTCATTTAAATCCACCTAACATTTGCAACAACTCTAATAAATAGAAATAAAGCTTTGAACAAATGGCTCTCCAACAGTATGTTGTGTGGATCGTCATTACTCTGAAATGATCATTTAGTTCAGCAGCTATGCCACACTCTCTTTAATGCTTCTGCACAGCAGACAGGAACATGCCTCATGTCACCACGAGAAAAATGTCCTGTCAAGCTAAGTGACAAAGGAACACGAACAGAACAGGAAGTTCCTCTGGCACATCAATGATGTATCTATGGAGAATACATTGCCTCCGTTGACAGCTGCACAGCAACGACCATGATAATCCACAGCAAAACCATGGAAATGGAACGACCTAGAATCATCCAGTGACGGCTGATGCCTGATATAACCGATTGCAAACATAATCTGCACCAACCTTTACATGGCTGTACAGTGGGTTATTAATACGGCATATTGAAATTCTAGTTGAGCTCAAGAGACTGGAAACAAAATTTGGCCATGGCAATTTTCCTTACATTGCTTACATCAGATGGGCTGTTCCAACATCAGCCAGCAGGTCCATTTCCCCCATAATCTACAGTCAGGTCCATAAATATTTGGACATTGACACATTTTTCATTAGTTTGGCTCTGTACACCACAACAATGGAGTTGAAATGAAAAAAATCAGGTGGACGGTGTAGGAACTACAACAAATTCAAATGTGGCCACCCTCTTTTTAAGGGACCAAAAGTAATTGGACAAATTAATATAATCATAAATCTAATTGTCGCTTTTAATACTTTGTTGAAAATCCTTTGCAGTCAATGACGGCCTGAAGTCTGGATTCCATAGACATCACCAGACGCTGGGTTTCGTCCCTGGTGATGTTCTGCCAGGCCTCTACTGCAACCGTCTTCAGTTCCTGCTGGTTCTTGGGGCATTTTCCCTTCAGTTTTGTCTTCAGCAAGTGAAATGCATGCTCAATTGGATTCAGGTCAGATGATTGACTTGGCCATTGCAGAACATTCCACTTCTTTGCCTTAAAAAACTCCTTGGTTGCTTTCGCAGTATGCTTCGGGTCATTGTCCATCTGCACTGTGAAGCGCCGTCCAATGAGTTCTGAAGCATTTGGCTGAATATGAGCAGATAATATTGCCCGAAACACTTCCAAATTCATCCTGCTGCTTTTGTCAGCAGTCACATCATCAATAAATACAAGGGAACCAGTTCCATTGGCAGCCATACATGCCCACGCCATAACACTACCTCAAACATGCTTCACTGATGAGGCGGTATGCTTTGGATCATGAGCAGTTCCTTTCCTTCTCCATACTCTTCTCTTCCCATCATTCTGGTACAAGTGTAGCTTTGTCTCATCTGTCCATAGGATGTTCTTCAAGAACTGTACAGGCTCTTTTAGATGTTTTTTGGCAAACTCTAATCTGGTCTTCCTGTTTTTGAGGCTCACCAATGGTTTACATCTTGTGGTGAACCCTCTGTATTTACTCTGGTGAAGTCTTCTCTTGATTGTCGACTTTGACACAGATACACCTACCTCCTGGAGAGTGTTCTTGATCTGGCCAACTGTTGTGAAGGGGTTTTTCTTCACCAGGGAAATGATTCTTCTGTCATCCACCACAGTTGTCTTCCGTGGTCTTCCGGGTCTTTTGGTGTTGCTGAGCTCACCAAGGAGTTTTTTAAGGCAAAGAAGTGGAATGTTCTGCAATGGCCAAGTCAATCACCTGACCTGAATCCAATTTAGCATGCATTTCACTTGCTGAAGATAAAACTGAAGGGAAAATGCCCCAAGAACCAGCAGGAACTGAAGACGGTTGCAGTAGAGGCCTGGCAGAACATCACCAGGGACGAAACCCAGCGTCTGGTGATGTCTATGGAATCCAGACTTCAGGCTGTCATTGACTGCAAAGGATTTTCAACAAAGTATTAAAAGTGACAATTAGATTTATGATTATATTAATTTGTCCAATTACTTTTGGTCCCTTTAAAAACGGAGTGGCCACTTATACATTTGTTGTAGTTCCTACACCGTTCACTTGATTTGGATGTAAATACCCTCAAATTAAAGCTGAAAGTTTGCACTTAAAGCATTTAAGCATTTCAACTCCATTGTTGTGGTGTACAGAGCCAAAATAATGAAAAATGTGTCAATGGCCAAATATTTATGGACCTGACTGTATTTCCCACATTGCTGGTGGTGGCCTTACGCCAGCCCATCTTGTCAGTCCTAACATGGCTCGTGAAGTCTCCAAACACAAATGAGACCACTGAAGGCGATCTGATAGCAAGAGAAAAAAGGTGTGGTTTTAGTGGTACAGAGAAGACGACTCACTCCAAAAAAGGAACAGGATTAGTTGTAGTTTATTTAGGGCTGGTTTTCTAATGAGTTGAATGTCTGTCTTCATGTTTTACGATGGCATCACCCTAAAACGAAATGTTCAATTTGAAGGAAGTCATACATCGTATTAAATTAATAAATATTTATAGGAGTGATGGGGCTGACGAGGTGTGACCAACGGTTGTGGCAGGAGAAACTGGACAACTGACTGAACTGTGACAAAAATATCTGCTGATTTGACAGCGGTGATGGACAGGAATAACGGAAATGAAACGCCACAGTCCGGGAGCCTCTTGGTTGAAAAAAAAAAAAAAAAAAGACGCCTTGGGACGACAACGCGCCAGCGCAGGCAAATATGGCGCAGGCAACAAAAATAAAAGGTTCTTTTGCACCGGTTGTTCGAAACTGCTTTGTCGAACCTGTGCCCGGCCCTACTGCCCAATGTGTGCACCATTTATAAAAGAAAAACACTTGTTAGGATGCCCGAGCGGCCATGGATGTCATCAGTGCGTGCCTCCCTTTGTGTGCAACAAGCTGGAAAGCCAACAGTTTTATGACTGCAATGAAAATGTGGTTTTTGAAAGGCTGAACGCCATCAAATATGAATTGAAGCAGAGTATTTTATTGGAAATAATTACATCAATCTTTTTTAAACAATCGTTGACTTCACAATGCTCATAAAGTTGTTGGAAGTGTTTGGATCACACAAGTCGGAAACAATCCTACGCAGCCACCGTGTGCAATACGTAGATAACTTTGCGTCAGGCTTCCTCTGGCTTTTTGGTGAGAAATTGGACCGGGATGGAGCTGGAGATAAGGCAAGGCTATTTATTTATTTATTTTTGTATTTAGTTGTTCTGCGCTCCATACTAAATCCTTCCTCTTGGACTCCCCACTCCCACAAGGGTACAGAGTAATTTAGAAATGAATATGAATGCATGACATAGTTATGCTTGTGGCTGTTATTAATCATCATTAAACAGTTTAAAGTCAGTGTCTGGATATAACAGTGGCGGGCCGTGCATTTTATACCTAGGCCTGCTGTCTGATATCGTATACATAAATACATACAAAAAAATTAAAATAGCTATAACTTTGTGATTCTGTTTAGGCCAGCAGAGAAGGCTTAGCAGGCCCAATTTTGGGTTAAGTGTTTCACCCAAGGACATAACGACATGGACTAGCGGAGCCGGGGATCGCCCACCCATTGAGCCACAACCGTCCACACAAAGGAAAGGGTGACTGCGGTCACCCAGAACAATGTGGATTATCTTCCACAGCAAAAATCTGAAGTCTGCCTTTTGAATTAAACACCTCGGTGCCCTCCCGCCATGGGATATTGTTATGAACCGAACCTGGGGGGGAAATAAATCAGATTTAACGTGGAGTAGTTCTCTAGGGAAAAAAAATGACAAACTGCGAGCCTGACGAAGAAGAGGCTTTAAATAAATATAACAGCCCAATCTATGAGCATTTTTCTGGTTTTTCATACCTTTGTAATTTTGCAAGATAGTTGAATAGCCTACAAAAGAGGCAACGGATCAAGTACATGTAGCCTATGATTCCATAACAACAATAATGATAGAACATTTATAAATAAAAAAAGATAATAGTAATATTGCCAGGTCCCACTATCACCACAACATGTTCAGGAAATGTACTTCCCTTCTACTTCCCTTCTACTTCTTATCAAGAATCTTCTTGGTTTTGTTACAAGGTCCCTGTACACAAAGCTATTATGATGCTATCCAGCTAACGTGATGGATTTCCTCTCTCTCTCTCTCTCTCTCTCTTATGTATTCAAGACTATTGCTTTTCATGAAAGGATAGCAGATGGTCGTTATATTGATGCATTTTGTCATAAAATGTTGCCCTCAGTTATTATACACTCACCTAAAGGATTATTAGGAACACCATACTAATACTGTGTTTGACCCCCTTTCGCCTTCAGAACTGCCTTAATTCTACGTGGCATTGATTCAACAAGGTGCTGAAAGCATTCTTTAGAAATGTTGGCCCATATTGATAGGATAGCATCTTGCAGTTGATGGAGATTTGTGGGATGCACATCCAGGGCACGAAGCTCCCGTTCCACCACATCCCAAAGATGCTCTATTGGGTTGAGATCTGGTGACTGTGGGGGCCATTTTAGTACAGTGAACTCATTGTCATGTTCAAGAAACCAATTTGAAATGATTCAAGCTTTGTGACATGGTGCATTATCCTGCTGGAAGTAGCCATCAGAGGATGGGTACATGGTGGCCATAAAGGGATGGACATGGTCAGAAACAATGCTCAGGTAGGCCGTGGCATTTAAACGATGCCCAATTGGCACTAAGGGGCCTAAAGTGTGCCAAGAAAACATCCCCCACACCATTACACCACCACCACCAGCCTGCACAGTGGCAACAAGGCATGATGGATCCATGTTCTCATTCTGTTTACGCCAAATTCTGACTCTACCATCTGAATGTCTCAACAGAAATCGACTCATCAGACCAGGCAACATTTTTCCAGTCTTCAACTGTCCAATTTTGGTGAGCTCTTGCAAATTGTAGCCTCTTTTTCCTATTTGTAGTGGAGATGAGTAGTACCCGGTGGGGTCTTCTGCTGTTGTAGCCCATCCGCCTCAAGGTTGTGCGTGTTGTGGCTTCACAAATGCTTTGCTGCATACCTCGGTTGTAACGAGTGGTTATTTCAGTAAAAGTTGCTCTTCTATCAGCTTGAATCAGTCGGCCCATTCTCCTCTGACCTCTAGCATCAACAAGGCATTTTCGCCCACAGGACTGCCGCATACTGGATGTTTTTCCCTTTTCACACCATTCTTTGTAAACCCTAGAAATGGTTGTGCGTGAAAATCCCAGTAACTGAGCAGATTGTGAAATACTCAGACCGGCCCTTCTGGCACTAACAACCATGCCACGCTCAAAATTGCTTAAATCACCTTTCTTTCCCATTCTGACATTCAGTTTGGAGTTCAGGAGATTGTCTTGACCAGGACCACACCCCTAAATGCATTGAAGCAACTGCCATGTGATTGGTTGATTAGAGAATTGCATTAATGAGAAATTGAACAGGTGTTCCTAATAACCCTTTAGGTGAGTGTATGTGGAGTGCTTTTTGGTTGCAGTGTTTAAAAATGTATGTGTAACAAAAGCCAACAATATAATTGGCAAACAGAAGTTATCTATCTTTGAGATTTAGGTCCTGGTGATTCTTCATAGAAGGAGAAATGATTGGAAGATTTAATATAGATTATTGGAGAATGCATTGACTACAGTTGTCCCACTTGACTCATTAATGTGGAAACAAAAGAAATTAATTTACCAGGAACTTAAATTGCAGGCAAACTTAAAGAGAGCCTCCAGCTTGAAGAAACAATGAGTGGTTATTATTAAAGTTGGCTCTTAAAAATCAATTTATTTACTTTCAGCTCTTTAATATATCCAAATATGTGATATGGGACTAAGCCCTTCCGCTGGATGAAATTACAAAATGTACCTATCATTTTCCTCATCCTAGGATACAAACAGCAAAACATTTGTTAAAGATACCAGCATATACCCATTGTTTTGGAGGCCAATTGCTCCAAAATATGCATTCTCACTGCAACATGGCAATTTTTTTAAGCAGACTGATGTTATATACCTTCCTGATTTCTTTTTGACCCACCACTACATCGTTTGAATAGGAAAAACAATGTTGCTTCAGAACTCTGAGGTCGACCTCTTCCCACTAAAGAATCAAAACTAACGAATGCAAACTGTATTTCCATGTTTTGTACACACAAACTCACTGTAGGATAATCTGTACGTGGTGTACATTTGAAGCTCAAAGTAATAGGATTTTCCCTAGTAAAAAAATAACAGTTGAAATAATCAAAACAAATGTCTATTTGTAAGATCAACATCTTTACACACAGAGCAGGAAGCAGTTTTTTTGTGCGAATGACTGAACGTGAAAATTACATTTTTTTTGGTGGTATTTATTACAATAGGATACATATTGAGTTTTTTCAAATGAATCTTTGAATGTCTGTTCCCATATTTCACGAAGAATAAAAATCCTGAACAAAAGTGAAGCAGAGAGCAAATCGTTTTTTGACAGCAGTGAACACGTTGTTTTCAATCTGGGTTTGAAGCAGAATATTTTTTTATATAAAAATATCTTTTTTCAACACATTTTTACTTTTAGACTTTACAATGCTCTACAATAGGAGTCAGAAACAATCCTACACAGCTACCACTGTAATATAATTCAACACATGGTATAATATTAGTGTAGCCTGATCTTTATTTGTAACCGCGCAAAAATACCGGCTCAAAACAATTAAGCTGCACTGTATTCAAATGTATTTGAATGTGAACGTTATGAATGAAGCTTTTAATACAGCCCTACTTGCAGGGCCGGCGATATCTATGGGCGAACTATGGAGGACCGTAAATGACTTAATTATAAATAAATAAATGCAGGAATAAATACAGGAATGAATAAATAAATAAATGAATAAATAAATACAGGAATAAATAAATAAATAAATGCTTAAATAAATGTTTAAATAAATAAATACAGGAATAAATAAATAAATACAGGAATATATAAATATAAGTTATACCTAAACAGGACATCATTAAATAAATCTATTTCTACATTTCTGTATTTCTTTTATTTATGCCTGTATTTATGTGTCCACACGTATTTCTTCATTTATTTATTTCTGTATTTCTGTGTCCTTGTATGCAAATGAGCTGGGGCGGTCCGAACCTCATTGTTAAACAGGATTGGTCAAGTAGGGGAGCAAGACAGAAGCAACCGATCCCTAAGCACATGGCCCCTGTAGATGAAGTCAAAAAGCTGTCTAGGCCAGGGTGACCATATCCATAACACCAAAAAGGAGGACACTATGCAGTATTTTGTGAGGCTGGGAATAATTGCACAGGAGGGGTGCAGTTTGATTTTAAGAGAGATGTGAGCCCTTTTTACTGTAATTGATCTCATTGGAGCAGGCCTGGCCAACCCGCGGCTCCCGAGCCGCATGCGGCTCTTTGCCTGGTTTCATGCGGCTCTTACGTTCATATCGAAGTTTGTGTTTGTGTTATTTTTTAAATCTTTTTATTGATTTTGCAAATACTACGTCGACCCATTTAATGCGGAGACGGACTGTTTGAAAGCCCCGCTAGTCACAGCTTCTCTGACGCACCTTGAAATATTTCGGCAAACTTCTCCTCAGACCTCAATGCTTATTGTGTGAATTACACCATCAGTTAGCTTGTAGGCTGTGGAGTGGTCCAGGCTTTCTTCTTGCAGAGCGTTTGATGAATCTCTCTCTCTCTCTCTCCCCATTAAACATGACACTGTTGAGTGATCGAGGAAAAATATGAAAGTAAAAAAGTCGAACTATTATAAACATATAATCATTTTCTTTTTATATGTAACCATTTGAGCATATATATAATGTTTGGTTTTTATTTTCATTATAGTTTGTGATTAGACAGTATAAAATCCATAGGACGCTATAAGTTGCTATGTTATATACTCTTTTTGAATGAGATGTGTTAAATGTTCTTTCCTTTGTTAGAAGCATGCGTCGCCAATCTAACCAGATAGGGTTGTAAAACCCCCTCTGTCCAACTCTGGTGACAGCATGACTGATGTACTCTTGTGTATAAAAGAGGGTGGAGAATGTATGTTTTTCGGGGTGCCTCGCAATTCTGTGCAGGAGGATAGAAGGGAGAAGAGGTGTTTATTCACCAGCTCTAAAAACTTAACCCTTTCTCTTAGTTACTTGTAAACTTTTACTAGTTAAGGAGAAAAATCAGATTGGACCTGTCCCAGCTCTTAAGGGTTGGGACAGGTCTCCAGCTTTAGAGTCTGGAAGAAACTTCTACTATCAGGAGAGGGGGTGCCTCGCAATTCTGTGCAGGAGGATAGAAGAGAGAAGAGGTGTTTATTCACCAGCTCTAAAAACTTAACCCTTTCTCTTAGTTATTTGTAAATTTTAAACTGTTTGATTGAATTGAATTTTTTTTTGTATGTAAGATAATCTTGAAATAAAACTCAGCCTTATTTCGTAAGGTACTGAAACCAAAACAAAGATTCTGGTTCTTTAAAACAATTTAAACCCTCTTTCCCTGTCCATCCACCGTGAGATACAGAAGTGACGACTGAATCTACCAAAGAAACTTAAGGTAAGTATCTTTGGGTGAAGACTTTTGCAGTGTTTGTCATAATGATGAGATGGTGTCAAAAAGGTAGATGAGAGGATATAGACGATATATGTACTCATCTTGATAAGGGTTGAGAAAAGTTACAGCCCACCGCAGGGGACCTCGAGCGCAAGCTGTAAAACACCCTCGACAAAACCTATAACTTATTTCGAAAATAAACACAAAAACCTAACGATTTAGCACGGGGCGAGATAAAAGACCGAAGGTGTTATACCAATATCGGATGAGGATTGTTATTTCCTCCGGGATCACTAGGATAATTAACCGACGGAGTGCCACCGAGTTAGGTGCGAGGTCTTGCCTTTCCTAACCAAACCCCCCCTTCCCCTCCTCTTCCCTTGGCAAGACCACCGTTCACGTTACAACACACGTCAGTAAACAGCTGGACAAGGCTTTGAAATCACGGATTTTGTGAGTTTTTAGTTTGTTTATTTTTTAGGAAACGTCGGACCAGTTGTGACGTAATGTTTTCAGCGGCGCTAATGTTGTGGTTCATTTATCACCAAACAACGTCGGGGGATTTCACAAACACGTCATCACCTGTTTGTCTGATGCTGCGGGTCAGAGCAGAAGTAGCTGCACCCGTTTAGCGCTCAGCACTGCATGAGCACTACGTGGAGGAGGAGGGGGGGCGAAATTCTCACAATAACTCAAGTAAATGCCCCGTCAGATATCAAACACATTTGGGGGGAATTGATGACAGAGAGTCATTTTTATTCTTAAATACTGATGAATGAAGAAAAACATTGGGCTCCAGCAGAAGGGGCACTTTTCTCATCCAGGGCAAAAGGGCAGGTTGAGCACCACTAGGGATCAGCGGATCATTTATAAAAGTCCTGCCGGGATCAGGCTGCTCTCGGCGGGCAGCACAGCGCTGACGGCCCGGTGCTGCGGGACTCACGGTCCCTCAGCAGGACCTCAACTCGTCGGCGTATCTTTTTAAGTCGGCTGATTCTTGAATAACCGATCACAGATTTGATGCTTAAACAACTAACTTCTCGCCTGAAAACATCCTAAAAGTACATGTTGTGACTCAACAACAGTAGTATTCAGAGAACGTCAACTTTCAGTTGTGAGTTTCCTCATCAAGTACAGAGAAGAACGCGTATTGAGAAACGGCCGCTGGAGACATGAAGACTCATCAAAGATCTTCTATTATGAAGATCATGACCACTCCAATCTCAGAAACGCTGACCGGCCAGTTCATATATTTTTATTTCAAAACGGCGAATTTCGCCGTAAGGTGACAAGTTTGCAGGTATGCAAAAAGGAGGACAAATGAGGACAAATGCGGACAGGGCATTGAAAATCCGGACTTCTGCTAACGGTTAGCTGAGCTTGCCAACTTCAACAACATGTGAAGGCAGAAGTAGTAGAGCACAACATAACAGGAGCGATCACACTCCTGTGACCAATCATGCTTTAGACCATCTCATTTGCATACAAGGACACATAAATACAAGGCATAAATAAATGTATAAATACGTGTGGACACATAAATACAGGCATAAATAAATACAGAAATGTAGAAATAGATTTATTTAATGATGTCCTGTTTAGGTATAACTTATATTTATTTATTTATTTATTCCTGTATTTATTCCTGCATTTATTTATGTATTTATAATTAAGTCATTTTCAGTCCTCCATAGTGAACTAGGCGACTGCCTAGGGCGACAAATGGGTTGGGGGCGCCCTCACAGCGCACATTTCAGCACTGAGCAATTCGCGACCAGGCGACCGGGGGTGGGGCTGGCTCCCGCGAGCAGGGACGATTCAGCTGTGAGTTTCCTCAAAGTACGGAGAGTCACGCATATTGAGAAACGGCCGCTGTAAACATCTTAACGCTGATTGGCCAAGACACGTCACATCAAAGATGTTCTATTACGGAGATGACGACAACTCGGCCAAAAATCTGAATTTTTTGTCGAGAAAACGGGACGCTGATTGGCCAAGACTCGACACGTCACATCAAAGATCTTCTATTGTAAAGATGGCTCACTCCAAAAAGAAAATCGTTTGTGTGGTCTGAAAAATTTGCGCGATCTGAAAAATCTATTGCGCAGCCACTTTGACTGGTCTAAACCATCTGGAGCACAGGGACGAAAAAAGGAAGAAGAGGAAAAGAAAGTCAAGTATAGAGGTAAGACTTCTCATCTCAGCCATTAAGGTGTCAAACGAAATTCATTTAGTATTGTGCATCACCTAATATTGGACGTTTCATTGCTGTCACTTAGGCTAGCTAGCAACTGTTACTTTGCTAATTTGCTACGTAGGCTATTACTAGCAAACGTAACTTCACTGATAACCTACATGGATGTACATGTCAAAAGACCAGTATCTGGATAACGTATGCTAGTTATGAAAAGTACAGTTGCTGTCTACATTCATTATAAATGGCATAAGTTCTGTTGAGTGAATTCACAACTAGCAGGTGCATACACACAGTAACCATTTTGGGGATAGGTTTGGTGTTCACCCTTCTGTACAGTTCCTCCCCAGGAATATACTAAAATGTATATGTGTTTTTTGTTTTGTTTTGTTTTTAGTTTTTATTTTAGTTTTAAATTGGCCAGATGCACTCAGGCAATGTTTTCAGAGGCCGGCACCTGCTGGAGAAAGGACGCCTGATTTGCCTCCCTCTGAACTTTGTATGTAGCCTACACAACTAGTACTATTGTTGCTGTTTTTGTTATTATCAATTATTAATTTCATAATCACATCACATTAATACTAATTGTAATCAGTAGCATTATTTAGCCTTGTAGCAGTGGTGGCAGTAATTGTAATTTATCTACTACAAGTTACATGGTCAGATAAAATGTATTTGTACAATGCAACTATGTGGTAGGATGATAGAAATGACCAAATGCAATTGTGTAACAAACAACAGCATGGATGAACTCTGTGTTTAAATACAGCTGCAGGAGAAGGGACATCCAGTAGTACTCAACCTGTACTTAACCTGTCAAACCTTGTTAACCATAGTCATTCCCTATACAGCTTGTATCATGTTTTGAGGTTTGTTCAATAAACATATTTGAAAAAAAAGTGTTTTGCACAGTTTATGGAGTTAATGTAATCCTAACTTTGAGTGTGTAATAATCAGTGGTGTATAAAGTACCCAAAAGCCGTACTTGAGTAAAAGTAAAGATACCTTCCTGGAAAATTACTCCAGTAAAAGTAAAAGTCACCTATTAAAATACTACTTGAGTAAAAGTCTTAAAGTATCTGATATTTTCTGTACTTAAGTATCAAAAGTATTTTTCTGATATAAAATGTACTTAAGTATTGAAAGTAAAAGTACAAGTACATGCTTTTAATAAAAAAGCAAAGGGTCAGAATTTTGAGAATTATGAAGTTTATTCTTTTAAGTGCTGTGGCCACCATGACCAAGGACACGGAGTTGTGTTGATACAATAACTGGGTTGGCTGGGATCCATCCATATATATTATGTTCAACATAATATATTGTACCTAAGTATACTTTTGCATCTACTATGAACTTATCATCATAATTCTCCAAAAAGCAATATGACACTATGAAGGACTTGTAACAGTGTGGTTATAACTTATAAGTATGCTCATTCCGCCCGCCGTGGGTCTCTTGGTACCGGTCTGTGGGTCTCTTGGTACCGGGCCACAGAAAGAATGAATGAAACATTTCAATTAAATAAAAAAAAAATCAAGGCCGGAAAGATGTTTTATTGTGAAAAATGACCGCATACATCCGTCTGTGGTAACCTCAGACGGAATCTCTTGACACATGTCAAGATGTTACGTTACTCTAAAAATGAAACGTAAGTCTGTTACAACTCTGTCGGTGATCTGGAAACCAAGGCAAAGTATCCTGAGATCGCCAAAAAAGCATGAAAACCTGCTTCCATTCCAACATCCTGTCTTTGTGCAGCGCGTTATAAGTTAAGCAGTAGACTGGACTAAAGGTTTAGTTAGGAGTAGACTGGACATAACGAACACACGTCAGGTGTCGTTGTCTCCCGTCTTTCCGAGGTCGGACCCGGTCTGTGAAAATATTGTCTTCACGTAACCGGTCTGTGGCGCATAAAGGTTTGGGAGCGCTAGAGGATGTAGAGGGAAAATGCAAAACATTGTGATTCGCAAAACCTGCTTGGTGGAGTCTGTGTTCCACCACAGTCCCCGATGTTTTTTTTCTTCTTTTTCTAAAGATAGATTTGATTTTGTAGCGAGTAACGAAGGTTTCAGGAGAAATGTATCGGAGTAAAAGTATCATTTTTCTTTGCAAAATGTAGTGAAGTAAAAGTAAAAGTAAACAGAAATATAAATAGTAAAGTAGAGTACAGATATCCCCAAAAACTACTTAAGTACAGTAACGAAGTATTTCTACTTCGTTACTATACACCACTGGTAATAATACATTATTTAAAATAATAAAAAAGAAAATGTTCTGAAACTATTCTGGTGTTTGTTGTCCATGCACCATTTATTGTTGAACTGCAATCTAGAATAGTATAATTATAAGTGGGTGAAAAACTGCTACGCAAAGTAAAGCAGTTAAGTTAATATGTCTCTTCAGTGATGTAAAGTATTGTGTGTGTCTGTGTGTGTGTGGGGGGGGGGCGCAAAACTCAATCTCGCCTAGGGCAACCAAAGGGCTAGAGCCGGCCCTGCCTACTTGTTTACCACACACACACTAATTTCAGGATAATGGTCTACATTTGAAGCTCTATTAACCTGTTACAAGAGCAGGGAGGGTCATGCCACCAGACAGGTCATGTTTAATTCTGCATGATGAACCGGTGGACTGCTCCCTCCCGGTGGGGACGGAGTGCCTACCGCAAGCGAAGGAGTTCAAGTATCTCGGGGTCTTGTTCACGAGTGAGGGTAAGATGGAGCGGGAGATTGATAGGCAGATCAGTGCGGCTGCAGCAGTAAAACAGGCGCTGCACCGGGCCGTCTTGGTGAAGAGGGAGCTGAGCTGGAAGGCGAAGCTCTCCATTTACTGGTCGGTCTACGTCCCAACCCTCACCTATGGTCACGAACTCTGGGTCGTGACCGAAAGAACGAGGTTGTGGATGCAAGCGGACAAAATTAATTTCCTCTGTAGGGTGGCTGGGCTCAGCCTTAGAGATAGGGTAAGGAGCTCGGACATCAGGAGGGAACTTTGAGTTGAGCCACTGCTCCTTCGTGTCGAAAGGAGTCAGCTGAGGTGGTTCGGGTATCTAATCAGGATGCTTCCTGGACGCCTCCCATTAGAGGTTTTCCAGGTGATAATATAAATCGTTATATTCTGTAGATATTCTTCATTTCATTATTCTTATGTCTATTAGAGTTCAAGTTGTGCGAGGTCAGTTTAACAGATACTGTCAAGTACTGTCAAACGTTCCTCAAGGTTCCACGCTTTGCACTACAACACTCAATATATGTCAATATATCAGTATATTGACATTAGGGAAGCAGACTGGTCGTTGCACTTTCCAGGCTTGTGAGAAAAGATGAGGACACGATTCTCCTCTTCTTAGACAAGTTAGAGCAAATAGAAATGTTAGATGTTCATGATGGAAAACCGTGTATTAAAGAGCCGAACCTCCGGCTGTTCGAGGTGTTTTTTGGACGGTCAACATGCGTGTTGACTGGACGACTCCCTGCTATCGCGATTGCAGCACTTGTTACTTTACTTGTGATCAAGGAAAATAAATTCAGAGAACGAGAGAAGTTGTTTGACTAAGTTCTTCCGGAGGCTACACCAGGCATCCAATAACTAACACACATTTTCACAGGCATGTCCAACTGGTAGGAGGCCCCGGGGAAGACCAAGGACACAGGAGGGATTATATCTCCCAGCTCGCCTGGGAACGCCTCGGTATCCCCCAGAATGAGCTGGGAAATGTAGCGGGTGAGAGGGAAGCCTGGGTCAGCCTGCTGGGTTGCTGCCACCAAGACCCAACCCTGGATAAGCGGCTGATAATGGATGGATGGATGGATGATGATTGGGGTTTCAGAATAATGGTCCGTCAGAACAATGGCATGGCATCAGCTAACATGCTGGAAAAAAGCTAAATGTTTAATCTGACTGAAAAGTGCCTCGTGATTATAGTGACAGTGAGCGATAAAACTGAAGAAACATAAATACATACCAAAAAAAAGGCAATCCCATGGAAAAACAATGGTCCCATCACAGTTTTAATGGGCTGTTCAACCATTAACACACAGCATCAACAATGCATTCCTTCCAGGCTGAAACAACTAAACTGAACTGAAGTCTCTAGCGATGGCAAACGGTAGAAGGTTTAAATTGTTCACCTCCAAATGACGAAGTGCACCCATAAAAAAGGAACAAACTGCTTTCCCCCCTCTCGCCTGAAGGATCACTAACTGTGCAAGAAACGTTTTATGCTATTGGTCTTTTATGTAATTTGTCAAAAGCTACTGAAATAAGGATATAGAAAACAAATTAGATATATATCCAGTGATGCAATAAATAGAAGCATAAGAATACTTCAAAAATAGCATAATATAAAATAGCAGCAATTGATTATGACTGAAGTGTCAGTCTTTTTTTTTTTTTTTGCGTTTTCAACACAGAGCCATCCCTTACATCCAAATAAACAAACATAACAAAATAAATAGTATTAGTATCAATAGTCCAAATGCGAGCACAAATGCCATCCCCTTACATGAACATCCCCACACCAACAAATGCTCATTCATATACACAGCCATCCGCATCCACATACACACCCGCCTGTACCCTCCCACATGCACTGTGTCAGTCATTCTAAAGTAATTCACTTATTATTTTTCCCAGACACTGTGTTCAATTGTTAATGTTGGAAATATGCTCATCAAAGACATTAATCACTGCTTGTTGAAGATAAACATTGAGGAAACATGTGAATAGAAGTGTCGTCATTTAATTGCGAGTTCGAGAGGAGAAACTTCAGCTCTGGGTTTAAATTCCCAACGAGCGCTCTGCTTCATGAACTTCAGTCACAACGCTGGCGGCCTCATGAATGGTTTCCTGTCGATGTGTCCTCGTCAGATTGCATGTGACGATTTTTATGTCTCTATGCATCCGACCCCATCATGCGTGGTGGTGTCAGACTCACAGAGGTGAAAGCACACAAAGACCTTATGAGCCTTTTATATTTTCACTATCGACACGCAGACAGGAAAGCTTTCTCCACTGTCCCAGTTACAATAAACCTTCCACTGAATAATAATGAAACTTCATTGTAGGTCTATAGTATTTTCCCTCATCATTAAAACAATGTATCCCTTTCTGAAGCAGTCAGTTAACTGAGAAAGTCAACAATAGGCAAAAATGCAGAAAATGGGTCTCGGGAAACTGCCGTGATGTTTCAGCTTTGTTGGCATTTAGTGGATGAGAAGAGGAACCCTCCTGTGTCTGGAAAATCTGCCTTTTGTGTTCTGTTTTATAGCCAATGGGCTGCAGCTTATCAAAGATGATGTGCTTGTTATGTGAAAATTAATGCCAGCCAGGCTGCAACGGATTTATTGGAACATTGGATTCTCTTGCAGAGACAGTATATCTTTTTTTTCTCATTGTGCCAAATGACTGCTGTCGGGTGTGAACGAAGATGAGAAGTCTTTTACACAAAAGAAGCTGACACATAACAGTCTTTAAAACAGTTGACTTTTTTCAAAGCATCAAATATTCATATTTTTGTATATCTGTTGGATAAAGCAAACAATGGATTGTAATATTTCCAGCATTTTTAGTAAATTATCTACAGGGATTAAGTGCGTTCAAAAAAATAACTCCTCCCTAGATTTATACTAGAAAAGGCCATTTTCTGTTTTAGTGAAAATGTGTGTATTACTTTAAGTATATTTGTTAAATTTTGTTGACCCTCGTTATGCGTGCATGTTTGAACTCCATAGTAAGTACGTGTTAGGGGTGGGAATCACCAGAGGTCCCACGATTTTGATTTCATCACGATACTTGGGTCCCGATTCGATACTATCGCGTTACTATCACGATACTGCGATATATTGAGTAATGCGATTTATTCCCTTTTTTCCACCGCAAATTGTCCCCAAAGGAAAGCGTTGTCAACATATTGTATCTAAGAAGATACCATTTTCAGTCTGTTCATCTCACTTCAATAATTTTTTATTGCAGCAAAATGTGATTGTCAAGCAGACAAACTGACCAACATGTCATAGATGTTGCACCTGACTAACTGAACTGTTTGTATTACAGTCTACATAGTCGTGTCATTATTACAGTCTACATCAGAGGTGGGCAAACTACGGCCCGCGGGCCGGATACGGCCCGCCGAGTATTAATATACGGCCCGCCGAGTATTATAATTATTATAACATTAAAAAAATATATTAAAAAAAAGTTATTAAAAAAATATATTAAAAAAAAGTTTTTTATTTTAAATAATTATAAGTTATAGTAAAGACCGCTGTAGCGCTTCTCCGTTCCCAAGTTCAGTTTCCCGAAGCACGATGACCACAACAGACCAGCGTTGATGTTTCTTCATGCTTATTTATTGCACAGCGCTCTTTTAGGCTTTTCGTGTGTGCAGCGGCTGTCATTCAGACGCTGTTGTGGGACTACGGATAATATTATGAACCCAGACACCACGGAGTTTGATGTTCCGACGTATGTGGAGTTTACACAACAAGTATAAAGCAGAACTGGTGGTTATTTCCAAGGTGGATGGCAGAATCGGTATCCGTTTTACGGAGATAAGACCGGCGCAGTTCCTGGAGTCGGAGAAATTCCTGGAGTCGGAGAAATTCACCGAGCTGTGTGCGGCTACGGATAATATTATGAACCCAAACACAAGGGTGTTTCATGTTCCGACATGTTTGGGACTTCCACAACAAGTATAAAGCAAAACTAGTGGTTATTTATTCCATAATCGATACCGGAAAAGACAGCTCTTTTTCACGGAGAGACCCGACGGCGATAAGCCACGCCCCCTTTGTCAAACACTCTCCATCCATCTGATACTGGCCCGGCCCGTCTGTCAAATTTTTTAATTCAATGTGGCCCCTGAGCCAAAAAGTTTGCCCACCCCTGGTCTACATAGTCGCGTCATTCGAGCTGGACGCGCCGGAGAGGGGGCGGGGCTTATCTCTGTGCGGTTTTCATTTCTGCCATTCACCATGGAAATAAGCATTATTTCTGCTTCATACTTGTTGTGGAAATCATAAAAACGTCGGAACAACAAATGCCCTCGTGTCTGGGTTTATAATATTATCCGTAGCCGCACACAGCTCGGTGGATTTCACGTGAGGAAGTTCATCTGAATGACGCCCGCTTCCAGCGCTGCTAGAGGACCCGTAGCCAGTTTGATTTATGCTTTTTCTAACGTCTTTGACCGGCGCAGTGTCGCGCATGTTGTCCCGTGTTTCGAGCAACAGCTGTGCAGCAGCGGCGCTACGAGTGACAGGAAGTCCAGACGTCTGCTTTAAACACGGACGGCGCATTTCTAATTTCTTTCTCCGTTGTCTCCATGTTTGTTTTTACCAACGTCCTGCTGATCCGGGACCTCTGCTGACCTCACCACAAAACAACACAGCACCATCTAGTGGGCTGAAAAAGCAATTGATTTGATTTTTCGAGGTTGCTCTCATGCATCTTAAAACTTGCATTCTCTCTACTAACCAGCAGGGGGCGACGCCTCTGGTTGCAAAAATAGGTTTGGTTGTATACAGTGTTGTATAAAGTACCCAAAAGCCGAACTTGAGTAAAAGTAAAGATTACCTTACTGGAAAATTACTCCAGTAAAAGTCACCTATTAAAATACTACTTGAGTAAAAGTCTTAAAGTATCTGATATTTTCTGTACTTAAGTATCAAAAGTATTTTTCTGATATAAAATGTACTTAAGTATTGAAAGTAAAAGTACAAGTACATGCTTTTAATAAAAAAGCAATGGGTCAGAATTTTGAGAATTATGAAGTTTATTCTTTTAAGTGCTGTGGCCACCGTGACCAAGGACAAGGAGTTGTGTTGATAAAATAACTGGGTTGGCTGTGATCCATCCATATATATTATGTTCAACATAATATATTGTACCTAAGTATACTTTTGCATCTACTATGAACTTATCATCACAATTCTCTAAAAAGCAATATGACACTATGAAGGAGTTGTAACTGTGTGGTTATAAGTATGCTCATTCCGCCCGGAACAGAAAGAATGAATGAAAAAATTAAGTTAAATTAAAAAAAATCAAGTCCGGAAAAATGTTTTATTGTGAAAAATGACCAGATACATCCGTCTGTGGTAACCTCAGACGGAACCTCTTGACACATGTCAATATGTTACGTTACCCTAAAAATGAAACTTAAAAGTCTGTTTCAACTCTGCCGGTGTTCTGGATTAAAACCAAGGCAGAGTATCCTGAGATCGCCAAAAAAGCATGAAAACCTGCTTCCATTCCAACATCCTGTCTTTGTGCAGCGGGTTATAAGTTAAGCAGTAGACTGGACTAAAGGTTTAGTTAGGAGTAGAGTCAGTAGACTGGACATAACGAACACACGTCAGGTGTCGCACATAAAGGTTTGGGAGCGCTGGACTAGAGGATGCAGAGGGAAAATGCAGAATATTGTGATTCGCAAAATCTGCTTCGTGGAGTCTGTGTTCCACCACAGTCCCGGATGTGTTTTTTTTTCTTTCTAAAGATAGATTTGATTTTGTAGCGAGTAACGAAGGTTTCATGGGAAATGTATCGGAGTAAAAGTATCAGTTTTCTTTGCAAAATGTAGTGAAGTAAAAGTAAAAGTAAACCGAAATATAAATAGTAGAGTACATATATCCCCAAAAACTATTTATGTACAGTAACGAAGTATTTCTACTTCGTTACTATACACCACTGGTTGTATAGAAGTCTATAGAAAATTACTCTACATCGCTCTTGATTTATTGCGTTGCCGCTACCAGAGCCATACCCGGCATCTCTACGTATTCCAAATATGGTAACTTCTGTTCATAAAAACATCGCTACATCCACAAAACAAAATACAGATCTATGGTCAACATTGAGCATGCATTGTGAGTGAACGTATCAAGCCTGCAACCCTGTTTAAAAAATATTTGTAGTGAAAAGCAGGATCATTTTCAGCCACTAATACTGATAAAACATGATGGCTCACGTATCTGCACTAATCCTGTTTCGTTTTGCACAGGTTGCACCGTATTGTTGTTTTGCAGTGTAAAACTCAGTAAAACTCTTGAGGCCAAATATTTGAACTTGTTTTGTTTTTCACAGGTTGCACTTTATTGTTATTAACTTAAAAATATATTCAGTGCAAAACAGGTTAATTGAAGCCACAATAAGATTGCACATTTTATTTGTTTTTGACTGATGAAACAATCTGGTTTACTTGAAAGTGACTTTTCAGTTACTTTTTTGTTACTTCCACCTCAGGTATTTTCTGTCTGTCCCTCTTCCAAACCTGTTGGGGTCACAGGGTAGATTTTTTTTTTTTAAACAAAACAATTACAATAAAAGACACTGAATAAAATTGTGGGATCTCTAAAACGTCAAATATGCATGTTTTTGTATTGTTAGAAAGATAAACTTCTTATCTTTTATTTGTACTAATTCAATGAATGTCTTGGAATGGAACATGTTCCATTCCCTCGCCTGAACTTCCTGTGTTTACTATGAGCTTATGGAGCCAAGAAGACATATTTCTAAATGTGGTACGTCCAGAATCCTAATAGCCTTTATCAGGTGGAAATTAGGAACATGTAGTAACATGCTAGTGAGGTGTTTTCAGCCTTAAGATGTATTAATATCATTATCCATAATTTTGTAACCTTTTCCTATGGTAAGTAAATAATAAATCCAGAGACAGAACGATGAGGAATACTAACTCTGTTAATATCTTGGTTGTGTTCACTGAAATGGGTGGCTACTTCATGTGCAACATCACATTTGATGTCTAATATAAAACCAGTAGCAGATGATAAATCATGTGTTACAGTGGTTGTGGAGTGAACTACTAAATTTTTTCTCCCATGTGACCCTCCGTTGCATCCTAAGAGGCCGCTGGGACATTTGGTTTAACTACCACTGATTGAATCACCTTGCAGGATGCTGATGTGATTTTTCTTCCCTGTCCTCAGATAACCTTAGTAGAGGATGCTGTACATTTGCAGGCACAGAGTACACGGATACAGTCCCTGAAGAGCACATCGATTCTTAAGATGATATGAAAAAGACGTGTGTTGCTCTGGATAAGACAACAACAATATGGGGGCTTATGGAGACACATTTCTCCTTCACAAACAGTTTTCTGTACAATAAGAGATGGTTGACAACAGTCCAGGTGCACTTTATTTGGTTTTACCTCCAAATAAAGTGATTTAGATAAACTCCGATACGTATTGCAATATACGCGATACGATACAATATACATTCCAAAACTCTTACTTAAAATGTAAAAGTAGACCTGCAAATACAACTTACTGTGTCCCACCTGGATAGTCTAATAAATATATTATCATATATTTATATCTCAGCTGATGAATTGCATCAAAACTTCTTCAAAAGGTATCTGCATTGCACGTACTGTGAGCAGTGAATACACAGAACTGAAATACACTTGCCATGAAAATTGATATTAAAATAAAATGCATATTGTATTCTCATTTGGTCACTGAACACTTTTTTTTACTAAACTGCCACTTTGAAAATAAAACATACTGTATTATTTTCTTATTGTGTCATTGACCACTCTTAACTCACATGTAGATCGCCTGTGGCTCGCCTTAAATGTGTTGGTCTGCGGGGACGCTGGCGAATTTAACGCCGCTCCATCAGGCACAGTTTTTGTTTTTGATTTAGCTTACCATTTCCACAATTTTTCATCTACTTTAGTTCTTGTCATTTAGTTAATGGTGTAGTTACGTTTTAACACCGTAAACAGACATTATTCTCTGTTTTAACTTCAATGCAAACGTTTCGACTCGGATTTGTTTGTTACCTGTTGCACCTGCTCCTCACTGCTCCGGACAACTAGCTTGCTAGCCAGCTGTCTCCGCTAGCCGGCGGCTACTGACGAGCTAGCCGGCTCCCTCCTGGATACTCCTGCCTGGACAGCCTCCCAACTGTCCTGCTCCGATAACCTGCCTGCTGCGGATCGTAGCGGTCACTTCTCCTGCTCCCCACTGCTCTCCACCTGGACAACTAGCTGGCTGGCCGCGGTCTCTCGCTAGCCGGTGGCTACCGACGAGCCAGCCTCAACTACCACTTCTCCAACTCCGGTCATTAAGTCTGTGACTACCGACATAGCACCTCAGACTTAACATCACATCCCCAGCTGCCATGGTTCTACAATACTCCACCTCGCAACTCCTCAAACTCAACAACTTCTCTGCTCCCCCGTTCATTTCAGCCATCACAGCACTTGGACTCCTCCGTCAGCCCCGTTTACATCCACCGAGCCTCCCGCAGAAAGTTGATTTACTGCCTCCCTGATTCCATCCCCTCCCTCTGGTCAGCACAGC
Source organism: Myoxocephalus aenaeus (assembly GCA_038501785.1). Lineage (NCBI taxonomy): Eukaryota > Metazoa > Chordata > Actinopteri > Perciformes > Cottidae > Myoxocephalus > Myoxocephalus aenaeus. Next base: position 2,373,206 of record JBAMJR010000189.1, read on the forward strand.
GTACCGCCGAAACTCCTGCGCATCATCACAACAACCTGAACGAGCGAGCTCCCTGGCTCTGGTCAGCCGAGCATATCGCCGCAACTCCTGCACGTCTCCACACACACTCGACCTGGTCTGCACCTCCGGCATTACCATCACCAATCTAACCAGCATTGACCTCACCATCTCTGACCACCTGGCACCACCTCCCATGTTAAGCAGAGCCGCACCATAACATTCCGGAACATCAAGTCCATCAACCTCCCCTTGCTCTCCTCCTCCTTGGCTGCCATCGTCTCTGCCTCTGCCCCTATTTCGACTGCCTGCCCCACTACCCTGGTCAATTACTATAATGATACACTCTCCTCCTGTCTCGACCTCACTGCCCCCAAAAAATCCAAACTCATCTCCTTCACCCACTCCGCCCCCTGGTACACTGACCAACTTCACCACCTCAAAAAAAAAAACTGGACTCACTGTTCACCTTGATGCTTACAAACTCCACCGACAACAATACAAAGATGCCCTCAACGCCGCTCGCTCCTCTCACTACTCCTCCATCATTCAATCTGGCTCCAACAACCCCAAAATGCTGTTCGCCACCATCAACAAACTCCTCAAATCCATGGACACCATCTCCACCTCCTTCACTACCACCAAATGCAACTCATTCCTATCCTTCTTCAACGACAAAATCATTACAATACACAACCAGCTGGCTGCCTCCTCTCCCTCCACTACTTCACCCCCCCAGCCCTCAACATGACCCTCCCCCACCTCCAAGCTCCTCACTCTCATCCTACAGTTCAATCACTGAAATGGACCTCTCCTCCATAGTCTCCAGCATGAAGACCTCCACCTGTGCCCTCGACCCCCTCCCCTCTTCCTTAGTCAAGGCCTGCCTCCCCTCACTCTCCCCTCTCATCACAAACATCATCAACTCCTCACTGTCCTCACTGTCCCCCCCCCACTAAAGCTTGCTGCTGTCACCCCCATGCTGAAAAAACCTGGTCTTGACCCCGACATCCCCAACAACTACCGGCCGATCTCCAACCTCCCCTACCTGTCCAAAATCCTTGAAAGATCTGTTGCATCTCAACTCAAATCCCACCTCAATCTCCACAACCTCTATGAACCCTTCCAATCCGGCTTCCGTTCAAAACACAGCCCTACTGAAAATCACCAACGACATACTTCTCTCTGCTGACTCTGGCTTCCTCACCATCCTCATCCTCCTTGACCTCTGCGCCGCCTTTGACACCATCAACCACTCCATCCTCCTCTCACGTCTCCAGCAATCCCTTGGCATAACTGGCACTGCCCTCTCCTGGTTCACCTCATATCTCTCAGACCGACATCAATTCATTGCCATAAATAACTGTAAATCCTCCACCTCCCCAGTGGCCCACGGTGTCCCCCAAGGTTCCATGCTTGGTCCCCTCCTCTTCATCATCTACATCCTTCCCCTTGGACAAATCATCCGTCGTCATGGTCTCAATTTTCACTGTTACGCTGACGACACCCAACTCTACCTCTCTTCCAAGACCATCACCTCTGTCACCCACTCCACTCTCACCACCTGTCTCACTGAAATAAAATCATGGATGCAACAAAACTTTCTCAAACTCAACTCCAACAAATCTGAAATACTCATCATCGGCCCTAACTCCCTCACCCGCTCAGCCCAGACCTTCTCTTTGAATATTGACGGCTCCATCGTCACCCCCTCCACCCAGGTCCGCAACCTCGGCATCATCCTTGACCCCACCCTCTCTTTCCTCCCCCACGCCAACCACATCACCAAAACTGCCTTCTTTCACCTCAGGAACATTGCACGCCTCCGGCCCTCCCTGTCCTCTGCCACCACCGAAATCCTCATCCATGCCCTCATAACTTCCAGACTCGACTACTGCAACAACATCCTCTACGGCTCACCCAACAAAATCCTCAATAAACTTCAATATGTCCAAAACTCTGCCGCCCGACTGCTCACCTCCACCCGCCGTTATGATCACATCACCCCGGTCCTCCACAACCTCCACTGGCTCCCGGTCAAGTACAGAATAGACTTCAAACTACTACTCATCACCTACAAAGCCCTAAACAACCTGGCCCCTCCCTACCTTTCAGACCTCCTCCCCCTCCACGCCCCAACCCGTTGCCTCAGGTCCGCCGGTACAAACACTCTGAAGACCATCAGGACCAAGCGCCGGACCTGGGGTGACAGGGCCTTCTCAGCTGCTGCACCCCCCCTCTGGAATGCTCTCCCCATCCACATCCGTCAGGCTCCCACCCTACCATCATTCAAGCAAGCCCTCAAAACACACCTCTTCCAACTCGCTTTCACCTGCTAAAACCCTGCACCTATCCTCCACTATGACCCTCAGCTTCTCCAGTTTTCTTTCCTTTGTTTCTTTGTTACAAAAAATGTCCTGTTTGCTTTGTCTTTTAATTTTTGTTCTGTTCCGTTTGTCATTGTCTCTTGTCCATAATGTAAAGCGTCTTTGTGTATTTAGAAAAGCGCTATATAAGTTGAAATTATTATTATTATTATTATTATTATTATTAGATGCCATAAACATCATATGAAATAAAGTGCATGAGGTAAAGCTGGCTGTCCCTACGGCTGGGTCCTTCCCATCGATGTCCCATTCGTCCAGGTTCAGTTTTTCAGTAACTTCATGATGTTATTGCCTGTATAGCTCCTTTAAAAGAGGTCATTTTAAATCTGTTTATAGGATTAAAAATATTATAATTTTACTGATACTAGTAAAAATATTGCAATAGTCAGCTATGTTGTTATTTTTGCACAGCCCTAATGATGACCTAAGAGGAACTGACGAAAGGAGCAAACACAGATGAAGGCTGGCAAAGAAATGCGAGTAAAGTGACTTGAGTTACGGCTTCGTGGTCAATCTCAACAATGAGCTTCTTATGCTCAATAATCAGACAAATGTGCCAAATGGTGATTCATACCACAGCAGAAAGGAAGAGGAAAGAGAAGACATTTTCTTTGGCATGTGGCCCAGGCATCTGTCAAGTTAGTGTGAAAGCCTTCAGCTTAGTGAATGAAGTAGCATTCAGATCTCCCCATCATAGTCCCATGAGCATTAGTCGAGACTCCAGGACTTTGATACAGTACTCGCACACATTATTTTTCTTGGGGAGTCCAGGTGTCTGTGAGAACTCATTCAGCCTGTTTACAGGTTTAGACTTTAAATGAATGGCATCAAAGTGAGCACGAGGACACAGAATGAAACAAGGTTACCTGGAACTAATTTTCTCTTTATGCGTGTTAGATCTGAAAGATGAAAGGAAGATTGTGGTAATGACCCTGGCTCAGTTGCCAGAGTAGTGTGGTTTATTGTGTACAAAATAATGAGAAAATGCACTAAAACACAGTTTGAAGGATGCTGATTTACGGAAATGTTGTCAGTGGGGGATATTATACGAATCATTGTAGGTATAATAGACGCTGTATATAGCTCTGGTAGTGGGAGCGACCTGTCAATCATAGTCGTAAGTTCGCCCTAATGCTGCGTTCACACCAAACGCGGCGCACATTTGACGCGCGACAAGATTACATGCAAAGTCAATGCATAGACTCGATAGGTTGCGAAAAAGCGTTTTTCCGTCGGGCGGCAAAAATGACGCGTTTGAGGCGGCGCGATTTCTGGATAGTGATGTACTCGGAAAAAAACGCTCTTGTAGGTTACCGTTAGCGCCGATGTAGCGTAGCATGTGCACCAGCTGGCAGTGGGAAGGAAATGTCTGTCGTCTCGTCCACGTGAATGGCGATAAAATCAGCGTTCTTTACTTCCTCCCGAATGTAATCCATTATAACCGACCAGTGGCGGGCCGTGCATTTCAGACCTCCGCCTTCAAATCACTCTATCAGCTGATAAATATTCGCCCGACGCTGAATTGCAAAAGCCAATCAGCGTTGAGAAGCTCCACCCGTCGTCACCGCCGTCCTGCCATTGCTGAATCAAACTGCTGCTCGTCCGCCTGAAGGAGCGCTGGAAGAGTTTCCATTCAGACACTCGTCCTGGAGGAGTCGGAGCTGTGTGCGACTACGGATAATATTATGAACCTAGACACGGGGGCGTTTGATGTTCCGACGTTTGTGGGACTTCCACATTATATTCTACATTATAAATGAATTCTACATTATAAAATAGCTATAACTTTTAATTATATATAAAAAAAAAAAACTGTTTAGGCCAGCAGAGAAGGCTTAGCCCTGACGGCCCGCCACTGCCGTAGAGACTGAATTTCCAGAGTTGATGAGCACATGTTGAGGGGAGAAGTGTGATGATGCTGTTGTTTCTGTCTGATCAGTCAGTCCGATGTGAGCCGCTGCCGGCTGCCTCGAAAACCAGACAGAACACTCACAGACACTCAGCCGCCGGGCATGAATACATTACACATCATGGTCTTAACGTGTTGTAAACCCTGCGATGCAATTATCTCCGGAGTGGTTCTGGAGGCGCTGAGGCCTGCTAATGGCGTGCCATTAAATCTCTCTATCCGAGCACAGCCTTGGAGCTGTACAGTACACTCAGCTGCAGCACATGCTGCCTCATTTTCAACCCCGATGGCGTCGCCTTCCATTTTCAATTCTAATTAAGCACGACTTCATCGATCGCATTCAGTCAGGCCATCAAACACTTTCCTGATCATGAATAAAACCCAGCACACATTTAAATTGTACAACTTCAATGGACAGAGATCAAGTATCAGTAATAAAGGGAGAGGGAGCTGGAAGGTATAACCAATAACAGTAACGAATCAACCATTGATGGATCAGGAGACAATGGGCCCCTGCCCTGTGTGAGTCAATTAGGAGGCCTAATAATAATAATAAGAAAAAACTTCAACAGTAGCCCACAGCACCTTTGCAAAACAACTAACATAATCATAAAAAACATATGACTAATAGCACTATCCTTAAACAATAATTAGAATAAATTATTTATTTGTGTCTGTGTCGTCGTTTTGCGTTTCTTTGTGATCACCCGGCATCGCTTTGTGGTAATTTAGAATCTTTGTGGTTGTTTTGTCTCTGCGTGATCATTTTTGCGGTTGTTTTTTTATCTCTGGTTGTTATGCGTACATAACACCTGCATTGTCTTTTTGTGTCACTTTTTGTATCTTTCATATAACTTTGTATCTTTGTGGTTGGATTGTCTCTTTTTGCTCATTTAGTATAGTTGTGGTTGTGCATCTCTTTGTGGCAGTGGCGGGCCGTACATTTTCTACCTAGGCCTGCTGTCTGATATCGTACACATAAAGAACTCATTGGACGGCGCTTCACAGTGCAGATGGACAATGACCCGAAGCATACTGCGAAAGCAACCAAGGAGTTTTTTAAGGCAAAGAAGTGGAATGTTCTGCAATGGCCAAGTCAATCACCTGAATCCAATTGAGCATGCATTTCACTTGCTGAAGACAAAACTGAAGGGAAAATGCCCCAAGAACCAGCAGGAATTGAAGACGGTTGCAGTAGAGGCCTGGCAGAGCATCACCAGGGACGAAACCCAGCGTCTGGTGATGTCTATGGAATCCAGACTTCAGGCTGTCATTGACTGCAAAGGATTTTCAACAAAGTATTAAAAGTGACAATTAGATTTATGATTATATTAATCTGTCCAATTACTTTTGGTCCCTTAAAAACAGGGTGGCCACTTATACATTTGTTGTAGTTCCTACACCGTTCACCTGATTTGGATGTAAATACCCTCACATTAAAGCTGAAAGTCTGCACTTAAAGCACATTTTTTCATTTCAACTCCATTGTTGTGGTGTACATAGCCAAAATAATGAAAAATGTGTCAATGTCCAAATATTTATGGACCTGACTGTATTTATAAAGATATTATATACAATTATATGTGTATCTATATAAATATATAATTATATATAATATATATTATAAACACAATAATATATTTATATATAATATATATATATATTTATAAACACAATATATATACAATGATATGTATATATATGTATATAAAATATACATTTATATATATTTATACACACAATATATATACAATGATATGTCTGTGAAACCAGTGCAAAAAAAGCAGGGTTGTCATATTTTGTTTGACTGTAAAAATACTTTACAGTGAAGAATCAGAGTGAACTCATGAGCAACAACAGCTGAGGTGGTGACGTCATCAAGTCAGCTGTTGTTCCAATTGCAGAAAGACCATCCTGCATCCTCCCGTCCTTGGGAGTCTGGACTCCAAAAGTACACAAGTCTGGACTTAGCGTACTTGGTATTGAGAAACGGCCAAAGGCTGTGGTCGAATAGTCCATTTTGGTTAGGAACCTTCCTAACTGAGTGAAATGACCCGGAAGTACCTAAGTGGTCGCCATGATAAGTGCCGGTCGAATTGTCCAAACGCAAAGGAAAGGAGCTTCAATGCTTCCTAACTTAGCTCCTTTAGCATAGGAACCACTGGACCTTCCTTTGCGAAAGGAGAGGAGATAATGCCGACCCACAATTCCTTGCGGCGGCAACATTTAAAGTGACGTATCATTCGGCCGTTCACGAGAACAAACGATCATGACCGACAAACGCAGATCATGTAAATAACTGTTGCTATAATTTAGAAATACTTTCAATAATCTGTTAAACCTGCTGGCAAACTACGGACGTTATGTTGCTGAAAACTGCTGTAAAGTGATCAAACTGACGTATTTGATATTCTGTCTGGTGTTGGAACTGCAGCTTCAGCCCTCATTCTTTTATTTTATTCAGTTACAGAAGCTTTAGTGAAAGAGTTAAACTGGACGAGCTCTTCAGTCTGACTCATGTTTCTGATTATCATCTTTTTAACCAACTATTTTGTCACATTAAAATAAAACATATCAAGTCAACACGAGTTGTGTGGTGTTTCATAAACTGTGCATATTTTTATGATCAGATTATCATCTGCATATTTGTCGGTCATGATCGTTTGTTCTCGTGAACGGCCGAATGATACGTCACTTTAAATGTTGCCGCCGCAAGGAATTGTGGGTCGGCATTATCTCCTTTCCTTTCATAAAGGAAGGTCCAGTGGTTCCTATGCTAAAGGAGCTAAGTTAGGAAGCATTGAAGCTCCTTTCCTTTGCGTTTGGACAATTCGACCGGCACTTATCATGGCGGCCACTTATGTACTTCCGGGTCATTTCACTCAGTTAGGAGGGTTCCTAACCAAAATGGACTATTCGACCGCAGCCAAAGTCTCTGCAGCTGCTGCTTCTTCTACAAGTTTAAGTGGCGGATCGCAACCAACTTGACTAGGTGCATACCGCCACCTTATGTACCGGAGTGTGTGTGCAGGGTGCTATTGCTGTCTCTGTGAGGAATCACAGTACACAACCCTCTCGCTGGCCGTCACCATGTGTTTAACCGGCAGAGAGAGAGAAGAGAGAGAAACATAGAGAGAAACAGAGGTGAGATCTGATTGGACAAAGAGCATTAAGCAGCGCGCTTGGGCACCAGCCCCGCTGGCCAGACCAGGCAGGAGGAACAGACAGGAGACAGGAGCTGGTCAATGAGAAAATAAGCTGATAGGGAAAAAATATTATAATACATGTAGTGTATTTGTGAAAAACAATTACATTATAAAATAGATATAACTTTTAATTATAAAATATATATATATTAAATTATAAAATAGCTATAACTTTGTGATTCTGTTTAGGCCAGCAGAGAAGGCTTAGCAGGCCCTGACGGCCCGCCACTGCTTTGTGGTCATTTTGCATATTTGTGGGCATTTTGTATCTGCACAGTCATTTTGTATCTTTAGTAATGTTGGGTTGTCACAACAACTTCAGTACTCTTTTCTCATGGTTACATAGAATGATCATAACATGAGTCCACCTTCACCACGGTTCTGCTCTCTCTGGCTTGCGGTATCGCAGTTTCATAATTGTGTGGCCTTCCAGTAACGTAATAACTTGAAAGGCTCTCTTTAAAGCCAGCGTTTGGATTGTCCTATCTGGGCTACTGTAGAAACATGGCGGACTCCCTGTAGAAGACATGCTCTCTATGTAGATAAGGAGGGATCATTCTAAGCTACACTCGTTTCAGGTGATTATACTCTCATGAAAACAGTCATGAATTTTATATTCCATTTCTGCTTATAGAAACCCTACACACTAGCTCTTTAAGAGCTTTTTTTAAAGATGTTTTTTACCTTGAGCCACAAAAAAAATAATATATATATATATATAGTATTAATTATAAAAAAATATAATATAAATAAATTATACACAGTCAATATTTGTGTTTTTGAGCTATGGAATATACCCAGTAATATTTGTAAAATAGGATATCTGCGCAAAATATATGCTTTTCCTGCTTGTCCTCTCTGCTCATGCACCTCTCAGCTGCTCCAATGCACGTCTGTGCTGCGCCGTGCATGTCGTGGGGCCAGATCGATTTGGCCCAAAGAAGATGGGTCTAATACGCAGTTTAGCCAATCACTGATTAAAGAAATAAATGAATGACATACAATTCATCCAATCAGCGCCCCAAAAAAGACTTCCGGGAGGGCCAAACTCAGTTGGCCCAAGGCTGCGCGGTCCCGTGTCTCTGTCTCCTCGGGAAAACGAGGCGCGCGCCACCCATGATAACATGACAGCAGTGAGCAGGAGCGCTGCTCTACACAGAAAACCAAACGATAACTCGGTATACAATCTCCTCCAACACCCATTTGAGAGAAGACCTTTGGTGGAGAACCTACAGGTAAAACACCTGGTCCCAGATCAACCGGACCGGTGGTACGACCGGTGGTACGACCGGTGGTACCTTCGGTATACAATCTTTAGGCACCGGTATCATTTTAAAAGTATCGTTTTAGCACGGTATAAATTTTAAAAAAACGATACCCATCCCTAATTATAATATACTGAATTGTATTAATAAGATGTCCTTATTATGTCAAAGTGTTGGAATAAATGTTAAATATTTAACTGCAAAGTAATAATGCATGATACCTTTTTTTGCTTTGAATCATACTGGGATTAGATGGCCCTACCAAAAAAAATTGCCACCAGCCACCACTGATTATACACATACCCACAAGAGGTCACATAAATCTCATAAATCTTTGAAAAGGCGAACACCTAATACTGGGTGGGAAGGAAGTGGGAAGGTCGGATATTTCAGAGGCACACTTGAAGTTTGCAATAAGATATAACTAATGTTGGGCCAACTATGACTCATTATGTATTCAACAAATGCATTTCCATTGCTACTTATAAAAAGAAAGAAAAAAAATCGGTTTCAAGATTTTAGCAGCACAGG